>CM051705.1:1572191-1659691 GCA_028022725.1 Lycodopsis pacificus | reverse complement strand
GGAGTGGGAGCCCGATGAGCAGGCCTGGCACTCCTACATCAACTTTGAGCTGCGCTACAAGGAAGTGGACAAAGGCCGCACCATCTATGAGCGATATATCCTTTTTTTGTGGCTGTGAAGTGATGACAACACAGTCAGTAAATCCTCACATTAGAGAAACTGGAACCAGAGAATATTTGATGTTTTTTGCTTTAAAAACTTGCTGATAAAAAGATATGTTTGTCGAGTAATCAAACCTTAACTCCGCTGTACTTGTCATCGTTCACCCCGAAGTGAAGAACTGGATCAAGTACGCTCGTTTTGAAGAGAAGCATGGCTACATCGCTCACAGCAGGAAAGTGTACGAGAGGTCGGTGGAGTTCTTCGGAGAGGACTATGTGGACGAAAACCTCTTTGTGGCCTTCGCCAAGTTTGAGGAGACGCAGAAAGAGGTTTGTGATGAACTGAACCCACCTCATGAATTCATATCAGAGCCTCGGTCCTTTGCTTTCTTGTTTTGCTGGAACATTAAAACTGTTGATATCTTTGTCTCTTTTCAGTTTGAACGTGTTCGGGTGATCTACAAGTACGCTCTGGACCGGATCCCTAAGCACCAGGCACAGGAGCTCTTCAAGTTCTACACCATGTTCGAGAAGAAGTTCGGAGACCGGAGGGGAATCGAGGACGTCATCGTCAGCAAACGAAGGTTCCAGTATGAGGAGGAAGTCAAGGTATTCATTGTGGAAAATCAACATGTTTTTACAAAATATATCCGGCGCTTTTGAGCGCTTCATCTTTGATTCACATGAATATTCAGATTCCTTACATTTTTGGTCTATTATTGAGTTATGAAGTTATTTTAAAAATCTGACAAACAGGTTAAATGTTGGGTGAAATATCTAGAATCTGTTTTTATTTTCTTGATAGTTCTCAACTTTTTAAATATATCATATCGACCTGAATATGAGATACTTTCCTGTTGAGTCTGTGACCAGCGGGACGAAAGATGTTACTTCCTGTTCACGGAAAATAAGTTACTTCCTGTTCACGGAAAATAAGTTACTTCCTGTTCACGGAAAATAAGTTACTTCCTGTTCACGGAAAATAAGTTACTTCCTGTTCACGGAAAATAAGTTACTTCCTGTTCACGGAAAATAAGTTACTTCCTGTTCACGGAAAATAAGTTACTTCCTGTTCACGGAAAATAAGTTACTTCCTGTTCACGGAAAATAAGTTACTTCCTGTTCACGGAAAATAAGTTACTTCCTGTTCACGGAAAATAAGTTACTTCCTGTTCACGGAAAATAAGTTACTTCCTGTTCACGGAAAATAAGTTACTTCCTGTTCACTGAAACGGTACTTCCTGTTCACTGAAACGGTACTTCCTGTCCTCACCACTGACGGTTTCCCCGTCAGGCGAACCCTCACAACTACGACGCGTGGTTCGATTACCTCCGCCTGGTGGAGAACGACGCCGACCCCGACACGGTCCGGGAGGTTTACGAGAGGGCCATCGCCAACATCCCCCCCATCCAGGAGAAGAGACACTGGAAGAGATACATCTACCTGTGGATCAACTACGCTCTGTACGAAGAGCTGGAGGTCAAGGTGGGTTCGCTCGCTGCTCCTCTTCCTCACCCTTCACTTCAAGACACCGAGGAGGAAGGAATCCTGTAAATGAGTCGGAAAAGTCAAATAAGAGATTCAATATTTATTTTATGATTATTTTTATGTAATTAGTCCTTTTAATGTGTTTGTTTCATAACGATGAAGTAGATTTTGATTGTAGGTTGTTCCAAACAGCTGCTGCTCTTCAATACAAATGAATTAAAAGTGTTGCTGAATAGAAGTTTCCTCATAAACTAATTAACTCCAATAAATGACGATGTCATATCAATGCTAAACTAACAATAAGCTGTGCTAATTATCTCAAACATTGTTATTCTTTTATTTATTCAGGATCCAGAGAAAACCAGGCAGGTGTACCAGGCCTCTCTGGACCTCATCCCACATAAAAAGGTAATTCAGATTTGAGCTCTCTCTCAGAATACCTCTCTGATTCTCTTTGTCTCATAATAAAGTCTAAAGATTGCGATCATCTTGTGTTTTCGTTTCAGTTCACGTTCGCTAAGATCTGGCTGCTCTACGCTCAGTTTGAGATCCGGCAGAAGAACCTTCAGGGAGCCAGACGGGTCATGGTGAGACTTTCTAAAGATCGTCCTGTCGTTTAGATCGACATCTCGTCAAAGAGAAGGTTTCATGAGAGGGGAATGTGTTCTGATCAAAGCTGATACATTTACCTTTATTTGACCATTAGTGTTTCATTCATATTAAAATAGATTTTCAAGAGATGCCACAATAAATACCAAACGACATGAACAGGCTTCCACAGTTTTTAACTATAAACATTCACTACAACCCTGAACGCATTGCATCGGACATTAGACAGACTTCATCCTGTTACCGGCTCCTGAGGACTAAAGTCTGTCATGTCCGGTTGAGCCCGTCTGTGAATAGACGCTCATCGTCCGGAGAATTCACAGCGAGCAGGAGAAACCGGAAGAAAACCAGACACCTGAGGGTGAAGAAGAAGGGTGGTGTAAACAAACACGGCGATAAAGTCTTAAAGCTGCATTCTCTCTAGTGGCCACCAGGGGGCGACTCCTCTGGTTGTATAGAAGTCTATAGAAAATGACTCTACTTCTCTCTTGATTTATTCCCTCAGTAAACATTGTAAACATGAGTTTATGTCTCAATCTCTAGTTTCAAGTCTTCTTCAATACAGCATGATGTTCATTTAGTACATGATGGTCCATTTAGAGTCACACAGACCATAAAGCAGGGGATGCTTTAGGGCGGGGCTACACGCTGATTGACAGGTCTCTACCAGAGACTTATACGGCGTCTCTACGTCTCCTCCTCAGTCACTTCCTGTTCACTGGTTGATAAAAAACAAGATGGCGACGGCAAAATCGCCAAACTCGAGGCTTAAAAACATCAGTCCACAAACCATGAGTCCACTTCTTGTATACAGTCTATGGTTCAAACCTGATTCCCTGAAGATTGTGCAGAGTTCATGTGAACATAAAACATCTGGTGAAGATGCATTGTGTCTTTGAATACTAAAAGGCGTCGTGGTTTCTCTTCCTCAGGGCACAGCGATCGGTAAATGCCCGAAGAACAAGCTGCTGAAGGGCTACATCGAGCTGGAGCTGCAGCTGCGAGAGTTCGACCGCTGCAGGAAGCTGTACGAGAAATACCTGGAGTTCAGTCCGGAGAACTGCACCACCTGGATCAAGTTCTCCGAGCTGGAGACCATCCTGGGAGACGGGGAGAGGGCGCGCGCCATCTTTGAACTCGCCATCGGACAGCCGCGGCTGGACATGCCGGAGGTAACTTTTTAGTTTTTGTTTTAAGGGATATGGACTAAAGAAATCTCGAATATTACCATTAATATTCAACTTATGTGTGCGTCTGTCTGATTCCAGGTGCTGTGGAAGTCCTACATTGACTTTGAGATCGAGCAGGAGGAGTTTGAAAACACCAGGAACCTTTACAAAAGGCTGCTGCAGCGCACCCAGCACGTCAAGGTGAGACCAGACCTGTCAATCACAGTAGCCCCACCCTAAAGCATCCCCTGCTTTATGGTCTGTTAGACCTGTCAATCAGCGTGTAGCCCCGCCCTAAAGCATCCCCTGCTTTATGGTCTGTTAGACCTGTCAATCAGCGTGTAGCCCCGCCCTAAAGCATCCCCTGCTTTATGGTCTGTTAGACCTGTCAATCAGCATGTAGCCCCGCCCTAAAGCATCCCCTGCTTTATGGTCTGTGTGACTCTAAATGGACCATCATGTACTAAATGAACATCATGCTGTATTGAAGAAGACTTGAAACTAGAGATTGAGACATAAACTCATGTTTACAATGTTTACTGAGGGAATAAATCAAGAGAGAAGTAGAGTCATTTTCTATAGACTTCTATACAACCAGAGGAGTCGCCCCCTGGTGGACACTAGAGAGAATGCAGGTTAAGACTTGACGCTTTGAGAAGCAGAAGTTACCGCCTTATTTTCTTAATCAAACAATCGAGCGTTCACTGTGAGACGATGAACTCTGACCTCCTCTTCCTCAGGTCTGGATCAGCTACGCCAAGTACGAGCTGTCCATCAACGGCCCCGACCGGCTGCAGAAGAGCCGGCAGATCTTCGAGGAGGCCAACAAGGGCATGAGGAGCTGCGAGGAGAAGGAGGAGCGTCTGATGCTGCTGGAGTCCTGGAGGGACTTTGAGAGGGAGTTCGGCTCCGAGAGCTCGATGGACAGAGTGAGGGAGCTGATGCCCGACAAGGTGAAGAAGAGGAGGAAGCTGACGGCCGAGGACGGGGTAAGAACCGGACTATATTCTCTTCTGTACTTTATTGGGTTAAACTATCAAACTGAGCACACGCTTGATAATCAATTTATATTTTAAGTTATTAATGAAAGGAGAATGAGGATTTACTGCATCGTGAACTGAATATCGTTGGACTGAGTCGGATTAAAGACGTCTTTGCGCTTTAAATGAATCGATCTCAGGCGTTCACCTCGGTCTCTTGTCGTGGTTCTTTCAGTCGGACGCCGGCTGGGAGGAGTACTACGACTACATCTTCCCAGAGGATGCCGCCAACCAGCCCAACCTCAAACTGCTGGCCATGGCAAAGATGTGGAAGAGGCAGCAGATGGTGGACGAGGATGAGGACGAAGACGGCGAAAACAACGACGAGAAAAGTCCAGAGAAATCTCCCGAGGTGGCTGAAGAGACATCGCCCTCAGACGAACCGGCAGCTCCTCCTGAGAACGACTCAGAAAGAAACGCTGAGAACGAAACCGAAGAGGAGAAGAAGACGAAGGACGACGATGGAGACGATAGCAGCAGCAGTGACAGTGATGATGATGGAGGGAAGAAAGAGAAGGAGAGGAAGAGCGCAGAAGAAGATAAAGAGTAGATCTCCGCTCAGACGCTCGGGATTCATTTTTCTACCAATCTGTTTTTTTGTTCTTTTTTTAACAAACAACCAGCAGCTGGTGATCAGTCTTTATTGTACGACGTGTTCTTCTGCATTATACAAACATCGATTCAAACTCACTCGTTGTGGTTTCTTTTCTTAAGAAAACAGAATTTACAGGAAATGAAAAGTTGATATTTGTACAGCGTGGCTCTCTGAGAGTTTGACTATGTACAATGTGCCTGTAATGTTAAATATAATATTAATAATATGAGGCTGCAGAGAGCCACCGTCTGCTGTTATTCGATGTCCTCTGGTCTGACAGGATGAGGCAGCGGGACGATGGACTTCTGCTCCGAGTCTCTGGACAGAGCTTTCCTCATGTCTGCAACAAGGAGACAAACAGTCGACTTTATTTGATGTGTTGTGGAGGAACAGCGCCCTCCTCTGTTAGCTGTTATAAAGACAGCATTAGAATACTGGTAATCTGTGCTAATTGAAAGTCACTCACGGGTCAGTTCATCAGAACACATTAAGATCTGGTGGTATTTATCCATGCAGATTTGAGATATTTCTTCTGAAACTTTAAATTCTAAAGGAGGTGAATATAATTATCTTTGCTCAAAGCTTTTAAAATAACAACGATGTCGTTCACAGAATTCGGTTTCTTCAGTATTGGTTCTAATAAATGATCCAGAGAAACCTAGAAGAACACGCTGGTGTACCCTGCAAATAAAACCAAATCATCTGCAAGGATTAATGCCACTACAAGTGAGAAAATGTTTTATAACTTGGGTGAACTGACCCTTTAAAAAGGTGACAATTTGCTGTTTACAGTGCTTAAGACTGTTTCCATTTACTTAATCCAGCTAAATGTGAAAATAAAACTGTTTTTGCTTTCTGTCCACAACCTGCCCTTTTAAATTATTTTTTACATGCCAATAATGCCAACCTCTTGTTTTAGTGTCAAGAGTCTTCAGACCTACAGCAGCTTTAATGCAAGAAGATGACGTTAATATAATCTTGATTTGTTTTAGCTCCTGAGCTTCAGTTTCAACAGTTCTTGAATGCAACACAGCTTCTGGGTTTTTCTGCACACAACTCAAAGCACCTGAACGCACCACAGTGGTGGACTTTCTATCAAAACTATTCTACCACTCACATTTAAAGAAAAGAATAAACCTCATTGAACTGAAATGAATCTGAAATCTGATTTGAAATGTCTACAACGCGTCGTCTCACCGTAAGCGTCTTCGTCGGGCTCTCCGTTGCTGGCCGAGTAATACTCGATCACCGTCCTGTACACGCTGTAGCCCAGACGTTTGTACATGTTCACCGCCACCTGGTTGGAGACGCGCACGAAGAGATCCACGAAGAACCCGCCCTTCCTACAAGACACCGGGATGAGGAGAGGACCGGGTGATTTTCAAAGTAAAAGCATCACAACAGGGTACCTATATATGCAGCTTCTGCAGAATTTAAAGTTACGAGGAACGTTAATGTTGTGTTGATTCTTTCGATCCCTGTGGACTAAAGTAGTAGTGTGTACTTCTGAGTGACGTCGTGTACTTCTGAGTGTGACGTTGTGTACTTCTGGGTATGACGTGTACTTCTGAGTGTGACGTCGCGTACTTCATGGTACGACGTCGTGTACTAACCTCTCTGAGATCTCCTCCAGCATCTCCATGAGTTTGGCAGCGAGGCCGAGCCTCCTGAACTCCGGGGCCACGGACAGAGCGGTGACGTGACCGTGCCACTCCTCCCGAGCCACGGATCCCTCCGCCTTCCCCATGACTGCAAGTGTTACAGAGAATGTGACATTATTGATTGTCATGAACAATACACCTATTTAAAATGTAATATATCAAAATAAAAATAACTAATAACATGTATACAGACGAAGACTTCAGATTAATGTGCACCAAAATAAAATGATTTATTGGTGCAGCAGCTTCACTGAGATGAAAACTTACTGTAGCCCATCAGTTCACCACCAGGAGCCTCGGCCACGATGAAGTACTCGGGCCAGTGAGCCAGGTACTGCAGGTAGAACGGGATCCCATACTGGAGGTCAACGGTCAAAGGAAACTACAGATGACTGCTACATATGAATGAGTTTGTAGTTTCAATTTACGTGACAACGATGAGCTAACGTGGTTATAGCTAACGTTCATCTTAAAGTGAAGGATACGGTTTCTGTCAGAGGGTCCAAGTTACTGTTGAATATAAACACAAACAAAGTTAATAAAAACCTTTAACGTGATCTGTTATTTATCTGTTTGAAGTCAATGCGCTCCTCTCCCATCTCTCCTCTTCCTCCCTCCTACTCCTTCTCCTCCTGTCCTCTCCTCTTTTTCATTCTCCTCTTCCCTCTCCCCTCCTTCTCCTCCTGTCCTCTCCTCTCCTCTTTTTCATCCTCCTCTTTCTCTATATCTCCTCCCTTCCCTCTTCATCCTCCTCGTCCGTAATACCCGTGACGGACCAAACATCATGATTTAAGTGGCATTTTGTCCCTCACATCCTAGCTAGGTTAGCTAACTAGCATTAGTTGGCTAAACAAAAACACATTATATATTTTACTAAAGGACAGTCAGTTGTCTGATTAAATGTGTGCCGATTAGTCCAGAGGACACTAAAGATTCACAGGATGTTTAAGTCGAGCATTGACTAAGTATCATTTTGTTAATAACAACGGAACTACTAAATTATCTCTATTTTTAAAGGGAGTTTGGCACAACATTCTGTGCTAATTTCGGTTAGCCTGCTAAAGCGGATGTACACATAACACAGGATGTGCAAACTACTTGTTTGCACCAACTGGATAGTAAACATAATCTGTACGATAAAAACAGCCAAAACCTCACTCACATATTGTTGAATTTAAATAAATCATCGCAGGTAAACGGTCTTAATGTTGTCATGTTAGCTCGCTGCTCTGTGTCCTTTCACCTCACGGAGGAAGAGCGACATCGGCTCAAGAAAGAAGAAAAAGACCAGCGCCCCTTGGCGGACCGGAGGTAGTACTACACCTCTAACATAATAACAGGCACAAAGACACTCGGTTACCAGTTTATAACTAACAAAGTCTGATAAAACAGCCCTGTAATAAATGTTTATTGTGTTTCATTCAACTTTATGGTACAGACAGGTGTTTCTATTATTTTGTCCTCCACATTTATGACAATACAGATGGTCTAAATAAAAGAAACATTGAGTAAATATTCTGCATTTTCATTCCAGTTTGACCTCACTGGTAATTTACTGTCAGTTATCACCATCTGCTGTTGAAATAATGACTCTTTTTCTGAAAATAAATAAAAACTGAATCACAGTGGAGGTTAGAAAACATTATTTAAAATGGATTATTAAATCTTTATTTAATAAAGTGGACCATTCTTATTTTATTTCCATGAAAATGGACTGAGGATGTGCTTTGAAAATGGTAGACAATAATTCAAAGTTAACGTGCTTTAAAATGACATAAAATATAATAAAACATAACACTAATATGATCTTTTAGGCCAGATGTTACCCAAAATTACAGAAAAACATACTTTCTCCCTAATACAATATATATATATATATATATATATATATATATATATATATATATATATATATATATATATATATATATATATATATATATATATATACTAGATATAATTGCTTTTATTTGTCCAGGTTCTGAGATTTATACAATATTTAGTTTGTACTTGAGAGTTTCTGTTTGGGTCATAAACCAACAAATTGGATGATTATGGTGCAAGAGAAAAAAGTCAAGGGATCATGGGAGTTATTACAATTCATCCTGAGGTGGAGATGAATATGTGTATCTTAATTTCACGGCAATCCATCCAACAGGTGTTGAGATATTTCACTTAAAAAACACAAAAATGTCAACCTCATGGTTTGCGCTAGAGGTAAAGTCAGTGGGGTTCATCCTCTGGGGAACATCATCCAATGGTTGCGATTGCTAAAAGAAAAAGAATACAACAGGATGTGATCCATTGTTAGCCACTCTGAACAGTTCTCAGAGGAACTCTTTCCTCTTTGTTTGACTCAAAGTGAAACTGACACTGAGACTTTGGGCCCTTGGGGTTTCGGAGGCCCTCGGGAGCCCACCTACTTTTCACGAGGCTCGTCCTCAGAGTGGAAACACCCACTCAGCTCCTAAACGCAGCCCACCCCGGGGGGGGGGGGGGGGGGGGGTTCAGGTAAACTGACTCTAGTTCAGTTCATCAGGTGATACTCTATAAGAGGAGGAGGGGGGGGGGGGGGAGGTCACTGTCTGCAGGTATGAAGGCGGCGTCTCCTGACATCACCGGCTCCCATCGCTGACTGAAGCCCGAGTGGAGTGAGCTTCATTCGTTGCAAATGGAGCGTCTCCAAGTGTGGGGTTTCTTCGGCCTCATCGTCCTCACCACCGCCCAGAGCACCACAAACAGGTAAGCACACACACACACACACACACACACACACACACACACACACACACACACACACACACACACACACACACACACACACACACACACACAGGTAAACACACACACACAGGTAAACACACACACACACACAGGTAAACACACACACACACAGGTAAACACAGGTAAACACACAGGTAAGCACACACACACACACACACACACAGGTAAACACACACACAGGTAAACACACACACACACACACACACACACACAGGTAAACACACAGGTAAGCACACACACACACACACACAGGTAAACACACACACACAGGTAAACACACACACACACACACACACACACACACACAGGTAAACACACAGGTAAGCACACACACACACACACACACAGGTAAACACACAGGTAAACACACACACACAGGTAAACACACACACACACACACACACACACAGGTAAACACACAGGTAAACACACACACACACAGGTAAACACACACACACACACAGGTAAACACACAGGTAAACACACACACACACAGGTAAACACACACACACACAGGTAAGCACACACACACACACACAGGTAAACACACACACACAGGTAAACACACACACACACACACACACAGGTAAACACACAGGTAAGCACACACACACACACACACACACACACACACACACACACACACACACACACACACACACACAGGTAAACACACAGGTAAGCACACACACACACACACACACACACACACAGGTAAACACACACACACAGGTAAACACACACATGTAAACACACACAGGTAAACACACACACACACACGGGTAAACACACACACACAGGTAAACACACACATGTAAACACACACACACACACACACACACACACAGGTAAACACACTCACACACAGGTAAACTCACACACATGTAAACACACACACACACACACACACACACACACAGGTAAAGACACACAGGTAAACACACACACACACACACAGGTAAACACAGACACAGGTGAACACACATTTTTCATTATTTAGAGATACTCAGTCATTATTTTCAGGGACTAAGTTATTATGTTGAGAAAGTTAGTTTTTATGTTGAGACTTGGTCATCATTGTGACAAAGTTTGTAATTATTTTGTAACTTATTTTAACTTCCAGGATTTTCTTTCTTCATCACAATGTCGTGAATGACCGCCCGTAGCTCCCTTGTTAGTCGAGGTAATCCCTTTTAAAACAGTCCATGCCACCACCACGTTTCCCTCAGTGTGTCTGTGTATTTAACCTGCACGCTTTGGTTTCTCAGCCCCGACCCTCAGCCCTCCTACCTGCTGCTGGTCCCCAGAACCCTCCGTCCAGGACTCCCAACATCACTGACCGTCACCATCCTCACCGGCTCCCCGGTCACCGTGTCCGCTCACATCGTTCATGGCAAACAGGACGTGGCCTCAAACTCTGCTACGGTGGAAGCAGGTAAAGCCTTTTGTGTACAATCAACAAAAGACTTCTGATTTAAGTCACTTTGCAGAGTAATTCAACTACTTTGTTTTTGTTAAAGGTTCAACCGAGCTGCTGATTTTACCAGCTGTAAGTGTGACTTTATTCTAAGTTGTTATCCTCGCTGTGGTGGTGCAGTGTTGTTCAGTCTGTAAAGGGTCAGAGTAATACATCTCAACAACTGTTGGATGGATTGCCTTGTTATTTTGTAAAGACGTTGATGGTCCCCAGAGAATGAACCTCAATAACTTTCCTGATCCTCTGACCTTCTAGCGCCACCATCAGGATCAGAGTTTTACTTTTGTCCAATAGTTTGGTTAAGGACCAAATACCTGCAAAACTAAATATATTCCCATCAGCCCCAGCTGTACTTTGTGTTCACTGCTAATTAGCAAATGTTAGCATGCTAACAAGCTAGGCTTGTTAGCATGGGCTACATTGGTGAATATTGGTCAACATTACACCTGCTGAACATCAGCATGTTAGCATGCTAACAAGCTAGGATACGTTGGTGAACATGGTCGACATTACACCTGCTGAACATCAGCATGTTAGCATGCTAACAAGCTAAACTAAGATTAAAAACAAAAACATGTTCATCCCCTTAGTTTAGCTTGTTAGCATAATGTTGACCATTTTCAGAACGTTACACCTGCTGAACATCAGCATGGTAGCATGGTCATTGTGATCGTTTTAGCATTTAGCATAGCAAAGTGCAGCTTCATAAAGCAAAAGTTAGTTGTACCAAAGATATTTAATGACACAGACTGTTTTAGATTTTAAGAATGACACACACTTCTCAGAGATTAAAGACGCTGGTCGAGTGAAACCTAAATGTGCTGCAGATCCACGAGAGCGAGTCCAGCTACATGTACCCTTACAACCTGGAGGTGAAAGGTCACGTAGGCAGCGTGGAGGTTTTCTCCAACTCGACGCAGCTACGCTTCGACCCCAAAGGCCACTCCACCTTCATTCAGACGGACAAAATGACCTATCGACCCGGGCAGGCGGTGAGGATCAGAGTGGTCTCCATCCTCCCCGACGGGAAGCCCTTCACCAGCCCGGTGAACGTCACCATCAGGGTGAGTCTGGATGTGTTTCATGCAACTTACAGCAGTCTGCCTGTCTGACTGCTGTACAATTATGAATTTAAAGCAACAGTTCACCCTAAAAATGAAACATGTAGCAGCATGGACTTTACACTACGGACATTTATCAACACAAACAAACGTGTGAAATCATCAAAATCACTGTCAATTTATCTCATTTCTTTTATATTATATGGCATTTTGTTCAGCTATTATTTATCTGTTATTTAGTGTAAAAAATGCCAGAAAATATCTATGAAATAACAGCAAATTGTCCAAAAGCATATCCAAAAACGTCTGTTAGCCAACAGGATTATGTGACATTATTCACATGCAAACTTCAGATTTGTGGGTGAACTGCTCCTTTAAAGACATCATCAGTATTCTGTTGGTTTAATCGACCGCTACTGTTAATCAGCAGCATTATTATCTTCCTACACAGAACGCTGACATAATGAAAAACATGTGTTGGCCTTTGTGTTGGTTTCCTGGCTGCAGCATCATTTCATCTCTTTGTATACACGTTGTACCTGATCCAGGATCCCAGGGGGACCCGGCTCAGACAGTGGCTGTCTCTGGACGGCGTCCTCGGGGTCGTGTCCAAAGAGTATGAGCTGTCTGAACAGCCTCCGCTGGGTGAATGGACCATCGCCACTACAGTCGGAGTAAGTCTGCTCCATCTCACCAAATAGGTGCAATCGAAAAGGACTAGAAGTCGACAGATGCAGAGGCCTTAATGTGCACCACAACACTATAACAACAAAACGATGTTTCTGCACAATACTGTGTAAAAAGGTTTGTACTGGAGGTGGCACCAGAGTAAAGATCATGTTGTTATTGAAATGAAATGTGTGTGTTTTTATAGAATGTTTCAACCGAGAAGCGTTTCACCGTGGCTCATTACAGTACGTACCGTTCCTCTTCCCTCTGCTCAACGTCCTCTTTGTTTCGCACAGTTAAAGTCGGATGATTGTTGCTTTTTAATCGGACTTTTCTGTGCATGAATGTGTCGTGTCTGTCTGGTTGCAGCGCTGCCGAGGTTTGAAGTTGTGATAGAAGCTCCGCGGGTCATCTTTCGTGAAGACCCTCTGTGGTTCTCCGTCATGGCAAAGTGAGAACTTTTTGCCTGTGTGTTACGTTACTCAACACAGTTTTAAGTACTTTATATTTACATGTTTGTGTTTTTTCATCCTCAGGTACATGTACGGGATGCCTGTTCACGGATACATCAATGTCACGTACCTCCATAGGTTCCATGGTGTTGAAGAGGCTTATGATGAACGTAGAGAGGTGCGTCGTTGTATTTAAAGAGCTGATTATAATCTGATTACACCCCAAAAAAATAATGGTGTTAAAATGATTTTGAGATTAAGAGTCACAGAATAAACCATATTGTCATAAATTGAAGTTATATAATCATGTTACCTGCTCTTTTCACTGTAAATGTTAGTTTTGTTTTTTGTCCAAATTGCATCCAGTGTTTTCAGAGGAGTTTATTAAAGTAATTTATTCAGTAAAAGTTATTGCGTATTTAAGGATTTACAAAAAAAAAGCATTTTATATCAGTGTAAATAAAATACTTCGGTCTGTTGGTCGGACAAAATAAGAATTAATAAGACATCACCTTGACATCTTGTAAACTGAGATCGATATTTGTCATATTTCTTACTTTTTAAACTAAACAATCGATCAACTAACGAGTCTAATCAACATACTAACGGATGAATATCTGCTTTAGATCGACGGCAACACGGACTTCATGTTTATCGTTCCCAACTACGACTACCAGGAGATGAGCAGAAGAGCTCTGGACATGCACGATTATGACGAATACATGGGCGAGGAGTGTTTAATGATCGTGGTTCATGTGACTGATCACATCACAGGTAATCCGTTTTTACACTTCTGTGTTGATGAGTCTGCGAGCACAATGAAGTCATGTGCTCTGTATTGTTCCTGGGAGTTCAGGGAGATTTTACATTCAATGTGAATATTTCACAGGTTTATTCCAGAGCGTTTTAGCTTAAATATATTTAAATTCTACTACGTTTATGCAGAACCGACCCTGGCAAATTCTGACGAGTGAAGCCAATGTTGAAGTGTCTTAAAGCTGCATTCTCTCTAGTGTCCACCAGGGGGCGACTCCTCTGGTTGTATAGAAGTCTATAGAAAATGACTCTACTTCTCTCTTGATTTATTCCCTCAGTAAACATTGTAAACATGAGTTTATGTCTCAATCTCTAGTTTCAAGTCTTCTTCAATACAGCATGATGTTCATTTAGTACATTATGGTTTACGTATAGTGGTTTTTACGTGGCTAACTATGTGAAACCTTTGCTGTTTGGTTAGGTTTAGGTAGAGATCGTGGTTTAATTACTGCCGCCACTAGAAGTATTACTGATGCTTTTCATGTTGCAGGTCTCACATATAACAGTACAGCAAAGGTGTCTATGGCAAAGTACAGATATACAATTTCCTTTGATGGCTACCCCAAAATATTGAGGCCGACTCTGAACTTCACCGCCACGGTAAGGAAAGCAAATCTTTTTGTGTCGTTTTAATCTCATTCGTTTGATTTTATACTTTTTATACTTTTCCATTCCTATTTCTCATTAAATATAATTTCCTTTATTTAGTAAAATGTACTAAAGTGTCAAATTAACTATTTGCTAACCAACATTTATAACAGTCAAAACTGGTGTTTTATAATAACAAATACTACGATAAGCAACACAACTAGTTCTCATTACAAAGTGTTAAAAGGTGTGATCAACATATTGACTTGTCTTGATTTTGTAGCTGAAAATATCAACGTACAACGATCAGCCGCTGTCACCGGAGGATCAGGGAAAGATGGTTCATGTGTCAGTGATGCAGCAAAACACAAGTCCGTGGAGTTGGAAAATGGACATTAAAGAAAGAGAAAACTGGCCTGGATCTGGATCTAACATGTCGGTCACTTGGGGAGTCGAGAGTCCTCAGCCAGAGCAGATGCTTTCTGAAGAAACGGAGGTTCCTGTCCCTGCAGACGGACGCATACCCCTCAACATCCGGGTCATGGACGAAACGGAAACACTCACCATCGATGTAAGATGAACATTTTCTCACATTAAAACTCGGCCATCATTTTGAGCGTCACTGTTGAGCGATGCAATGCTAAAACAGAAACAGAGAAAGAACTCTCAGCTAGAAAACAAAAGTGAGAGAATTGTGGATTTGAATGCAGCAGATCAATTGCTGGAATGTTTTTTTAATCAGTGCACAGCTGAAAATACAATGTTGTCTGCAGGTAAACATACAGCTTAACGTGAAAAATAGTTTCCAATTGTATAAATAAATAGCATTTCATTCAAATTGCATCGTTATTTTTGTTAAACTCTATATTATTCAGAAATAACAGACCATAAAAAAACAGACTTGAAATAAAACCGTCAATTTTTAATTGGTAGCAGCGGTCCAACGGCCGCGGTTTCCTGATTACAGTACATTAATGTCTGTGCCATGATGCACCATGGCCATTACAACCTAAGGCTTACGTTCATATGAATATTTATTGTGGAATTTGAACACAGTGCTCATTTTTTGATAGGTTAAATTGAAATATAAAGTGGTGTATCATCTGCGTAGAAGGGAAACAAAAAGCCACTGTTTCCAGATTTTCAGAGCCAATTGATGTCAATCAAAGTGATTTCTAATTGATTGGGATCCGTTTTATAAAAACCCATTCATTCCCAATCGTTTGCTTATTGTAACCCATTTTAAGGTCGGTTAATGTGCGCCATGCAGCTGCTGTAAAAGTCTTCTGTAGAGTCGTTCACCACTCTGGAGGTCTTATTCAACAACATGTGTCCCCTTTTTGCACCGGGAGAGAAGACTTTTTCAAATAATGATCTGTTTTTTGTTATCAGGCTTATTTTGAGGACAGCCATGACACTCTCCAACTCTATAGAAGCTACAGATCCCCCAGTCAGTCCTACCTGCAGATCCAGAAACCCTCCGGTCCTCTCGAGGTAATCATGAAGAGCAGAGTAACTTCTGTGTCACACGCTTTTATCTGGTAGGATTGTGGGAATGCTGCTGGTGACAAAGTAGTAACAACAGGAAGTACATTCACTTCAATGGTATGTTACATCACAACGCGGTCTTCCTTCAGGCCGGTTCCCCCGTCCTGCTGCACGTTGAGAGGAACTTTCCAATGACTGAGCTCCACTATGTGGTGAGTTTAACATGATGACACTCAAACCTTCATTCATTCATATATTCCATTTAATTGGTTTTATTTGTCTGAGACATCCATTCAGATTAACTTACATTTAGTGCAACTGTGGAATAAACTTGTATTTCTCTAGATCAGATTTGTATGATCAAAAAACGGCTTATTGCCATATTTTCACGTTTTTTATTATTATCATCATTTGTCAGTATTTCTTTTCTGTTTTACTCGACTGTTTCTTTGCAACAGTTAGTGGTGCTATGTCAGTAAATGTTGTTATTATACAACTTTATAAAGTCACAATATGTCTGTCAACTTGTTTTGGAGTCTGCCTGCCCCCTGGTGGCCAAAGAAATACACATTACTGCAGCTTTAATTATATAATGTATAAAAAGGAAGGAGCGCTCACGTCTCTTCTTCTGTGTGTGAAGGTGAAGTCCAGAGGCCAGGTGGTGTCTGCTGGGAGACGCATGGCAGGAGATCTCTCTCTAGTCCCAGAAGCCACCTGGGCTCCTCTGGCCTGCATCATCGTCTACTGTGTGCATCCCAGCGGCGAGATCGTCAACGACGTGGTGCAGCTACCCATGACCCAAACTTTACAAAACAAGGTGAATTGTTGTCTTTTTTTCAATTGTTTTGCTCGATTAAAAAAAGTGTGATTTTGTGTATTATGAGTATGAGTCAGTGATCGGGTGTGATGGTGCGTGGTCGACAGGTATCTCTGAGCTGGAGCGACGCCACGAGAAGGCCAGGCGAGGAGGTCACGCTGAGGGTCACGGTGGCGGAGCCCGCCGCTCTGGTCGCCATCCTGGTGGTCGACAAGGCGACCGAGTGGAAGGGATCGTCCAATGACATCACCGAGGCGAGGGTAAGTCACAGCGCTCGTTCACATCCCCGAGTAAAGCAGCTCGCTGTGACTTCAGTCTGACCGAAGACATGGACGCTGAAGCTTTGGGTCACATGTTTCCTGTTGATTGTCTCCTAACCTGCTTTATCAGTCACGTGTCCGTTATTCCCAAAGCTCCTCTCTGGTTTTACATTTTCCAACAGTTCTCCATATCCACCCATATTTCTCCCAACAGGTATTTCTATGAAACCCAATCCGTCCCCGCCCCCCCCCCCCCCCCCGCCCCCCCCCCCCCTCCCCCCCGTATCGGTTCACCCTGAACAATAAGAACTCTTTCTGCGTCCCGGTTTGCTATGTTGCCCTTTGTGAGCAGCTCTGAGGAGGATTGGTGTTGCTTTCACAGGTGGTGAAGGAGATGAAGGATAACGGCGTCGCCGTGGCCGACGCCTACTCTGACATGATGACAATGGGAGATCCATACTCCGTCTTCAAGGTTCGCCTCCCCAGAGACACATCACATGTATTGTATTGGCGTCCTGTGTAGGGGCAGTATCGTCCTTCTATCTATTTGACTTGGTGAATGGTGCGTAACAATAAACAATGAACACAATGCAATAATCAAGACATAATGAAAAAATAGAAACATATTCAAATGTACAAAAACAAAATGTACGTGTAATGATCGGTGTTCTGCATTACTGTATGCATGCTGGTGCACAGAAATATTAGTTGTGACTCAATTTCCATCGTCAACTTCAGACGCAGCGATCGTGTTTTCTGGCTCTGACGATGGAAGTATCAGTGTCTTGCTTCTTCATCCTCTCTGTTGAGAGTTCGCACATGCTCAGTGCAGGCCGGGCAGCGAGTGAATGTGTTGTTGTTGTTCCGAGCATAAATCAGCCGATATCGTAACTTGTTACGTATCGGAGGCGTTTACAAATTCTGGTATCGGAGCAACTCCACCATTTCATTTGATTTACGCATGGTGGGTCAGGAAACAACAAACAAACAACAACAGGTTTAACTTGTAATGTGCTAACCCACAGCAAGCTTTCCAGCTCAACATTTGAGTGAAACGTGCATTTCTTTGTGCAGAAATGTGATCTTGTGGCATTGACGGATGCCAGTTTACACAAGATGAAAAGTCCACCTGGGCCTACCTTTCGTAAGTTTTAAAACAATCTACGTTGATCACATTCTTGCCTCTTCGTGACTAAAACAACTGACAATCGTCTCCAAACAGCAGGGGAGGGAATAAATGCAATGACCCAGACACACGGCTCACGTATGAAGCCACGAGAGCGCCGGGACTTCCCAGAGACCTGGATATGGACGGACACCAACACGAGGTAGAGCTTTACAAACGTTGCTGTATGTCGATGGAGAGGACGCAGGAAGATGAAACTGTGCATGTTGGCTTTGGAGAGTAACCATGGTGCAAAGGATGGAAGCTGGCTAGAGCTGAGGTGACAGCTCAAAGTAAACTACAAAGGAACTAAAGCTGACATGTCCGTCTGTTCTTCGCAGTAATTCAGAAACAGAGATAACTCTGACCGTACCGGACAGCATCACGACCTGGACGGCCACCGCCTTCGTCCTGTCGGAGAACCTCGGCCTCGGCATCGTAGAGAAGCCTGCAGAGGTATTCACATCGCTCCTCAAACCACCGGACCAAATCCAATTGTGTCTCTTTTCTCATCCATTGCTTTGATATTTGATATCTGTGTTCCAGTATTATTTCACTGTGACTGAAAGCAGCGTGTGACCTTTGACTTCTTGTATCGCGTGGTTCTGCTGTCAGTAGTAGCGTTGTGTGTGTCGTGCTTAGATGAGACTGTGCAACGTTTCCATGTGATCCCCCTGCAGCTCACAGTGTTCAAGGATTTCTTCCTGCTCTTGAACCTCCCGGCCTACATCATCCGAGGAGAGGAGCTGCTGCTGGAGATCGTTCTGTTCAACTACCTCCCACAGCAGCAGGAGGTCAGTGAGCCGCTCTCCTCACAGCTGGGCTGCATGAGAAGGGGAAACTCACACAGGGTTCAAGCTTGTGAAGGTGAAATGGTTGAGCGTGGATCCTTCAGGAGTCACTTTGTGTCGCGCACTCCTCCACCGGCACAGCGGCAGTTAGTGATTGGGAATGAGACGGATTCCTCCTGCACACTTGAAAGGTGGCTGTTTGGGTTCATGGTTGGTTACGAGCTTCTTCTCCAAGAAATCACGTTTTCCCATCTTCCAAGTTGAATGGATACAAACATACATCTGCTGCGATGGAAAGATACACTTTGTTGCTGCAGTTGGGAACAAAAAACAGCATTATAGTTCCTGAGTTAATCACTTATTTTTGAAAAAAAATAAAAAGGTTTTCATCAATCAATTGCCCAGGAAGAAACTCACTTCAGTACAATCCAACGTGCAAATATTGAAGCCAATGTCCTCCACAGAGCGAGATCCAGAATTGCAAGTTTTAAAATAATAAGACAAGTTTATGTTCTGGAAGTGATCTCTGGATCGAGCCAAACGCTGTCTGCAAAACAGACAACGCTCCTCCCACATGTAACAGCAGACGAGTAAAGCTCAGTATCGTCAGCATAGAAATGCACCGTTCAGCCGTCATCACAAGACTTCATGGAGGTGGATCGAGTAGTCAGCTGCAATTCATCGGGTCTTATTCGTGAGCTTGTAAAGCACTATTCCTCTCATTCACAAGAACCCTGTGAACTCGTTCACTGACTATAGTGTCACCAATTCACAGTTCATGTTTAGCAACTTTCTTTGTATGTTTTGGTTCATAAATACTGAAAGAGCTGAACAGCAGCTGTGTTTGCAGGTCATATCCGCTTTAAATCTGTTGACTCATGGATTCATGTTTCCCGGTGAACCAGCAGGTGTTGGATTGCATGTTTCTGGAGTGGATGTGGTTCACAGGGTTGGTGCTGTTGTCTCAGGCGTCAGGTTGCTGTAATCTAACGTGGCATCAGTGGTTTTAACATATTACACAACTCTGTTGTCACCTCGGAGGACTTTCAATCCTTCAACACATAAAAGCTTTTAAAAAGAGTTCAATGACTTCCGAGGAAGCTAGACTCTGCGCTTTAATTTGATATATTCGGTTTCAACAACATGCTTCTTCTCTTTCCTCCCGCCCTCTTTGTGCTGTCAGACCTCTGCTTCATGGCGTCTGGGTTACATTCTCCTCCTGCTCTTTGTTGTCAGGTCACGATAATCGTTGTAGAGAGCGACACCTTTGAGTTCGTCCTCTCGGACAATGAGGAGCTCTTCATGCCCGGTGTTCTCACGGTGTCCGTGGGGAGTCGCAGCGGAGAATCCGTCCTCATTCCCATCAAGCCGGTGAACCTCGGAGACATCGACATCGTGGTGAAAGCCAAATGCTCTGCTGGGATGGACGTGGTCCGCAGGACGGTGCTCGTCAAGGTGAGAGTCACAGAACCAGGGAGGTTTGAGCAATGCGGCTACGAGGTCCATCTCACATTACTCTGTTTCAGTCATCATAATAACAATAAAATAATAACTCTCTCACAACAACAAGATGACAAGATAGAACTTTATTAACAGCAGTTGCAGAAAACGTGCAAATAAGAACTAAATATGAACAACAATAGATTATCAATAAGATACTCAATCTTCCTTATCATTTGAATCGTGTGTTCTTATCGTATAACTTACTCTAACAAAGTGAAAGGATGTCATTTTGAATTTTCGATGGTTTACAGACTTCAGAGCGGTTGAAACTATTCTCGGGATCCTTGTAGACCAGCTGCTATAACAAACAAACAACAACAAAACCATCTGGATCATCAATGATCAGCAATCGGGGATCTCTAAGAGTCATATCTGCTCCCTTTATGGTCCGTTGCACCTTGTAAGTCAAAGAACTCGTGATGTGGAGTCTTGTCGTCGGACTGTTTGTTGTTCACGAGCCTCGCTGTAACCAGAGGAACCCTGGTCTTGTTTTGCAGCTCTGCCATTCCCCAGAAACACGACTCACCACGTTTGTTTGTGCGTCCTGCAGGCCGAGGGAGTCGAGCGCTCCTTCTCCGCCTCGCTGCTCTTTGAGCTTTCTGACTCGAGTGTTTCCAGAGAGGTCGGGTTCAGCGTCCCGGCAGACGTCGTGGACGGCAGCGCGAGAGCCTCGGTGACGGCTGTCGGTACGTAGACACGACCGACAACCAAGTGATGAACAAGCTGCTAACTAAGAACAACAAGAACAACAAAAAGACATTTGATTCCAACTAATAACAAGATGTACTTCATGAAAATGAGACTTTTATAGAGTATGACTTCATTTAGATTTCTGACTGATAACAGTGACTCCCCCCAACAAATAATGACGCAATGAAAGCTGCTGATCTGTGAATGAAAACTATACAATAAGAATTATTGTAACAAATCCGAAATGAAGCCGAGGAGTCAGGAGGGTTTACTCGGTCGCCAAATAAACTCTGCAGAAGCACACACATGTGCAGCACAGGCTGATGAGCTCATCGTTTCCCGTTCGCTCAGACGTTTCGCAACAACGGAGAGAATCGGTGTCGTCGTGGTGATGAAGGAGGAAGCCTGTGAAGAAGCAGCTGGCTGTAGTTTCTCATGTGATCGGTGGACATCTGGACTCTACACTCATCTGTGATGTCATTGTGATGTCATAGTGATGCGCCTTGACAAACACGCAGACTTTTCTAATCTGATCAAAACCGGCTACTTCATTTTAAAGTCTAAAACACCTCTCCTGCTACTTCAGTAAAAGTACAGAAGTATTATCAGCGCCATCGACTCAAAGCATCCAAAGTAAAAGGGCAAAGCTTGCAGCTCCTGTATTACAGAATATTCACTTTCTATCACTAACACGCACACATGAGGGTAATTTAATGTTGTAGTTCTTCAACGTGGAGCCATTTTTAGAGACTTTGTATACTTTTGATAACATCATGATTGATTTAGCAGAATAAATAGTCTAAGAGCATCAGCAGCTTGATGAAGGATCGATAAAGGAAAAGAACAAAGATCTGAAGATGAGTCAGAGATCGTCCCATCGACGATCATCTTACGTTGCTCGTTACTCACCGAGGTTTTACTGCGGCTCGCTGACTCCGCCCCCACGGCCGTTGCCGTGGCGCTGAGGCCGTCTCAGTAAACACTAACTCTTCTCCCTCGTCGTGTCTTGATTTGTCTGGTTTCCGTGGTGACGAAGGCGACATCCTCGGCCCGTCCATCAGCGGCCTGGACTCCCTGATCCTGATGCCTTACGGCTGCGGGGAGCAGAACATGATCAACTTTGCCCCGAACGTCTACGTTCTGCAGTATCTGAGCGCCGTGGGACAGGCGGACCAGGAGACGGCGGAGAGAGCCGTGGAGTTCATGATGAAGGGTAAACCGTTACATCAGTCACACATTCACAACCACCACAAGAAGAGCGCTCAACCACTGACTCAGCAGCCAGATCTGTGGTGAATCCAGAAGATGACCTCTGGTCTCTGGTGTCGCTCCCTCCAGGTTATGAGCGAGAGCTGACCTATCAGAGAGCAGACGGCTCCTTCAGTGCCTTCGGAGACCGCGACGCGTCAGGGAGCACCTGGTGTGGCTTTCAAGTATTTTACAGATAAAGAAGGAAGACGAGTGGCCCTCGACAAAAGCACTGACCAAACAAACCAACCCGTCTCCGCAGGCTCACGGCGTTCGTGCTGAGGTGTTTCCTGCAGGCGCGGCCGTTCATCGCCATCGACGGCGTCGTGCTGCAGCGAGCGGCGGTCTGGCTGGCGGCCCAGCAGGGGGCCGATGGGAGATCGGAGGAGCACGGCGACGTCATCCACACCGAGCTCCTGGGAGGCCTGGACGGCCCCGTGGCCCTCACCGCCTACGTCCTCATCGCCCTGCTGCAAGACACCGACATCACGGTGAAACCTTATTCACAGCACCTTTCACAGCTTACTTTACTGATTTATTTATTCAAGCATTGCTCTGAGTATGTTGCAGCTGTGGGTTAGATCCTCATGAGCAGCCTGCAGCATGAGAGCTGGACTCAGATGTGATTTACAGAAACACAACGAACATGTTGTGGTGCTTCTTCACGCGGTGGTCTTTGTCTGCTGTCCGTCAGGCTCAGTACGGCGGCCAGGTGTCTGCGGCCCTGATGTTCCTGGAGACCCGTCTGGCCCTCGGCGTCTCCAGTAACTACAGCCTCGCCGTGCTCAGCTACGCTCTGGCTCTGTCCGGCAGCGGCAGCGCCGACGCGGCACTCAGCGAGCTGATTGGACGAGCCGAGATGAGAGGTGTGTGTGTGTGTGTGTGTGTGTGTGTGTGTGTGTGTGTGTGTGTGTGTGTGTGTGTGTGTGTGTGTGTGTGTGTGTGTGTACGACTGTCTTTCCAGCTTTTCATACTTTGGCTTTTTGTAGCTGACACGTTTTAAAACAAGAACCCTCTCAAAGGCTCTGAAAGATGCATTTGATGAATATTATATTATATATTATTATGAATAAGTATTCAGAGCTTTTACTTCAGTAAAAGTACTCATACCACACGGTGAAAGTATTCCGTTACAAGTCACAGTCCTGCGTTGAAGCCATGACGTCGGGTAAAAGTATGAACAATGACTTCAATGGTTAATTCATTTCACGTTTGCTAATTAATATTCTGTCAGTCTGCTAGTTGATCAATCAAACCTTTATACAGTTACACATATTTACCGTTTCATAACAAAACAACATATTTTATACACTCTTGGTATGTTTTGTATGTAAAAAGTAACTAAAGCTGATGAATGTAGAAGTATAAAGTACTTCCCTTTACACTAAAAGACGAAACAAACAGCAGCTGATTCATTAAAAATGGAAAATAAAGAAATGCTCTTTTCTCTTGATGTCTGACTGTCTGACTGTTTATCTTTCATACTTTAATATTACAAGAACAACGGCTTTGACAAACATTGAATGACGTGATTCCCGTTCCTCCTCCGTCTCTCCTCGGGGGACAGACGGCGTCCCGACGTGGTCCTCCCCGGACGGCGGCCTGTCCTCGTCGTGGCAGCCTCGCTCTGCCGACATGGAGATGGCGTCCTACGTGCTGCTCGCTCAACACCAGCTGGGTCACCTGACGGAGGGCCTCGGCCTCATGAAGTGGCTCAGCCAGCAGAGGAACCACAGGGGAGGGTTCGGGAGCACCCAGGTGATGAAGAGACCACCAGAAACATCACAAGTACTGCGTTTCCATCTAAGACTTAGTGTCTCCGTCCTCTTCCATTTAAATCACATCAATGAGCAGCACAATCAATCAAACTATCGGGAAGACATGTTCCATTCGTATCCTTTTGAGGCTTAACAAGACTTCACATGTGCGTTAGAGAGCGTGCTGCAAGAACACACGACGCAAACATCAGAGCTTCTGAGAACACCGCGTTCAAAGGGCTCAAAGCTCTGAAGCTCTGAAGCACCGGAAAACCATGTCAAAAAGGAGGAATTCCCCTTTTGTGTCACATCAACAGGAGACTGTGGTTGTCTGGGCATGTGGTGAGTAAAGGGACAGTTAACCCCTTTAGCACGCACACACACACACACACGCACACGCACACACACACACACACACACACACACACACACACACGCGCACACAGAGTCATATCTAAATAGTGAGTCAGTGCCTCCAAATACAGTACATTAAATAAAGCTCTTTCTCAGGCTCCGTCGGCCAGAAATGGACTCTTATTTGTCAACAGATGCGCAGACGAACACGCTCACACAGCGACATCGCCGTAAACAGGAAGTCGGCATGATTATCAAAGCAAAAGCCCATCGTTGTCCGTGCGGCAGGATGTTGTGGAGCAGATGTGTGGCTCCTGACCCGTGTGTGTTCCCTCTCTCAGGATACGGTGGTGGCTCTGCAGGCCTTGTCCCAGTTCGCAGCGCTCATGCCTCAGAACACCGACCTCACCATCACGGTGAACGCCGGCGCCTCCACCGCCGCCGCCTCCTTCCACATCGGCCGGGACAACCACCTGGTGCACCAGAGCCAGCAGGTAACACAGGACCCTCGGGGCTGACCCGCAGAGACAGCAGAGCGGAGATAACGTGGTGCCTTGTTCTGTTCAGATCGATCCGGACCAGCTGAGCCTGCAGGTGTCTGCAGAAGGCCGAGGACTCGCTCTGTTTCAGGTATCGCCACACACAGGTTCAAACGATACGATATGACTGTATCACTCAACAGCGCCTCCTGCTGGTCAGCAGCTTGAGGACCGTGGTGGGAGAAAGTCGCAACCACGGATGTGTAAAGCGAGTTAGAGACCTGGTCATGTGACCATCTGGGTGTCCTCCTGTAAACGCGTCTCTTCTTCTGTCCCAGCTGAACGTGTTTTACAACGTCAGGGACGAGGAGCCGACGAGGAGGAGGCGATACGCCGGCCAGCACGAGGCCTTCCATCTGTACGTGGAGCTGTACGACAAAGACATGGACTGGGCACATCTGCGCATCTGCAGCAGGTGACGTGACGTCATGCGTGATGCAACCGAACAGATCAGATCAGTCTGTTTACAAACAATGAAACATAATCAGAGGAGTCAAAATCAATGAAACATAATCAGTGGAGTCAAAATCAATGAAACATAATCAGAGGAGTCAAAATCAATGAAACATAATCAGTGGAGTCAAAATCAATGAAACATAATCAGTGGAGTCAAAATCAATGAAACATAATCAGAGGAGTCAAAATCAATGAAACATAATCAGTGGAGTCAAAATCAATGAAACATAATCAGAGGAGTCAAAATCAATGAAACATAATCAGTGGAGTCAAAATCAATGAAACATAATCAGTGGAGTCAAAATCAATGAAACATAATCAGGAGTCAAAATCAATGAAACAATCAGTGGAGTCAAAATCAATGAAACATAATCATAGGAGTCAAAATCAATGAAACAATCAGTGGAGTCAAAATCAATGAAACATAATCAGAGGAGTCAAAATCAATGAAACATAATCAGTGGAGTCAAAATCAATGAAACATAATCAGAGGAGTCAAAATCAATGAAACATAATCAGTGGAGTCAAAATCAATGAAACATAATCAGAGGAGTCAAAATCAATGAAACATAATCAGAGGAGTCAAAATCAATGAAACATAATCAGAGGAGTCAAAATCAATGAAACATAATCAGAGGAGTCAAAATCAATGAAACATAATCAGAGGAGTCAAAATCAATGAAACATAATCAGTGGAGTCAAAATCAATGAAACATAATCAGAGGAGTCAAAATCAATGAAACATAATCAGTGGAGTCAAAATCAATGAAACATAATCAGAGGAGTCAAAATCAATGAAACATAATCAGTGGAGTCAAAATCAATGAAACATAATCAGTGGAGTCAAAATCAATGAAACATAATCAGTGGAGTCAAAATCAATGAAACATAATCAGTGGAGTCAAAATCAATGAAACATAATCAGAGGAGTCAAAATCAATGAAACATAATCAGTGGAGTCAAAATCAATGAAACATAATCAGAGGAGTCAAAATCAATGAAACATAATCAGTGGAGTCAAAATCAATGAAACATAATCAGTGGAGTCAAAATCAATGAAACATAATCAGAGGAGTCAAAATCAATGAAACATAATCAGTGGAGTCAAAATCAATGAAACATAATCAGAGGAGTCAAAATCAATGAAACATAATCAGTGGAGTCAAAATCAATGAAACATAATCAGAGGAGTCAAAATCAATGAAACATAATCAGTGGAGTCAAAATCAATGAAACATAATCAGAGGAGTCAAAATCAATGAAACATAATCAGTGGAGTCAAAATCAATGAAACATAATCAGAGGAGTCAAAATCAATGAAACATAATCAGTGGAGTCAAAATCAATGAAACATAATCAGAGGAGTCAAAATCAATGAAACAATCAGTGGAGTCAAAATCAATGAAACATAATCAGAGGAGTCAAAATCAATGAAACATAATCAGTGGAGTCAAAATCAATGAAACATAATCAGAGGAGTCAAAATCAATGAAACATAATCAGAGGAGTCAAAATCAATGAAACATAATCAGTGGAGTCAAAATCAATGAAACATAATCAGTGGAGTCAAAATCAATGAAACATAATCAGAGGAGTCAAAATCAATGAAACATAATCAGTGGAGTCAAAATCAATGAAACATAATCAGAGGAGTCAAAATCAATGAAACATAATCAGTGGAGTCAAAATCAATGAAACATAATCAGTGGAGTCAAAATCAATGAAACATAATCAGAGGAGTCAAAATCAATGAAACATAATCAGTGGAGTCAAAATCAATGAAACATAATCAGTGGAGTCAAAATCAATGAAACATAATCAGAGGAGTCAAAATCAATGAAACAATCAGTGGAGTCAAAATCAATGAAACATAATCAGAGGAGTCAAAATCAATGAAACATAATCAGAGGAGTCAAAATCAATGAAACATAATCAGTGGAGTCAAAATCAATGAAACATAATCAGAGGAGTCAAAATCAAATAAACAACACAAGAAAAACACCAGATGTGAATCTGACACAAAGATTACACAGAAAGAAAACTGAAATATGAAATGCTGATATGGAAAAATGTACTTCAAATACCTTGTTTTATAATATATTTATTCTTTAGTCTGTTAAATGAAGCTGCTGGTATATTTGTATATATGTGTATATATATATATATATATAAGTACTTGAATCGTACTTCACTAACGTGTCCACGTGGTCCTGCAGTCTGTCAGAGGCCGTGGGTCTGAACGCCACCGGCATGGTCATCGTGGAGGCGGGTCTGCTGAGCGGCTTCAGTCTGCCGCCGGACGGCATGCCGACCAACGGCGTCGTGAAGAAAGTGGAGACGAAGCCGGGGAAAGTCGTCCTGTACCTGGCCTCTGTGAGCTCCACTGAAACACCATCGCGGACGCTTCGCCGCACTCGGCCCGACTGAAGTCAAAGCCTGAAAGTGTGAATGTGTTTCCAGGTGACGACGGAGGAGACGTGTCTTCTGATTCCTCTGGTCCTGGAGTATAAAGTCGGCAAAGTCCAGCAGGCCGTCGTTGTCATCTACGATTATTATGAGCCAAGTAAGAAGTTGCACACTCGCCTTCAGCCATACTTTTTATGCTATTTTCATATCAACTATTGCTCACTTTTTCTAAAGTGTGACAGGTTTCAGTCATCATCCATCCCACGTGTAACAAGTGCTTTTAATTCACAGCTCAGCATTTTATTTCTCTCATCATCAGGTGACAGGAATCATCAGTGTATAAATGGGTGAATGACTTTACTCCGTGTCACGTGACCTTTGGTCTCAGATGAGTCAATGACGGCTTCTTATTTGCTCAGAATTCAATGTTTTTTACAGGATCTGGTTCAAGGAGACATTTTAGATGAGACTTGTAGAATAAAATGTTTTTGATGAAATATCACAATTTTTAAACTTTCTACTTGGTTGCTTTTCCCCACGGAAGCGTTCGTCACACATGATGTGTTCAGGTACCGTCGGAAATGTGAACGTGATGATGGTGACGGTTTGACGGCTTCTGGCCAGGATAAAAAGGAAACGTGCTTTTTAAAACCGGGTTTTGGGGTTCAGAAGGTTAAAAGACTGTTGAAATGCGACACTTTTAATTACAGAAACACAACTAAAGGACATTGACATCGACTAGACCGAGAAC
Organism: Lycodopsis pacificus; assembly: GCA_028022725.1. Taxonomy (NCBI): domain Eukaryota; kingdom Metazoa; phylum Chordata; class Actinopteri; order Perciformes; family Zoarcidae; genus Lycodopsis; species Lycodopsis pacificus. The sequence continues at coordinate 1,630,955 of CM051705.1, read as the reverse complement.
GTGAGCAGACTCATGTTGAACATGACCTCTGATCTTTACGCCGTCTCTCTCTCAGGACGCATGACGATGAGGACGTATGGATCAGAGTGGCGAGGGGACATGTCCTCGTGCTACTTCTGCGGCGGCGACTGCAGCTCGTGCAGACAAGATGAGTATTATGACTACGACGTGATGTCGAGCGGCAGCCACGTCGTCCCGATGATGCTCCTCCTCCTCCTCCTCCTCCTCGCCATCATCGCTGTCTTCGGCGTGTAAATATCCAACACATGCAGATGTATAAAGTCTAAACTGTTTGTAGAAGCTGTGTTTAACCACACTGTGTGGAAAGGTTTTGTTTTTGCAAATGCATTGCTTATATTCTCCTGCTCACATCGTTTTGAACTGTTTATGTTCTCGGTGTCTGCATGTTGAGAAACTGCTTTCATGTCGCAGTGAAGTTTTGGATTAACTAGTTATACTATGTTAGACTGTCGTAGTGCAAAACCCGCTGAGAATCAACAGCGACTCAGCAGCATAATAATAATCTTTCATAATGAGGTCTGGTGGTTTCACTGTTTATTCTTCCTGCCACTTTCAATTGATTAGAAATGTTATAAAAAATGTGATTTTTGTTTTGAAGTCGATGTAAAACAGATTTATAAATTTAATAAATTTCAATGTGACTGAAAATGTTATTTCTGGGATTTGTCATTGATGCAGAAAAGTCGATGCACAGAAAGAAAAAAACACAAATTTGTCCAACAAATACGTTTAAATAGGCTCGACGAGTCACGCACTGTCGGCCAATCAAAGACGTGCGAGCACACGCTTCTGTTAAAGCACGTCAGACCAGCATCGCGTCATCGCCAGAGGCCCCGCCCCCTCTGGGGGAAGGAAACGCCTTCACATAGACCGTATATAAGAAGCGGACGTAGTCAACCTGACATCTCCGATTGGTCTGTGGACTGATGTTTTCAAGCCTTGAGTTCGGCTGTTCCGCCGTCGCCATCTTGGATTACGACCGTCGCCATGTTGTTTTTTTCCCAACCAGTGAACAGGAAGTGACCATATCTGGACTGAGGAGGAGTGACGTAGAGACCTGTCAATCAGCGTGTAGCCCCGCCCTAAAGCATCCCCTGCTTTATGGTCTGTTAGAGACCTGTCAATCAGCGTGTAGCCCCGCCCTAAAGCATCCCCTGCTTTATGGTCTGTTAGAGACCTGTCAATCAGCGTGTAGCCCCGCCCTAAAGCATCCCCTGCTTTATGGTCTGTTAGAGACCTGTCAATCAGTGTGTAGCCCCGCCCTAAAGCATCCCCTGCTTTATGGTCTGTTAGAGACCTGTCAATCACCGTGTAGCCCCGCCCTAAAGCATCCCCTGCTTTATGGTCTGTGTGACTCTAAATGGACCATAATGCACTAAATGAACATCATGCTGTATTGAAGAAGACTTGAAACTAGAGATTGAGACATAAACTCATGTTTACAATGTTTACTGAGGGAATAAATCAAGAGAGAAGTAGAGTCATTTTCTATAGACTTCTATACAACCAGAGGAGTCGCCCCCTGGTGGACACTAGAGAGAATGCAGCTTTAACACGTGAAGCTTTGACTTCACTCTGCAGAACCGGAGGTTACCGCCTGGGTTTCACGCAGGACGCCAACAGTTGTCTCCTGAGTGAAAGTCTTGTGTTTGTTTGACCCCCAAAACCCAAAAATATAAAATTTCAAAACCTCACATTTTAAAACCAGCAACCCTCTTAAATCGTGATCAGAAAATACTACAAGGAGCAATATATTTACTGCATTACATCAGACAATGACTATATGTCATCACAGATTATGAAGCATGTTAAATAGTAAACAATTAAGGGATTGTTTAAGGTGGATTGAGTAAATACTCTGAAATGTATCGATTTATTTCAAGGGGACATGATTTAAACAGAGATTTAAACATGATTTAAACAGAGATTTAAACATGATTTAAACATGATTTAAACATGAGTTAAACATGAGTTAAACAGAGATTTAAACATGATTTAAACATGATTTAAACATGAGTTAAACATGATTTAAACATGATTTAAACATGAGTTAAACATGATTTAAACATGAGTTAAACATGATTTAAACATGAGTTAAACATGATTTAAACATGAGTTAAACAGAGATTTAAACATGATTTAAACATGAGTTAAACATGATTTAAACATGAGTTAAACAGAGATTTAAACATGAGTTAAACATGAGTTAAACATGATTTAAACATGATTTAAACATGATTTAAACATGAGTTAAACATGATTTAAACAGAGATTTAAACATGAGTTAAACATGATTTAAACATGAGTTAAACATGAGTTAAACATGATTTAAACATGAGTTAAACATGATTTAAACATGAGTTAAACAGAGATTTAAACATGATTTAAACATGAGTTAAACATGAGTTAAACAGAGATTTAAACATGATTTAAACATGAGTTAAACATGAGTTAAACATGAGTTAAACATGAGTTAAACAGAGATTTAAACATGATTTAAACATGAGTTAAACATGATTTAAACATGAGTTAAACATGATTTAAACAGAGATTTAAACATGTTTTAAACATGATTTAAACATGATTTAAACAGAGATTTAAACATGATTTAAACATGAGTTAAACAGAGATTTAAACAGAGATTGATGTAAATCTGAGGGTCTCAGTCCTTCCTATCATGCAATCAAAAAAATAATAATCCCAACTTGTCTTCTCTCCTGATTGGCGACTAAAGGTCCTCAGAGACTTTTTCCTGCTTCGTTGAGCGTACCGTCAGGTTTCCGTCCAATAGAAACAACCCTCTCTGGTCCAGATGAGTGAACCCAGATGTGTGCAGCTGCACGTTCCGGTGACTCATCGCACTCTTGAAATATGGTAGCGCGCCGCCGCTGTGTAACCGTCTCATTCTGGCATTGTTTGATGTCCCTGAGAATGAGCGGAGGGTTCTGCAGTGCGTTTACATGTGGTGCAGCTCAGTGTTTGGACTCGTACGAGCTCTGTGGAGGAAACTGATTTCTGGTGTTTACATTGTGTCAGGATCTGATGCCCTCTCCGGGTCTGAGCGACGAGCGCGGAGGTCTTGATCTGTGTGGGATCCTAAATAATACAAACGCTTTCTTACAGAGAAAGTGAGAGTTTCACACGTTCAGTTTTGTAGCAGTTTGGGTGCGTGTCGACCCAACGTGCGTCTCTCTGTAACAGTTCAAGTATTCGATGGATTCACAAGACATTTCGTCCTTGTGTTCGAGAGAGTTCCTCCACCACCAACAGGTATAACGGACCCTCGTACCGGTTCACTGCACATTTATCCGAAAAGATACGAGTATGAAAACCAAGTTGAGAAGGTCCGGCAACACAAGCGAGCACTTCGCCTTCACAAGTTGTTTAAGCCACAAAACGACTCGGTTAGGTTTAGAAAAGGATCGTAGTCGGGTTCAAATAAGTAGGATAGTTACGTTACATTAGTTAAATACGTACAAAAGTGAGGTAGAATAAGTTAACGTGGACTTTTAGTTTCACCACAGACTGTATATAACAAGTGGACGTAGTCATCGTGACGTCACTCATTGGTTTGTGGATGTTTTGAAGCCCAGAGTTCGGCGATTTCGCCGATCGTCGCCATGTTTTTTCTTTTTGTTTATACGTAGAGTTTTAGTTTGGGTAGAATCCAACGATATCTTCGTTGATCCGGTCCAAGAAACAGACTTCCTGAGCGGATTGGAAATGACTCTTGGAAAGTGTTCATAAAGGCTTCAACATGTCTGAGAGAACCCTCAAACAGACACAGAACTCTACTCGTACGCACTTTGTGGAGGAAGTGTTCATAAAGGGCTCAAAATGGGATTTACCCATAATTCATAGCAATGTGACCTTAAACACGGGGTTACCAGCGGCAGCGTTAAAAACAAGGTAAACAAAGAAGATGACGTGTGTTCAGCCTGCATATTACATTTACACAGAAGCATTAAGGGTTAAATCTGTTGCAAAAGACATTCAAAGCGGGGAGCTCTTCTTCTCTCGCCGAGCTTCACCTACACAGGTGCTTTCACTCGTTGCCCGATTAGACCTCTCCCTGATTGATTGACAGCTCCCTCGCTCGGTGCAGCTGTCAGAGACACCGTGATCACCTGCACCCTGAGCAGAGGTCCAATCAGATTCACTGGAAACACCTGTGAGCGAGCGCGAGCCGCTTTAAGACGGCTCGCAATATTCATCCCTGTGAGGTCAGAAATAAGTAATCCAGCACCTTTAAATGATGGAATTAACTGTCACATTTAGTATGGACGGCAGGGCTCCTGAAAGCTCTTTATATAAACAGTTAATTGATTTATTTCTGATATTACAGGGACATTTGCATTGTCTTTGTACAGCAGGGTTGCACAACGAAATGCAGATTGTAGTCCCATTTTGCTACATAAGTAAACACAAAAAAAGACAATATCATATGTTGGTCATAGGTAGGAGGATGCGTTTAGGAGTCAGAAGAAGCTGCTGTGTAGTCTGCTGGTTCAGCAGCTGATGCTTCCGGATCTCTTTCCAGCCGGCAGCAGAGGGTCTTGTCTCTTAATATCCTTTGAGCTCTTTGCAGGCACCTCTTGTCACCAATATCACTGATGCCCAGCAGACGGGTACCAAGAAAGAGAATCTCACCACAGACTGTAATGTTCTGTTGCTCCTCTGGTGAAGTCAACAAGAACTTAATTCACGGTATAAAAAAGAGGGACTACAGAAACAAACATCAAACACCAACGTTTATCTCTGAGAAAATGTGTCAAAGCTGCCGTCATCCCGAAGAAATGCAGCCGTTTATGAGCTTTCTTCTTCATGTGTGATGCTGATTCCCAGGAACTCACAGCTGTTCACTTCCTCTGTATATCTTTACATATCTAAACTGTTTAAAAGTGACTTTACCGAGACAAACGCATGACTTTAAAGGACTGGAGCGCACTTAACTTTACATGTTGTATTGTCAGCTTTTCCTCACCTTTGACCTCTGCTGTTCCCAGCTCGACCTGTAGGTGTCAGTCTTGCTCAGGGAAAGAGAACCTCGCCGGTCGACAACTTTCCATGACACCAAGGTAACAACGGGAAACTTTTTGTTTTGAACAGAGGCTTTCTCATGGGCTGTCGGCTGAGTCTGTGAGCGCGTCGAGCCGCTCTGGCTGCCGCTCTTAATGGGAGGCAGATGGACCTGGCTGCTCGCTGCACACTAATGAGGGAAATATGGAATCAGTGGAGGTTTCACACAGGCAGGCAGGCTGGATGCTGATTGTATATGTTGCTCTGTCGCTGTCAAGCACGGCGGGAGCGGCTCACTAATACACTCAGCAGATTAAAAGGTGATAATCACATTTGTTTTTTCAGCGCCACAAAGCACACTGTTGTTCTTTCAATGAGGATTTCCAAGATTGAGACATCCGTCAGTGTCCCGCGTGAAACTATTCGTATTTGTTACGTTTTTGTTTAGTTTCAATGTTGTCGTAATTCTAAGTCATGATTTGTTTCACAAACATAATAAACTACTTTAGTAGTGTTGCTTTGCTGGGTTTCAGTTTACAACATTAACGTTTTAAACTGTTTAAAAACTTTATCTGTAATCTGGGACACAATACGTTTCCCTCGACGCGTAATCGAGAATTCAGTTAAGTTTTATGGGAACCTGAGTTGTTCAGTTCTGTGTCTCCTTTAGTTTGACAAAGGAAGCTAGTGGTGAAAGTAGAATGTTTATCGATGTAGTAGAGGAAATATAACGTAACAAACCTGAACTTAGACTGTGATTAAATACAGAAATGTGGAACACTTCTTTTATTTGAAAGATAAAATCTAACTTTTATGTTGTTGAGTTTTGTTCTTAAATTATCAGTTGTGTTTCCAACAATTTTCAAACCTGAGAAATCTGGTGGTTTTCTGCCAGACGCTGACATGAATTGACTTTTTATCCAGTTGTAGGGCACATTTCTACGATGCCCTGCTGTATCTCCATGGTTTTTAACTGTATATGTTAACCGGATAAAAGATTTTAATCATTGGAAGTCTGGATCTTAAGTTATCAGAGAAACAAGCTAAGCTAACATTAGCATTAGCTTGTCTCTCAGCTCCTCCGGGACGTCCCGTGTCCTGTCATTGTATTGATCAGAGACCCCTCGCTGCAGTAAAGAGTATTCAAACAGGACAAATGGAAAATATTCTACGTTTCGTGGGTTGGGTCGATGTATTTAACATCTCTGTAAACCTTTGGTTCTCCACTCAGGGTTAAAATAAATATCCGTGGGTTTGACCAGCACGTGTAGAGACAGAGTAGACGACTCAGCCACACAAAGCTGATCATCTGATTCTCATTTCTGTAACAGACACAACAAACAGTCAGTTCAGTCCAGCCAACAGTGTTTGTAAGAGCTGGCTTCATGTTTAGGGGTAAATCTGAAACCTCAAAACCTCAAAGTTTGGCTCTTGGCTCTCAGCTTTGAACTCGGCCAACAGAAACGGCTGTGACGTCATCTCTGAGGGACGGCCAGCAGATCTGCGGTTTGAACAAGACCCGGATCTGACCGTCTCGGGATGTGATCGCCTCAACAGTTTGTTTTCTTTGGTCAGACTGTAAAAACACACACTGACCAGCAAGGAGCAGACCGCGGCTTCTAAATCACAGATCGTTTGTTGGACAGAGTTTTGGTTGTAAATCAGCGGCAATGGTCGGAGTTTTTGGATGTTTTCATGAAGACAAAATCAATTTGTTTCAGCTGGACTGAAGTAACAGCTGCAATGCTTTTGGTCTACTTGGCTTTCTGGGTGGTGAGCAGCCTTTTAAGACCTGTAGGGCCTTTATTTTGTAGGATCTGGATTGCCTTTATTTTGTAGGATCTTGATGGCCTTTATTTTGTAATACCTGTAGGGCCTTTATTTTGTAGAGTCTGAATGGCTTTTATTTTGAAAGACCTGTAGGGCCTTTATTTTGTAGAATCTGGATTGCCTTTATTTTGTAGGATCTTGATGGCCTTTATTTTGTAATACCTGTAGGGCCTTTATTTTGTAGAGTCTGAATGGCTTTTATTTTGAAAGACCTGTAGGGCCTTTATTTTGTAGAATCTGGATTGCCTTTATTTTGTAGGATCTTGATGGCCTTTATTTTGTAATACCTGTAGGGCCTTTATTTTGTAGAGTCTGAATGGCTTTTATTTTGAAAGACCTGTAGGGCCTTTATTTTGTAGAATCTGGATTGCCTTTATTTTGTAGGATCTTGATGGCCTTTATTTTGTAATACCTGTAGGGCCTTTATTTTGTAGAGTCTGAATGGTTTTTATTTTGAAAGACCTGTAGGGCCTTTATTTTGTAGGATCCGTGGCTGCGTCTAACGCCTACTTCTGACATTGTAATGCTCAATAGAAGTTCTGTGTTGGAGAACAAATTGATTGGAACTTGTCAGTTGTCGTCTTTACATTCAATTGTGAAACAAATTCTTTTAAAATTAGGTAAAAATTCAACAGCTGACCATAAGATCAAGTGCTTCATGCACTGACCTGAACTTCAGTCAGATAGCTTGGTTTGGTATCGATGTGTCCGCAGCATTATGAGACTCTCTGATTGGAGTGATAACTCCCGTTAAAGCGTGACGTGTCAGCATTTATTGGTTGTTTTGGCAGCTCTCCTCCGAGCCAATTATCAGTGTCTCCTGCACGTGCACACTTTGCATTAACCGGTTCAGTCTGCGTGCATTAAAACAGTTTGAGTCAAAGTAGAAACTTGGCCGATCTTTACGCTCATTGCATCACTGCAGCCACATGAAAAGCTCTTATTGCTTTGCTATTTATGTCACAGTGATGTAAAGCAGATCGTTGAGATCGCGTGAAGCATTTATGATTCTTCATACACATAAAAAAACAGCACTGAGGTTCTTTTCTTTTTTATGTTTTCTGACTGACGGACGTGGCAGCAGAGAGCTCGTTGACGTATTCTTTTCTCTGGAAGAATCTCTTCAGACGAAAGGACATTTAGGATTTATGGTGGAGAACACGTAAACATCAGAGAAGTGGTTCAATGTGCTGCGGCCTCGCAATCATTTATTGCTTTCAGTCTTGCTGGACGTCTGTCTGCAGGCTGCAGCCCATTGTACCAAACCTTCTGATCACTTGTGTCAAAATCTGGTTTTAAGGCTTTAAAAGAAGTTGCTCTGATGTCCTCAAAGGATGATACTGTCCCTTCAACTGCTGCACAAAGCTGTATCTCAACATTACTTTCTGCTGTCACTGAGTTATATCCTTCAACAAACTTCAGTCCAGATCTTAAACCGAATATTCATTCATTTTCAGAATTGTAACACTTTAAATGTCTTTTTTTTGTGTTCAACTCTTTAAAAACGTTTTTAAAACATAACAATAAAATGACTTTCTGTATGCTCAATGTTAAAGGGATTTATTTAGGTTGAAGTGGGGGACCCTCGCTGGGAGCATCTCTGCTCTGGACGGAGGCCTCGTGTGGTCGGTCGGTCTCTCTGCTGTTTCTCACGACAACACAGGATGAGTCAAAGGAGGCTGAAACACACATGAAACACTGACTGCCAGCAATGTTCATCTTTTTATTTTTATTTCAATACTTTTTATACAAAATCGCATCCAAAAACAAAGCATTTTTGTTGTTGTTGTATTAAACCTAGAAAACTATAGTGTACGCATGTTATCTATATGAACAGGTTGTAATCTGTCAGACATTAATCATCAGACGAAGCTGAGCGATGCCCCCAAAAAACCCCGAATCAAACAGAAAACACGAGTCAGCATTACAGTGAATTACAGCAGCATCTTAATCAACACAGCTGGAAGGAGTCGCACGTGTTAACCATCAGCAGCGGGTTCAGGATTAACACCTGTTTGCACTTTGCAATGGTACAGTCGAGGGCAACACAGAAAAATAAAACTTCGGCTTTAACTCAAATGTACCTGCAGGCAGCAGCAGGAGGCAAAGATGGAGGAGAGGCAGAAACCTCCATGTGGAGGAAGGAGTGCTGCAGCTGCTGAGGGAAAGAGCAGCGTTGTGAGTCAAGTGTTCATCACATTCACGAATAAAAGAGGTCCAGAACAGAACATCTGACGACATCCTTTGTTTCAACCAACTTTTACTGCAACGAGTATGAAAGACTGTCAGAGGTTCCTGTTGTTACTGCTCCGCTGAACGCTGGCGGGATGGACTGCGTCTCTGCGTCTTCATTCTGCGTGTGACAGATTTCTTGGCCTTCTTTAAAACGTTGTCTGTGGAGTTCAGATGTAGAGAATGAGAGGGTTGTTGTTGTTGTTGTTGTTTTATAAATGAACTCCCTGAAGAAGAAATGGGAACAAGGTAGCAGATGGTTTAGTTTCATGAAGGTGTGGATGTGAGTCCTGGTGATTGCTGAATCTCTATTTTAAGTTGTTGTTGTTGTTTTAGGGTTTGTGTGACCTTTTGAAAGTGGAATCAATAATCAGACGCATGTTGTCTTGTTGGTTTTAAGAGGAAGAAGAACTCGCAACTCAACCAAATAGTTTTGTTGCATTTTTGTTTTAATTTCAACCTCGTGTTTAAAACTGCGCCTGTGGAAACTGCGACGGGTTGTTCTGTTATGAAAGAGTTCTCATGTTGATTTCTTTGCGTTGTACTGAAATCAAATGGGAAGAAGGAAGCAGATCGATGTCCATGCAGCACCTGATGGACACCAGTGAACATGCGTCCTACAAAGTGCGTCCTGATTGGTTGTTCTGAGACTTTTACCTGGTTAGTTACAGCACGTGAGTGAAAGAAGGAAGATATCGTGGCACCAAACTAACACTTCATGAAGAGCGAAAACAACTCCATCGACCTCCAGCTCCCCTCCGGCCTCGTTGAAACAGCATGAGGAGCGTTACATCACATCCTGAGCAGGACTGTGTTCATGACTTCACTTCAGGAACCGATCGTTTCTTCTCTTCCCCAAAATCTTGCTCGCTGCCAGACAACAGAACCTCGGAGCGCCTCAGCGAGAGCCAGATCCTAAGAGCTTCATATGTTCAGCCTGAAACCCAGCGAGGGTTTATGTGTGGGCAGCTGCCACGGACTCACTATTTCACCAATTAAGAGTAACGAGAAGCAGGCGGCCATGTTTACTCTCGGTCACCGGCCTCCACGTGAGTGTGAAAGCACAGCGAGTGAGTTAAGAGGAGAAAGTAAGAGAGACTCAAGCTGTCGAGCCGACCCACATAAAGAACCAGAACCAATAAATATACGCGGCTCAATATCAGCTCCTGGTTTCCCAGAAACGGCACTAAAAAGATATAATCGCTGGTTCTGAACCAGTCTTTGGTTCTCCAGGTAGTGATAACCAACAAAAAGCTCCAAATCACATTTAGACGTCGTCGCATCTGTCGAAAGAATGTCTCGGACGGGATCGGTGTATCTCATGTAACGGGAACATAAAGGTGATTCTAGAGGCTCCAAGAGGCTGGTCCGGTGCTCGGGTTCTCTAATCATCAAATGATCAGCTGTGTTTGAATTCTGTTCTTTCAGGGAACCGAACCTTCATGACCTCCTGACTGTTGCTTTGCTGCCAGAGACCGAAATCCAGTCTGTTCGCTCGCTGTGGATGAGGTTCAACGTGATGTCAATGATGTAAATGATATGATGATGATATGATGATGATATGATGAATGCAGTTTAATCATAAACTGCATCATAATTATATTTATTTCAAAGAAAAGCAAGTCAACGTTGTCTTTTCTTCTTTCTTCATCTGCGTTCAGTCTGCTCGTGTTGCTGCCTGATGATTGAATCCTCTTCCTCTGCTCTTTGTGTGTACGCTGTAGATGCTGCTGTTCACACAACACATGACCGCATCAGCTCTTCACAGAGAACACACACACACACACACACACGGGACGGCTTAGAACACGTCAACATGCGTTATGGAAGCAGCCGATCCTGCAGCTCGCAGCTCCGCTCTCACTTCCTGTCTGCAGAGTCATGTTTGGGTGATTATATGAGAAGAAACACATGTTGTCCTGTCAGTCAATGATGCAAACACAGGAAACATAAAATAACAAACAGAACCGTGAGAGGAGGGTGAGGAACATTTGAGATGCTTTAAAATGTGAGGTTTTGATTTGATGGTTACACTTCTCCTCACTTTGATAAAAACACTCACCGCCGTGCAAATGACTCCTCTGATGTTTCCACCTTTTCTTTCTGACTCGCTGCCAGTTTTCAAAACCAAAAGCATAAATACAAACCACAAAGAAGTGCAGCTGTCGTGATAAAGTATCATCACCGGAATGATGCAGGATACAAAAATAATCACAGGCCTGAGTTCTGAGGTGGTTCGTGTGACCTCTCCTGTCAACAGAGCTAAAAGAGGACTAGCCCCGCCCCCTCTGGTGTCAGAAATATGTACAAAATTCAACGGCGAGAGATACATATTTCTTTGATCCTGTTTGTTCATGAATTTCGGATATGATGTTCGTTAATTTAAAAGACGCTGGGTTCAGGGCACATCACAGCGCGGGCAAAGCCGGATAAAATGTTTCAGACAACAAAACAGAGCTTCATGTGTTGAAGCTGCATTCTCTCTAATGTCCACCAGGGGGCGACTCCTCTGGTTGTATAGAAGTCTATAGAAAATGACTCTACTTCTCTCTTGATTCATTACCTCAGTAAACATTGTAAAGTTGAGTGAAAGAAAGTGATTAAAACTCTTTCGGCGGGCGGACCTCCAGACCTGTAGCTAATTCCCCCGTAACATGGAGAGCGTCAACCAGTGTTTAAAAAAGCTCCAGTCACACCCAAATCAATGAGAATATGGAAAACTTAAAGGAAATTAGGCGTTTATGTTTTCAATAATAAACCACCTTTCCCACCTCAGCCAAGCGGAAAACCTTGACTGCAATATTTTTGAATTTCAAGGATTTGTATTTCGATACAGCCGAGCTTCCTGCTGCTCTGCACTCCCCTGACATTGAGTCTGTCCGACTCCTTCATTGCTGAGAAGATTTCCCTCCACCCTGGGATTCATATTTCCTACATTAACAGATCTGTCCCTGAAAGGCTGAAATGTTGGGTTTGCTCAGGACAGAACTGGATGAACTATTATGATTTACTCTCCATTTCCAGCTGTGGGTTCCGTCTTTTATCGGTGAGTTAAATCAAACTGAATCATGTCTGCTGCAGGACTTGACCTGTGACCCTACAGGGGTGAATACATGTATGTCATGTGGTGTTTTAGTTACTGCAGAACTCCAGGTTTCTCAGTTTTGATGGAGGAATGAGACAATCCTCTGTTTGCAACCAAGCAACGCAGGTGACCTCATGCATCGGCCTGTTAAAGGGATTACCGTACATGTGGTCATCGTCAGGCAGCCGCGTGAACACACTTTACCTGCACATGTAAAACCAATCATCCTTTCAGTGCCGTACTCATCGAACTCATTACACAGCGGGACGCTTCGTGAACAGAGACTGTATTACCGGACTGCCTGAGGTCATGTATTTCACGTGAGTGATGGAGTCACTCTCAGAAATCTGTTCTTTAAAAGTCCTGCACATAAACTCTCCACTTCACGGAGCGTCGACATGGAAATATGACAAAGCTGCTTCTTCTTCAAGCCTGTGATGAGGATCGATGGACCAGAGTCGACACAGTGAAGCTCTGATGGTTCTATGTAGAATGTGTTGGTGCCCCAGAACCTGTATAGATTGTTATTTTATAGCACAATGATCAAACGATTCACATCAAATGACCTTTGTTAACCAGTTGGTTGTTATTATTGAAGATACGGCATCAAAAACACATTTTCACGTTGCACATTTGTTCATCTTGTTCCAGCATTTCTTGAGGTATTTCTGCAGCATATTTGACTCTCCTCGCTTGTACATTCAGGTTATCACTTCGAAGTTATGTTGTACATCAATTATTGCCTGTCAGGAGCCTGTCACACATTCCCTCTGTGATCATCAGCACATCCTCGTGCGTGTTCACACAGGAACACCAGAGATCAAACTTCTTCCGTCCTGTTTGATAGCAGCTCTTTCTTTATTAACGCTCAGCTTTTACAGCTGCCTCAGGTGTTGGAATACTTTCCAGTCAAGCTACATTAACTCTTCTTCTTTTCGGATTCATACATGTGTTCAATTTACTGTCATCCTTCATCCATAAAGGAGATAAGCCTCCTCTGACTTGAGAACACCTCTGCTTCTCAAGTTCTTCTAGTTCCCTTTAGGCTACTGTGTTACTTCATTTTAACTTTTAAGTATTAAAATGAGTGAAAGAGTCCATTCTCTCTGAATGATCCATATTATATGACTTAGCTGTGGACGAAGTTGCCATTAATGCGAGGAGAAATGGCTAGGACACTGTTGGATGACTCTGGTAAGCTCCAATCAACTGTACCTAACCCTCACTCAACATGTTCCTGTACCTAACCCACTCAATTTGAATATCTTTTAACAGACAACCTAACAGAACTGTGCGGACACCTCGGAGCCAGCTGTTGATCACTGGGTAGGAAGCCGTACAGGTCTGTATATGGAGAGTGCATCTATTTACAAAAAAAGCTAATTAATAGCTCTATCTTTCAGCTTGGATGCGCATCGTGTTCCCGGTGGTTCCACTGGGTGTGTGTGGCACGGCCCAGCCCAGACGAACACTATCTGTGTCCGGCTCGCACTTGAAAATGAAGGTCCATGTCTTTGACAAATAGAATGTCATGGCTTTCACTTATTAAAGTCAAATGAACTCAACTTGCACGCTGTGTTCTTGGCTGGTTAAATTGGCTGAGTTCGAATCCCGTATATATCTTTTTTTTAAATTTAATTTTAATTTAATTTTATTTGTATTGTATTTTATTTTTTAAACTGTGCTACAGAGTTCTTCTACGTAACACAATCAGGTTTCCCCAAAACAGGCTCCAAAGACGTTTATGTGCTTTTTTTACCAACTTTATTATTTCACAGGAAGGAGAATTTGCGCGCTTCCTGTTTCAACACGTGAACAACAAGCAGGCGACGTTTCACACTCGAGTGGATTAGTTTCCTCAAAAGACTCTCCAACGTCGACTCCGGTATGTTTTGCCCACACACTGTAAATGAGGAGGTTTGACACTGTATTGCAAAACGAAACAATGCGGCATTCACGAGGACCGCTGCGTGTTCGCTACCCTTTCTCAACAGCTGCCGGAACTACAACACCGGACGCATTCGGCTGACGGTCCCTGGTTAACAGGGTCCCTGGTTAAACCGTGACACCGGACAGCAGTGAAGGCCCAGGTATGAAATGCACGGCCCGCCACTGCTTAAAAGACAATGAGAGACGACACAAACTACTGGAGGCGGTTTGAACCCTACACTTGTTTGATTGTTAGCATGTGGCTAGTGTTAGCTTAATTTAGCTATGGTTTGGAAGGGAGTCTGGCTCTGTTGAGCACAGGAACGTATGAAGAAGTGTGAGTCAGGGTCAGCCCCACACTGGTGATTTGAGGGATGTAATGGCGCTGTAGCTTAGCTTAGCTTGTTAGCTGGTGAGAGAATGGGAGAGTAGCAACCTAGCAGCAGTTAGTGGCTGTGTGATGGAGGTTTTAGACTCTGGTTTTTACTTGAAATCCTCGTTCAAATCTCTTTAACTTAAACAATGAAATATGTGTGGCTAAGTGAGCTACAATAAACTAAAGTTCAGTTGTTATTTATTAAGACTTTAACACAAATACGTTTCTACTACTTTCCTAGAAAATGGCTGCCGCTAATGTTTTTGTAGTAATATCGGTAACATGAACGCCACTGATCTCACTAATGAGCATTGACCAGTGTGAAGTCACAGTTGTCCATAATGTGCTCCTTGCAGATGTCCAGCAGCTGATGGTGGTTCAAGATGATGCTCCCGCTGAGTGGAGCCCCAGCCTGGACCAGGATGGAGAGGACCGTGGAGGATCGGAACCAGCCAGGAGTCTGGATCAAGATATTCATTCACAACCAAAAACGGATGGAACGGCTTCAGACTCTTGTGAGACTGAATTCAGTTATGAAGACTGGCAAGCACCTCTGTTAGATCCTGAAACTGAAACGGAACACAGTGACAGTGATTGTAAGAAGACCAGGGCACCTGAGTCTGCTGTACATGCTCTGAAATCTAAGGAGGCCCCTCGAGGTGATGGTGGATGTAATGCTGGCAAAAAATCCCCGAGCCTCTTTGAGACGAAGAGGCCACTTCAGAGACAGATGATATGTAATTGTGGCAAAAGTTCCTCCAGCTGTCTGAGTTGTAAGAAATTATTTAGAGTGAACCAAAAGGTAGATTCCCAAACAAGAGTCCAGGCAGGTGAGAAGCCGTTCGGATGTGATCTTTGTGAGAAAAGATTTAACTTTCGGTCAAATCTTAATGTACACATTAGAGTCCACGTAGGTGAGAAGCCGTTCGGATGTGATGTTTGTGAGAAAAAGTTTAACCGGCAGTCACATCTTAAGAGACACATGAAAGTCCACACGGATGAGAAGCCGTTCGGATGCGACTTTTGTGGTAAAAGATTTAACCATCAGTCCGTTCTTAATGTACACATAACAGTCCACACAGGTGAGAAGCTGATCGGATGCGACGTTTGTGGTCAAAGATTTAACCATCAGTCAGTTCTTCAGAGACACATGAGAGTCCACACAGGTGAGAAGCCGTTCGGATGTGACGTTTGTGAGAAAAGATTTAACCGGCAGTCAAATCTTAATTCACACATTAAAGTCCACACAAGTGAGAGACTGTTCGGATGCGACGTTTGTGGTCAAAGATTTAACCATCGGTCAGTTCTTAAGAGACACATGAGAGTCCACACAGGTGAGAAGCCGTTCGGATGTGATGTTTGTGGTCAAAGATTTACCCAGCAGTCAGTTCTTAAGAGACACGTTAAAGTCCACACAGGTGAGAAGCCGTTCGGATGCGACGTTTGTGGTCAAAGATTTACCCTGCAGACAAATCTTAAGAGACACATGAGAGTCCACGCAAGTGAGAGACCGTTCGGATGTGACGTCTGTGGTCAAAGGTTTAACCAGCAGTCGGCTCTTAAGGGACACATCAAAGTCCACACCGGTGAGAAGCCGTTCGGATGCGACCTTTGTGAGAAAAGATTTACCCTGCAGACAAATCTTAAGAGACACATGAGAGTCCACGCAGGATAGAAATTGTTATTGCGATAAGAACCACAGCAGGTCTCGTTGTGTTTTGTTGTCTAGACTACACATTATAGGTTTGTGTCTGAAGAAAGAAACAGAAGACACTGCACATAAGCGAATATCTGCATTTAAAAGAAGAAACCATTTCATGTAATGTCGAATCAATACATATAATATATAATCAATATAATACACAATCAAGAAATACTGGATTGTTTCTTGAAAGAGTCTTAAAATGGAAAGCAGAAACCTTTATTGTGTCTGATTTTGACGTTTTTGAAACCTGTATTAAAGGAACCAGTGATTCTATCTCGGTGGGTTTGTGACTTTTTTTTCCTCTTGGTTGGTCGCAGGAACTTACAGTTCCCATGGTTTCATATAATTTCCTAGAAGGTAACTGTAGGATGATTCCTAGAAAGCACTTTGTAATTTGATACTAATAATTGGGGAAATTGAGTTTGAGATTGGCAAACTTCCAATTAATTGAATCCATTTCATTGCTGGTGAAGTACGTCTTAATTTACATTTAATTATGGAAAATAAAGTTTACAATGCTAAATAATAATCATTTATTATTACTATTTATTATTATTGTAAACGCAATACAACTAACCAAACTCAAACATGTCTCCAAACTGAGTCTTTATTTTCCTTGTCATTGGTGCCAAATTACAGATTTTCTTCCATTTCACTAACAAGGACCACACCAATAACAGTATGAGATTCGAGAGGTTTATTGCACAGTGGAATGATTGTTAGATTAAAGAAGCAGAAGGGATGTAGGGATGAAGAGATGTACGGTAGAGGGATGTAGGGGTAGGGGTAGGGTAGAGGAGTGAAGGGATGTAGGGTAGAGGAGTGAAGGGATGTAGGGTAGAGGGATGAAGGGATGTAGGGTAGAGGGATGAAGGGATGTAGGGTAGAGGGATGAAGGGATGTAGGGTAGAGGGATGAAGGGATGTAGGGTAGAGGGATGTAGGGATGTAGGGTAGGGATGTAGGGTAGGGATGTAGGGTAGAGGGATGTAGGGTAGGGGTAGGGATAGAGGGATGAAGGGATGTAGGGTAGAGGGATGTAGGGTAGAGGGATGTAGGGTAGAGGGATGTAGGGATGTAAGGAAGAAGAAACGAGGAGGGTTTGTAGGAAGGAGGTTGGGCGATCGAAGGGGGACCGTTGATGTCCGGCGGCTGGCGGGAACGGAGACTGTAGGGTGGGGCTGTCTCTTCAGAAGCGCTGAGTAAACTCGGGGGGTATTATGGATCGGCCCAAGATATGGCGAAAGTGGTTGTGAGCCCGAGACCATAACAGGGGATCTTGCGGGGAGTTCGGCTGGCTGAACTTGAGCTGAAGTAGTCGCGGATGGGTTCGTACAGACTTGAGTACGAGTCTGGTCGGAAAAGGTAGATGGCTTGAGGTGGACCGTATTGGTTGGTCTTGTGGCGTTGAGGTGATAGACGACTGTCGGGAGGATGGATGTGATGTCTGACGCGGTGGCGTCTCGGGACAGATGGAGTTCAAGGCAGTGAACTCGGAGCAGCGAAAGAAGCTGGCAAGAACGTGGACTTTAATGCTTTGTCCATGAATGGAGACGGATGACCTGACCATAAACTCATGTTTACAATGTTTACTGAGGGAATAAATCAAGAGAGAAGTAGAGTCATTTTCTATAGACTTCTATACAACCAGAGGAGTCGCCCCCTGGTGGACACTAGAGAGAATGCAGCTTTAACACATGAAGCTTTGACTTCACTTTATAGAACCGGAGGTTCCCGCCTGGTTATAATAGTGCAGAGGTCAAAGGTCGGAGCCACTCTGCCCTAAAAGACCATTGTGTCAATTATCAAAAATAAAAGAAGACGGGAACCATTTGGTTTCTGCTGAGTCGGATTCAGCAACTATGTCACAGTCCTGCTGCCTTCTGGGGTTCTGATTTGGAGGAACTTCGACACTTTTTCACATGATATTGAAATGTGTGACGAAAACGTCTTTCAACAACTGCTGCCGCTCACTTCTTTTGTAAACTAAATCAGTTAAAGATACACTTAATTTCCTCACAGTCGTCGTTAAATAATTCATTTAAAAACATTTCTTATCCCCTTAAAGTGAAATCAAACCACAAAAATAATGTCATCTACTACACTGAGACCGGTTCATAGAGGATCAGGACTACACTGAGACGGGTTCAGGACCAGATAAAGGTGATTCACGTGAGCTGTGAGACGTTAATGAAACTGCATTGAAGACATGGGGACGTTGTGTTTCACATCTCTTGCTCCTGCAGCTGCCATCAGGGGTCAGCAGAGCTCTGCAGGCCTCACATGTGCAGAGAGGTGTGTAGCCGGCGGTGGAGGGCTGATGGTAGCGGTCCGCGGTGATATCATTTTCCATCAGTTACTCTACATCCTCGCTGCTCCGACAGGCAGCAGCAGAACAGATGGGGGGAGGAGGAGGGGGAGGAGGAGGGGGGGAGCAGGAGGAGGAGGAGGAGGAGGAGATTTTTCCACTACCACATTTCACCTCCGGGCGACCGCGTCTGGAAAGACAATATCTCCAGAAAAAGAGGCGATCAGTCAGAGGGAGCAGCGTTCATTGACAGAGGGCCAGTGGCTCGTGTCTGGAGAGCAAAAGGTTTAAAACATGAGTGCAGACACAGAATGTCTTCATCTGTGAATCTTCTCCTTCGACAAACGCAAGTTCTTAAGCAGAGAATTGTTGATCAGTGACGAGACTGTCGGGGACGCCCAAACATCTCTTCTTCTTTTATCCTCTTCTTCATCCCCCTGATGGATGAACGTGTCTCCTGGTTGTCAGGATGGAGATTTGAATGCGTCACCGCTCTTCGCTGCCAAACAAACGTCCCGACGTTCTCCTCGTCTGCTCGGACACGACGTCACTGAAGCTGCTGCTCAAACCGAACCGACGGTTTTCCATCATGGCGGCTGTGCTGAGACCCCAACATTCCTTTTGGGATCGTAGGACAGACGTGTTACGTCTCACTCATATCGTGTCATCAGTGTTTCCCAACCGTCTACTCTTATCTTCTGACCTCATCATCCTTGAAAAGAAGTGATGCAGCGTATTAAATGATTTCAGTCTTTTCAGGTTAAATCAACTTTCTTTAATGTTCATAACTCGTTTGTTTAGTCCACATAAATAAAGTGATAATAAATAAAGTTGACTGATTTAGCTTTTGTACTTGTAATTGAAACTATTTTTGAGGGAGGACAAATTAATATATCTTTTAAAATAGTTTTATATTCAGACTTTTGTCTCAAGTATCCAGTAAGCGTATTCATGATCTTATTTTGACAACCTCAGAGCAGTCACTTCCTGTGAGCCCTGGTCGGGAACCACTCGTTTATAATGTAAAGGGCATCGTGCATCCAGAACAATGATTATTTTGTAGATATTGTCTGAATGATGACGTAGAATAGATATTATATCAACTGTTATTTTTACATTAGCTTCTGCAGCTGCAGCACACTGGGTTATATTTTGGATTCAATAAAAAAAACCTCTTGGGCCCCAGAGTGTCTCATTTGGTAGCGTTGGCTGGATTTCTTTGCTTTAATACCTGGTGTCATTAGTGCTAATGCCGTCTTTATTGCAGCCCATTAGCCAGCTCTAACCTCAGCAGTGAAGGCTGAGAAACAGGAAGAGACCGTGAGGAGTTCTTCCAGGGTTCTGGAGTCAGAAGAGGGTAAAAAACAAACAGCCTGCAGGAACAAAAAGGTGGAAGTTGAAAGTGTTCCAGAGAACCCTGGTGGTGAATTCACATGGGAGGTCTCTCCGCACCAGACAATCCAACCACAAAGCTCTCGTGATGTGGCCGACACCACATGGTGCTTCCTCCCAGTCCCTCCAGAAGAGGCTCACTGGGAAAAATAGTCCTCGAATTTCACTGGAAGGAATTAAGTGGTTGAACCAGGCGTTGTGTTAAAGCTGCATTCTCTCTAGTGGCCACCAGGGGGCGACTCCTCTGGTTGTATAGAAGTCTATAGAACATGACTCTACTTCTCTCTTGATTTATTCCCTCAGTAAACATTGTAAACATGAGTTTATGTCTCAATCTCTAGTTTCAAGTCTTCTTCAATACAGCATGATGTTCATTTAGTACATGATGGTCCATTTAGAGTCACACAGACCATAAAGCAGGGGATGCTTTAGGGCGGGGCTACTGTGATTGACAGGTCAACACCAGAGACGTATACGGCGTCTCTACTCACTCTACGTTATTTGGGGCAATAACAGGAAGTGTTCTGACAATCGTGCAAAGTTTGTCCCATAAAATGTAGTTGACGGACTAACACTGGTTACGATTGGGATGTTTAAACCAAACTTAAAGTAAAAAAAAAAAGCGCTTTGAAACAAAGACGTGAAATAAAAGATTCACCCACAGAAATATGTTCTGAGACGTTTCTGTTGCTGCTGACGGTCGTTCCACTCGCTTGGAAAATGAACACCTGATAGCAGACGAGGCGAAGAGTTCACTCGGGTCATAAATTATCCTGTTTGGATTCCTCCCTTCAGACAGAAGCACGGAAAAGTGAGTCGAACTTCACCGTTCATCATCAGGCAGGAAAAAAGAAGAAGAGATGAATTGAGGCTTTGACTTCGGCCCCCAGAGCGAGACGGATCAAGTCAAAGTCTAAACCCCATGGAGGTCATTATCCTCGTTTAGCTCCTCTTCTTCTGTGGAACTTCATTCTCGCTTGCCTTCGTCTTCAGGGACACGTTCGTTTAGTTTCCTGTTATTCGGGCAGATTGTCCTGAAGCTTAATAAAGTTCCTCACTTTGTAAAGTTATCTCTTCTATTTGGACGTGAAGCTGAAAATAAAGGAGGACATCATTTCCCCTCATCAATCAAACTGTTGTCCCTCTTTACTCGTGACAAGTATTCCTTTAAGTTCTCACAGGACGACACTTTTTAGAACAATGAAAGCCTGGAGTTACCAGAAACGGTGAGTTGTATGTCAAAGTGCAGCTGGGAGATTATATTTCTCTTTATCGGCAAAAAGAAAATCTCTTGTTGGCAAATTGATCGCCAATGTGTGGGGAGCTTGGACCCGTCCAGTTAGATTTGTAACTGATGAAGAAGTCAGCGGTAACATGAAGCAGCCATTCACAGAACCGTCACCGGGGAATGTGTTCTGACGAATTCATGCTTTTCAGAGTCACGAGCAACAAACGCATGAAATACATTCATCGTATGAGAATTATGGAATAATCTACACACTTTGCATTCATTTTTCAAATATCATCGCTGTCAGCAAATCCTGATGTTCTTGCCTCGAAAGTTAAACTCAGAGTCTGACGTGAACGGTATCTCCGACTCAGCACTAAACAAAGCGGCTGAAGTCCTGGTTGAGCAGCAAACAGCAGGGAGACACCAGCTGGTGAACACGGTGGAGCACGTAGCAGCTGAAGAGCAGATCATTCCCTCAGGAGGTGGTGGAGACCAAAGACGGAGCTGAAAGAGACTTTGTGTTGAATCAGGAGAATCCTGATCCTCCAAACGAAACGATTTCAGATCAAATGTTGGGCAAAGAGCTTTTCTTTCTGTGCTGGTGTGTGTTTCTGCGTGTCTTTGGCCTCTGGGCCTCCCGTGCAGCACTTTAAAGACTCTGTGCTGCAGAAGAGATGCAACAAAGTACCAGGATGTGAAGGTGCAGTCGGACGCAGCGCTGGAAACAGACGCGTCGGGTTGAGCGCCGGACTCATCTCCTGCCACGTTGGCCAGCAGCGAGGCGGCGTTACCTGCCGCGGGCTGATTCCTGCCCACATCTGGTGTTCATTCAGACCCTGCAGCCACATGTACTCAGCTGATCCGGACCAGGTCCAGATGCAGCCGGGTCAGGTCACGTTTTAGGTGTGTGGTGGAGAACAACTCCGGTTTTCCTATGAAACATGTGCGTCACACCTGAACAACCCGTCCGCAGCTCAGAGGTTCAGACAGAAGCTCACATCTAGTCTTTCTGTATCCAGGAAGATTTATGTAACTTATTCATTAACACCCCGTCAGCTCGCTGTCTTTGTGTGGTTCAGTTCAAAACAAACACATTCATCATTTGCAGCAGATAAAACGCTGAGCACTCATGTTTACATCAATGTCCTGCCTTCAAAGCTGCCAGTTAACTAAGAGATGAAGTGTGTTGCAGAGAGCAACGCTTCACTTCTCAAGGATCACGCTCACACAAAGAGGACTTCACTTTAAAACCACCACAGCAGGATATTAATACACTCATATATTTGTTCACATCGTTACTGTGATTGCTCATCGAAAATACACCTTTCACCAACGGGCCTGACGTGCTCACAACAGATAGATATGTTTTAATGATAATATAATATTTAACAGTAATATTGAACTGATAACATGCAACAACATGAACCTCAAAGTACAGCAGACGCTCAGCAGGTGCAGCTTCGCTTTTCTGGCCCACAAAGATCAAAGAACAGCAGCGTTGACACAATGTTGATCCAACTGCAGGCTGAAGAACCTCGGCGCTCCGCGAGGCCGAGTTCACTTCACCGTGAGTTCTTATTTACCACGTTTTACTGCCAGCTGGTCTCTAATGCGAGCCGACCGTTAAATCCGACACCTCTAAGTGGAGAAAGATGCTGAGGATCAATTAAGTCTTCTGTGGCTGCAAATATAATGTGGCACGCAACACACACGCACACGCACACACACGCTCACACGCACACGCACACTCACACTCACACACACACACACTCACACACACACACACACACACACTCACACGCACACACTCACACACACACACACACTCACACACACACACACACACACTCACACACACACACACACGCACACACACACACACACACACACACTCACACGCACACGCACTCACACACACACGCACACACTCACACACACACTCACACACTCACACACACTCACTCACACACACACACTCACACTCACACACACTCACTCACACACACACACTCACACACACTCAGAATTTGTTATAGTTGCACTTTATTGACTGGAAGCAGGACTTCAGTGCAGAGACAGGACGCGACCAGAGGTGTCACTGTGTACAAGGAAAGCACCGTCAGTCTGAAACAAAACGGCAAGACAGAAATAAGAGTTCAGTGAAAACAAAAGCACTGAAGAAGAAACGTTTCTATCCAACAAAAGGCTAAATTATCAAAGTATGGATGTTTGGAACTAACTTCTGGGGGGGGGGTTTATTTGGGAATATGTTAATATCTGTACGAGCTGTTGCTTTGACTTGGTGAATAACAATAAACAATGAGCAGAGTGCAATAATCGAGACATAATGTAAAATAGAAAAATAATAAAATGTGCAATAACTGAGCTGTGAGTGTCGTGAGCCTGCTGTCCTGTCGGACTTCATTTGCATAGATTTGAGGTTGAGTTATGATTATGCAACTTCAGATAGGCCGGATGGTCTGTGGCTCAGTGGTCGAGCCGGGTCGGTTCTTCGATCAGAGGATCGGCGGTTCGATCCCCGGCTCCGGGGATTAACGGGATCCGTCACCGGTCACACCGGTCACATCTGTGTCTTTTCTTCTGACAACATGCGCTCGTGTTCAGTTGTTTGACAGATGCCGTAGATCACAGGCGGCACGTTTCACGGCCTCGTCTCGCTGCAACGCGCTTATCTGACATCTAATCTTCTCGTGTCGCTGAATTTAATTTTGTCCAGGTGTGTTTGGGTTAAAGCTCCACATCACGGAGGGAAAGATGGAGACACAGGTTCCCCCTCGACCTGAGACTTACCTCTAGGGATGGATGACACGTTTCTGTAGCTAACAGGAAGTCATCAGCACTGGTTCCCTCCACAAACAGCCAATAGGATTATTACATTATATTTTGGATTATTACAGAAAATAATCTGTGTCAAACAAACGTTTATGATTCTTCCAGGTTTCTGTTCATCAAGATAATCTTCACTAAATGAAACACCTTGAGTAAAATAAACAAATACAGATATTTAATTGATATGGATCCAAATCCAAAATGTCACAAACGTTGGGACTCCAGCTGATCTTAAACTCATTTTAAATGAAGTGCAAAAGCGTCCTCTCCTCAAAGATGGCCGACTTTCTATTTGCTGCACTTTTTAAATGATCAGGTTCTTTTTCTGCTTCTCGCTCCTGAATGTTCTGTTCATGTGATTCTGTGTCTGTAAGAGAGAATATTGCTGCTGTCAGGACGCTGAGGAGATCATCTTTTCCTTTTGACGTGCTGCACACATGACTGACAGTCGATCAGATCAAATGTTTGAGGAGCTGAAGTTATAATCCCTGTTTGTTCAGGTCTGCGGGTTTGACTGACGGCTCACTAAGACTCGCTCTCATGAACCCTGGATGGAGTTTTAATGGCATCTTTAGTTTAGCTCAATAACTGCTGCTGTTTGTGTTGGATTCATGATGGACGGTGTCCTTCAGAGAGTTGAGGAGTTCAATGTCAACAGAAGCAAGCACAGAACTATCGCAATTACAGCCAAATGTTACGCTAAAACGTCTTTTAAAAGCATTTCAACTGAAGTAGAAACCTGTGGTATTAATGAAGCTCTGCAGGTAATAGCGACGTATTAACCAAACGTGTTCCCCGGACATTACCACATGTCACCAGAGAGACGATGGAGACGTATGGAGGCCTTTCATTTGATGACTCATCATTCTTACCTCAGTATTTTGGAGCGTCTCCTGATGCTTACGTTCCCAGAAAGAGGAAACTGCACCGTCAATTACGTCTTCTGCCAGATTATCTTTCATCTCAACGATTGTCTGCTGAAGTGCGCGGAGAGGAGATCAGAGGGCTCGATGGGTAAAACAAACTCAGGCCTTTCACTCAGGAGACCAGTGTTCCTGTGAAACCAGAGGTCAACGTTGACGTCTGGTCATTCACAGCCATGACTTCAAATAACATACAAAATATACTTAATGTAAGACAAACCATGATGTCCTCGTGTCCTCCGTGACCCCCATGTCCTCCGTGCCCCCAGTGTCCTCATGTCCTCATGTCCTCCGTTTCCCACGTGTCCTTGTGTCCTCTGTGTCCTTGTGTCGTCCATGGCGACCGTGTCCTCCGTGCCCCCAGTGTCCTCATGTCCTCCCTGTCCTCTGTTTCCCACGTGTCCTCCGTATCCTCCGTGTCCTTGTGTCCCCAGTGTCCTCATGTCCTCCCTGTCCTCTGTTTCCCACGTGTCCTCCGTGTCCTCCGTGTCCTTGTGTCCCCAGTGTCCTCATGTCCTCCTTGTCCTCTGTTTCCCACGTGTCCTCCGTGTCCTCCGTGTCCTTGTGTCCCCAGTGTCCTCATGTCCTCCCTGTCCTGTTTCCCACGTGTCCTCCGTGTCCTCCCTGTCCTTGTGTCCTCCGTGTCCTCCGTGTCCTCTGTGCCCCCAGTGTCCTCATGTCCTCCCTGTCCTCTGTTTCCCATGTGTCCTCCGTGTCCTCCGTGCCCCCCGTGTCCTTGTGTCCCCCGTGTCCATGTGTCCTCCGTGTCCTTGTGTCCCCCGTGTCCTTGTGTCCTCCGTGTCCTTGTGTCCCCCGTGTCCATGTGTCCTCCGTGTCCTTGTGTCCCCCGTGTCCTTGTGTCCTCCGTGTCCTTGTGTCCCCCGTGTCCATGTGTCCTCCGTGTCCTTGTGTCCCCCGTGTCCTTGTGTCCCTTGTGTCCATGTGTCCTCCGTGTCCTTGTGTCCCTTGTGTCCATGTGTCCTCCGTGTCCTTGTGTCCCCCGTGTCCATGTGTCCTCCGTGTCCTTGTGTCCCCCTTGTCCTTGTGTCCCCCGTGTCCATGTGTCCTCCGTGTCCTCATGTCGTCCTCGTCCTCTGGGCCTCAGCAGCTGTGCAGCAGGCCGTCTCCCCCCCGAGGGCATCGTCTCCGTGGACGAGCAGTTTGGACGTCGTCCCTCTTCGCCATCTTTCCCGCTAACGGGCTGAACGCGGCGCTGAGCGCAGCGATGCCGCTCACAGATGCGTGAGGAGCAGCTTCACATCAGAGAAGGTCAATAAACAATAATCATAAAGATCCATCTGATGACCGTCTGTTGGAGCAGCATGTGGTCGCTGACACGTTTCATTCCCAAACACTATGAATGTGCTTTGAAGAAGATAAATAAGACGTGTTTCTCGACATTGAACCGTTTAGAAAAAACCTCCACCGGCTCTGAAACACGGCTTTGTTTTGTCAGCAGATGTCTGATGTTGTTGCATGAAGATGTTGTTTCATTTTTCAATGATTGAGGACAGAGAATGATCCTTCGTATTAAACTGCTCCCTCACCCACCTGATTTCATATGCAGACTTTTACTGTTTTATCTTTCTTTTATCTGTCATTCATCACAAAAATGTGCTTTTCAATGAAAGAAACTATGAACACATGCTTATCATGTTAGGAAAGTACAAAAAACATTCTTTCTTTCATTAAAACATACATTTTTGTGAAATATAATAGATAAAAGAAAGAATGAAGTATTATTAGTCATGTATTATGAGTAATATTGATTATGTTTTAAATGTCTGTGTACCTGTAACTAATTGTTCCGTCTTCATACGGAGGAGCTTTTCTTTTGTGCCTGATTCTTGTCGGGTCCTCGAGCTTCTGCCTGACAGAGAAACAGTTGGCTGTGTTTCATTTTTGCTTTTGATGTCGTGGATGTTCAAGCGGTCTTCTCCGTGTTACGGGCTGTTACACAGTCCTGTTACACGTGAATCACAGGTTGTGTTTGTTTGAACGGACCTGTTCCCTCTGACAAACAGCCGTCGTGTTTCTGAACCAGCTGTTCATGTGTCACACAGATGTAACGACCTCTGGACAACTGGAGGGGGAGGAGTCTGAAACAAGGGGACGACATTATGCTACAAAACACAAGTTAGGTTGAGGAAAAACATCGTTGTTGGTTTTAAAATAACTACGTACAGTTGGTTTAGGCAACAGAACGAACGTTAGGTTCAGGAAGAAGTACCGGACCAGATGGAAACGCCTCCTCAGTCTTAATATGGTCACTTCCTGTTCACTGGTTGCAAAAATACAAGTTGGCGACCAACAAAATCCAAGATGGCGACGGCCAATACGCTGAACTCGAGGCTTCAAATCGACAGTCCACAAACCAGTGGGTGACGTCCCGACGATTACGTCCACTTCTTGAGTTGTGGTAGCAAGTCCTTTGTCATGTTTCTTATAAATTAAGAGCAGTTTAAATTCCTGTAAAATCCAATGTGGCTTCAGCTGAGACTTTTATTTTGAAGGATCTAATTTTTCTCACACTACATGAAGCTTTAGCTGAAGTTCAGTCTCTCTTCGGCTTCTATTTAGCCGATTGTGAGCGTTAACCTTTCAGTTAAGCAACGATCCCCCAGAGCCAATCACATCGATGGCGTCATATTTAAAATCTGTCCTCTCTGCTGCCGTCAGTTGTTATTATTTCAGTTTGAACCGATGCGACCCTCCAGTCACCTCCAGCCTCCGTCATATATGTAATAAATTATTGTTTAACTCGAAATGAAGTCTCTTGATTGAACTTACGTCATTTCAGTATATTATAATCAGAGCGTTTGTGTTTTAATATTGAATTTTAGTTCTATTGGAACAGGAAGTTAAGCGCTTTAATTCCTCTTTTTACTTTGTTTCTGCTCTTTCTATTTGTCCGAGGTGAGAAGTTTTCGGGGATCCTGTTGTTGAGGGTTTTGTGCACATGGCGAGGAGAGACTCACAACAGGATGCGAATCAAACCAAGGCGAGTGTCAGGAGGAGGCCAAGATTAAACCATTAAACTTAATGAGGTTTCTTTCAAATAATTTCAAGAGAGAACTAATAAGAGCGTGCTGAAACAGCATCTGGGTGTGTGCTTTATTCTGAACAATGCATTGTTTACAAGTGTGACTCCGTTTGTGTGCATGAGGTCATTATCGATGTATGTTCTCACAGCTGCACGCCGCAGGCTGCTATCGAAGGAATTCATCCGGTTCTTTCTGGTGCTGAAGAGATGAATCTCCATCCATGAATGTGCGTCCATAGAAATTATGTTATATTGGACAGTTCTGCTCCTCATGATTTATGAGGAGCAGACCCATGTGTTCGTCTTGATTTTTGGCCATCATCATCTTGGATTTTGGCCGTAGCCTACTTGGTTTTTTGACGTTGCCATCTTGTTTTTCAGCTGTTGCCGTCTTAGGGTTTGTCCGTCGCTATATTAGTTTCGGGCCCTCACCATCTAGTTTAATGGTGGTCACCAACTTGGATTTTGTCCATCGCCATCTTGGATTTTCCCTGTTTTAGTCCGTCGCCATCTTGGTTTCTTTAGCTGTCACCATCTTGGTTTTTAGCTAACCAAACGCTGAATACGACATTTTTAGCAACGGTACTGCTCCTGCTAATAGCACGTTTGTGTGATTATTTTCGGTGAATCTGACACCTCTTTAAGATTACCTCTGTGTTTTACCATCCAGTTCTGAATCGAGAACATCTCCATATTCTGCATCACAGACTCTGACCGTGATCGTCTCAAGTGTCCCGAGTGTACGAAACCTCAGCTGAGCTGTTCTGTATTTCCTCTTCCTCCGTGGCTTTAGTATGGCTGCCACACTTTAATTGGGATAAAGTCTGTGAAATGTTTTGACAGGAGATCGTGTGTTCCGTCACAGATGTCAGTCAACACAAGTTATTTATTATTTATTACTGTTAAAAAAAGCAAAAAAGCAGAGTAATGTGACATAAAACACGCAGCTGGTCGTTTGGCTCGAGTATAAAAGGGAGAAGATTGAACCAGGGTGTAGAGATATTTTAGATTATGACCCATTAGCATGCAAACACGTCAGAATATCTGAAGTGGAATGTTTTCACTGGAGGCTGTCAGAAGTTAAACTAATGTTGTGCTGAGCTTTCAGGGGGATCCAGGTTTGGACGAATCTTCGAATTTAAAGAAACGGGACATTTTGATACCAGATGTTGGTTTTGACAACCTCGTTTGAGTTCCCTTTGAACGTAGGATTTCTTTTCAGATTGAGGGAAATAAAAACCTCCAAAGCTGCTGTTTCAATGCTTCAACTGTTTGTTCCTGAAGGTGAGACTGCCATGTGGCGAGCAGCTCCACTGTTATGCTGGAATCCTGTTTTCATGCTCACTGTACGTTGATCTGGAGAAGTGCAGGAACATATCTGCAGCTCGTTGTGTCCAACAACACAATGCATCAACAAATGCTTCATATAGCAGAGACAACAGGGCTTGGTGACAGTTCACAGCAGGTGTTTTTGTTGTTGTGGATGTTTTGCAAAGAGAAATCTATAACTTGTAGAGATCGTTTCTTATATCGTACATATATATACAACCCAGGATGGTGTCATCCAGCGTTCGTAGCAACACTTACGAAAAGTCACATACTGCAATTCCTATACATCAAAATGTATTATAATTATTATTATTAATACTATTACTATTGTTGTTGTTGTAGTTTTGTTATTATTATTATTATCATATTTTGTATTAAATCTGTAAAGTAACTAAAGATTTAAAATAAATGTAGTTTAGTAAAAAATGCAACATTTCCCTCTTTTTATTGTTTACATGTACATCAGAGTTACAAGGTGTTTATTCCATTGAAGATTTAACACAACATAACTTTATTACATCATTAACAACAAGCAACATAAACACACAATAAAGATAACTCTACAAAGTAAATATTGTTTCACTAGCTAGGGCCCCACCTCGGCCGGCGACGTGGTTGGTCGGAGTGTTTTAGGGATGGTTGGTGGAGGGTAGCCTAGGTGAAGCGGTTTGGGGAAAGGCTAGGTTGAGGGTCCACTGCGGCTCCCGGGCCTTGCAGACCCCCCCGTCCATGTGGGACAGTGGTGACTGGGAGGAAGGTGCCTCCAGGGAGTGGTTTTAAAGAGGGAGGGAGGGTGGGGTGCGAAAGGCGTGGCAGGCCGAGCTATAGTGGCCGTGGGTATTTGTAGGGTGTGGCCGGAAGTGGCCCCGAGGAGGTGTGGCCCTGCTCCTGAAATTCAGCTAAGGTCTTATCTCCAATTATATTTACAGTCGTAAAGTTTTACAGTCGTAATGTTTATTGTATTATTGATGAGCGAGCATGTTGATGACACACAGGTGGAAAGATGTTTTTACTATACGGTATTCATTCATTCTCCATATGTCTATGCCTGTACTGTTCATGCACTGTTCATGCACTGTTCATGCACTGCTCATGCACTGTTCATGCACTGTTCATGTACTGTTCATGTACTGTTCATGCACTGTTCATGCACTGTTCATGCACTGTTCATGTACTGTTCATGTACTGTTCATGCACTGTTCATGCACTGTTCATGCACTGTTCATGTACTGTTCATGTACTGTTCATGCACTGTTCATGCACTGTTCATGTACTGTTCATGCACTGTTCATGCACTGTTCATGTACTGTTCATGTACTGTTCATGCACTGTTCATGCACTCTTCATGTACTGTTCATGCACTGTTCGTGTACTGTTCATGTTTCACTGTTCATGAATTTTGTTTGAAGCCTCTTTTAGACAAACTTAATATCACAGTCAACATTAAGTGTGTTTGTACCTTGCTAATCCAGCTAGCTAGCTAGCTAGCTTCCTCTCTCCAGCTCCACCCTCTCGTCCAAATATGGTCCCTCCTGGTTCCCAAAAAAACAACATGGCGACCGCCAAATAACCAAACTCCCTGTCGTCCACAAACCAATGGGGGACTATGTCCACTTATAGTCTGTGATGTAGCTCGTCTTGCATATAGTTTCGTGTCCATCTGATCCTTGAAGAGCTCCAACTGTCATTCAACTTCTTCCTCTCCACAACTCCATCTACCAAACCAGCCATTTAACCAGCTTGTGTGTCTACAGCGCCGTCCACACAGGTTGAGCACATTACGTGCCATCTGGTAACTGTTTCTTAAAGATGGCAGCCTGTCAGCACAGAGACTAATTGACACATTATGTCAACACATGAGAAACAATGACCAAAGCCTTTTTTAATCCTCCTTTTATCCTCCTTCACACACATGGGAATGAAAAAACAACAACAAACATAGCTGCAATTTCCTCTTCTTCATTTCTTAATTTACGTCTTTCATCTCCCTCAGACTGCTTTAATCGAATCTGTAATCTGATGTCAAACACGTGCATACAAGCGTTCCACACTTAAGTTGTGAAAAGTCATCGGAGCGACATGTGATCCTGCTCATGACCGCGGAGTCTGCGTGCAGCACCTGCGTCGCATGTGGACCAAGTTACCGAGCCTGGGAATCCCAGACGGAGGTTTACTCGTCCAGAAACGACGACGGCTTTCACGGCAGAATCTCTGCTTTGTTTGTCTGCGATGACAATTTGTTTATTTTATCCGATTTTGGAGGAAACTGGAATTGTCTGTCACGGAAAACCCATAACTATGCAGCGAGCGAACGTCTTGCGGTGACTCAGATGTTGTCTGAGGAACCGGTGGTTGAAATGGTTGAGGATTATGTTTTGGATTGAACTGCTGCACATGTGGTCATCATGAGGTTGAGTAACAGTTACGTGCTTCTACAACACCATTTCTCAGCAGCTCGACTTTCTTTTTCCTTGAATTGGTGAGTCTGAATTAAGAGGTGCGCTGCGTCAGATCTGGTCAGACTTTTAGTTTAAAACATTCAGAAATGAACTCAGTTGATCACCAGATGGTGAAGAGGTCACAGTGTGGACAGTGAAGATGTCTCTGTAACGTGTTGCTAACCAGCTGACCTGGTCTGTAACCTGTAACCTGTCCACAGTCCACATGAGAGGACGGAGATGTAGCGTCGTGTCCATGTCCGTTTGTTTATTGATCAGTAAACATTGTAAACATGAGTTTATGTCTCAATCTCTAGTTTCAAGTCTTCTTCAATACAGCATGATGTTCATTTAGTACATGATGGTCCATTTAGAGTCACACAGACCATAAAGGTGTTGCAGGTTACAGCCAAAGTTTTTCACTGGATGTTTAAAAAGACCAGTAAAAAATGATTTTCACACTTTGGTTTGTTCATGAATCCACAGGCTACGCTACGCTACACTGACGCTACGCTACGCTACGCTACACTGACGCTACGCTACGCTACGCTACACTGACGCTACGCTACACTGACGCTACTCTTACTCATGAATGAAATCAGAAGCTTTCTTGTTCTGAGGATCTTTTCACGGCCCTTTAAACAGGAATGTGTCCACACTGACCTTTGAGCATCAACCTAAAACTCTTGTGTTTTTAAAACACCGTCCAGTAAATCCATTTGAGGCGAGCGTGCGGTCGAGCGTGCGGTCGAGCGTGCGGTCGAATCCTGAAGAGTCAGCCAGCGTAAGTAACCCATGAGTCAGACCACATGTGGCTGAGCAGGTAGTGTGTTTCTGAGGCTGTTGTGGAGGTCTGGTCTCCATGGAAAGTTCGTTTTTTTATTGAAAAGAGTTGAGAGAGCGACTCAGAGCCTCGACTGATGTCCTGCTGTTTAAAAACCTGAGTTTGTCTCACAGACAGTTCACACTTTAAACTACAGCAGAGAGCAGATGAACTCGAATGGACCCACATGGACCCACATGGACCCGTATCTGTTTTCCTTTAGGGGGGGCGGGGGTCTTTAGGGGAGAGAGCAGCTGAACAGTATAAACACAGAGAAGTGGTGTTCCTCATCTCAAAGCTGGGATCCTGAAGACTCGTTCAATCAATAAATGATTTGAAGGAATGGCGCTCACGTCTGCCTCACGTTGCTGCAGCAGTTCTTGCTGCTAAATTTAACTTCTTTTTCTTAAGACTTGAGAATTGATCAAATAATTGGGAGGAATCTCTCCAAAATACCACATCAGGACACGTTGTGGAGACATCGGACATCTTAGTGTTAACATACCTCGCAGAGTCTGAATGCCATACGTCTGTTTGTGTTTGTACAGCTTTTATGACTTTGTTATTTTCCTGCACAACAGGTAATTTAATACAGGTCATTAATAACCCCACTTTAATTACTTGTTTGTACCTTTCACATGTGTTACTTTATACGCATATGTTCAGTTCTGCAGATAAAAACAGTTTTTTATTGTTTGAACAATACCTGAAAAATGCCGACGTGGTGTTTTTGTTTTGGGTGATTTCATGGCGATGTATTGATTCCACAGCAGAGGACATTCTTTCACCAGCTGTCAAAGGAACTTCATGGATTTATTGTTTTCACATCAAAATTAAAAACAGGTTTTGAATAGAGAGTTCAACATCTGGAATAAAGCCGGACAGCAGGAGAGGAGAGCGTTTGAGCTGCAGATTGATGCTCACGGTTACAGCGATCACGCGTGGATCACGTGTGGATCACGCGTGGATCACGCGTGGATCACGCGTGGATCACGCGTGGATCACGTAAATCAGGGGTGTCAAACTCATTTTCACTCTGGGGCCACATCAGCATCACGGTCGCCCTCAAAGGGCCGGTTGTAAATGTAAGACGGTGTAAATGTAACTACTCCGAACATATTTAGTTTAGTTTCTCGGGATATCTGTGACTTCCTCAACACCTACTTAGCAGAAATAGAGGTTGTTGTTTCCATGGTTAATGGCGGACAGTTTCTTATCCCAGCTTTCACTGGGATAAGCCCCGCCCCCTCTCCGGCACGTCCAGTGCGAATGAACACAAAATAGCCCCCGGCGAGACCGGCGGCGCAAATGGCTCATCTCATAATTTCAACCATGGGGATATTTTTATTTTCACATCTAACTTTTAATTTTTGTAAAAAAAGAAATAATTAAAAAAAAAAAAAATTCTTTTTTTTTTTTTTGCTGGGGGATTCGCGGGCCACATAAAATGACGCGGGCCGTATGTTTGACACCCCTGACGTAAATACTAAGTACATCTAGCTGAATAAAAAGTAAATCGATATTTAGACTTTTGAATGTTGTGGTATTTCACTTATCTAAATTGGAGGACAATAAAGACCTTAAATAGTTGTTTATGATGTTTGTAAAAAAGAAAATTAAGGTAATTTACATATAATTACACGTATAAAAAGGAGCAATTTGTTGACAGACGTTCTGG
The DNA here is from genome assembly GCA_028022725.1 of Lycodopsis pacificus. Classification (NCBI taxonomy): domain Eukaryota; kingdom Metazoa; phylum Chordata; class Actinopteri; order Perciformes; family Zoarcidae; genus Lycodopsis; species Lycodopsis pacificus. The sequence goes on along the minus strand of CM051705.1, from coordinate 1,596,744 downwards.
CTTCTAAAATCTAGCTCGTCCGCTTCTGAATCTCATAAAATAAAGAAAAGTAAAAGCGACATCAGTCCTAAAGTATCCTTCAGTAACGGCGGTGTGTCTCTGAGGGACGTGGAGGTGGTGTTCTCATGAGTCGTGGTGTTCTCATGAGTCGTGGTGTTCTCATGAGTCGTGGTGTTCTCATGAGTCGTGGTGCTGACAGCGGAGCAGACGTCCTTTCATCTGTGCTGTGGGTTTGTTTTATGTGTTTTCCAGAGGACGACTGCTGAGTCAGCATTTCTGTGAACGCTCACGAAGGAGCTGCACACGCGGTCACAGCTGGAGAGTGCCTTGCTCAAAGGCTCCTGGCTGTTAACCTCAAGGTTCTTGATGTTTTACCTCCATCTGAACATGAAGCTTCACGTGGGCGTCGTCTTCCTTTATTCCATAAAACACAACATACAAATCTGGAGTTTTATTTCATCCTAAAGACATTTGAGCCCGAAGTTAAAAGCAATGAAAAGGCAACAGTCTTCTTCTTCTTCTTCTTCTTCTTCTTCTTCTTCTTCTTCTTCTTCTTCTTCTTCTTCTTCTTCTTCTTCTTCTTCTTCTTCTCTCCCATGAATCTTCTCACGACCCCTCACATGTATCTGGTGACCCCTTGGGGGGGCCCGACCCCTACTTTGAGAGCCACTGGTCTAAACTGACTGAATAAAGATAAAAGTATCTCAGCACATTATTGCTTCAGGATGAACTCTGTAATACTAGACAATGTAGTAATATATCACTCACAAGAGGCATTTTACTGCAGAATGAGTACTTTTACTTTGATATTTTAAGTACATTTTGTTGAAAATACTTCTGCACTTTTACTCAAGTAGTATTTTGAATGCAGGACTTTTGCTTTACTTTACTTTTAATGTATTGGTGTCGCTCATTCAGATGCTTTACTGTTATTTATAGTTTCTCTAAGAAGTATTTACTGCTGAACAAGCAAGTGCTTTAGATCCCTGCCTCTGTTTTTCCCACATTCAAGTTTTTTGGGGGACAGACCCAGATCCTCCAGCAGAGACCGGTCCACCGTGGACAGACCCAGGTCCTCCAGCAGAGACCGGTCCACCGTGGACAGACCCAGATCCTCCAGCAGAGACCGGTCCACCGTGGACAGACCCAGGTCCTCCAGCAGAGACCGGTCCACCGTGGACAGACCCAGGTCCTCCAGCAGAGACCGGTCCACCGTGGACAGACCCAGATCCGGCTTCACCTGCAGCCTTGGACCTGCAGTCGGAGCTCCGGAGGGAGGAGGAGAGCTCAGCGTCTCCTCCTCCTCCTCCTTGAGCTTCTCCTCTCTGGGAGTCAACACCGACACCACGCTGCTGGAGACCCAGGACGTATTGCTGGACCCGCTGGAGGGAAGGGAGGCACGGGAGAACCAGGACCATGACTGAGAGGAGCAGACTGTCAGACCTGCAGTAGAATGAGAGGTTTTCTAAAGAGTCTGGTGCTCAGAGACACTTGGATTTTAGCTGACTGTGTCTAAATGTTTTGAGTTAGTGTATATGATATTACTACGTATTATGTTTTTCTTTTGTCATATCAGAGTTCTTTAATAAACAGGTTAATTCACCGGTTATAATCACTTTTCCATTTCCCTCAAAAAGATATCATGTGACATAATTAAAAAACTACAATAAAACCTGAAACTACTTGTTTCTAAACAAGCATGTTGTTTAACTATAAAAGTCATAATCACAACCGTCCGTTTACACTATTACACAACAACGTCCATAATATCCATCCAATGAAATCCATGTCTGTCTACTGATCGCATAACGCTTTTGGATGCTTCTTGTTTTTTTGTGAAATGTCAGCAGATGTTTCAGTGTTTCAGCACTGAGGCTGCTGCTGGCAGAGAGCACGCAGACATCCTCGTCCAGACAGTCTGACCTCTGACCTCTCCTGCAGCGGTAACAGAGAGCTGCTGTCAATGAAACCACTGAGAGGTTTCTCACAAACACTCCTGAGTCTTTGAGGACGACCCACGACCCTGAAAACAGAGAATGAATAAAGATCAAAATGTTTCGGCCGCAGCAACACGAATGACTCAGCGACGCACTCGGCTGGTCAGAAACCACAGTAATCGTTTCTTTAACTGTCAAAGGTGCAAAAGTGCTTTTACTCTGCTGCCAGATCATCGCCATCATTAAATGTGTTTCCTTCACAGCTTCACACTTGCTTCCAGTTAAAACTTCAAACGTCTGCCTGCAGTCTTTGACGGAGGTGTGTTCAGACTGCTGTGAACTCACGCATATATTGAGGAAAGAAGCCTAAAAGTGCCATCTTTATTAAATCTATAGTTATTATAAAAGCGGGCAAACTAGGGCCCTTAAATTGTCTTAATTCAAGTTTAAACTAGAACATAACTTCTGCATATTTCGAATAAATTGCACAATATGTCTGATTGTTTCCCCACTGAACCTATTTTTAGTGACGTGATTCGGGACATTTGCACACGGTGAACCTCAGCAACATGAACGGGACTCTGCCCTCGTTTGACCAGCTGAGGGGAGGAGGGATGTCAGAAAGGCCCATTCATTAAACAACTAAATGTTTCCACTGACATCATGTCCATTCTGGAAGCACAACGTGTAAAGTCTCTGTGGCACGGCCGTCTCGTTTGATCACTTACCGGGTCAATCTGAAGCAGCTGCTGGCCCGTTGGCCGTTGGCTGTTGGCCGTTGGCCCGTTGGCCGGCCCGTTGGCTGGCTACCTTCGCCGTACTTCCACCTTTAAGTCGTCGTCACCATAACAATATCTTTGTACAGGAGCCAAGAAGGCTCAGATTTACACATAGTGAGCTCATTGCTCTCGCTGAGAGGCCAGCTGTATGCAGAGATCATAAATCATCACTGCAGCTGCACCGTGTGATGTGCTGCTCGGATAAACATTTAATACATATGTTGAGTGAAACATTACTGTAATATGTATATTGAACCCTGTGCAAAGACACATATACCAACCAGGAAGAGACTCAGAATGACTACAAAGAGACCAAAACAATTCAAAGTGATGCAAAACAGCTGCAGAGAGACACTGAGACTCACGACTATGAAAAGTGGCAAAACAACCACAAAAGACACAAAATGGATCAACAGAGACACAAAATGACGACAAAGAGAGACAGAATGAGACACAAAGCAGCCACAAAGAGACACAAACTGACAATGAAAAGATGTAAATTGGTATCTAGTGGAAGGATGATGACTTATATTTATTTACTTATTTTTGTTTTTGTTTTGTTTTGTTTGTTTTGTTCTTGATTTTTGGATTTTTTTGTGTGTCAGGGATTGGTTGTTTGTGTGGTTGCCAGGTATGTTACGTACTGTTCTGTTTGTGAAAGAAAAGATGTAAAACAACCACACAAAAACACAAAATTAATGAAAAGAGACTCAAAACAACTACAAAGACACACAAAAAACTACAAATTCAAAAAGGTTCATGCCAATGTATATAAATAAACAAAAGAGTTCTGCAGCTTCACTGTTTTTGGGTTCATGATGAAATCATGGCTAAAATCATCCCAATAAACCAAATCCCTGAGTCAGACAAAACGTTTCTTCTTCAGTGTTCGATTGCCACAGAGGAACAGCGCCCCCTCTGGTTCTCAGTGGAATGTTGTGGTGGGGCGTGGTCTACCGGCTACCTGAAGGGATAACGGGGGAAACTGACGTTCTTTAATCAGCGTTGAAGAATAGTTTCTAACAAATGCACACGGTCACTGTGAAGCCACGTTAACACGATGAACTCTGGAATAAAACTGTGAAGTTAGTACTGGAACAAACCGCCAAGTTAGCGAGGATATTTCAAACAAAATAGCTCGTTTTCAAGTGTTGCTAACAACCATTATCGGGGTTGAGCTAGCAGTTAGCCAGCGTTGGCTAACAGCTAGCAGCAAAAATGGAGGTCGGAAGTAGAACAATCAGCTGGTCATCATCGCAGGAGAGGAAAAATACTGTGAGTTAAACAATTCATCTATCTATTGGTATTGCTTTAATTTAATTAAATACTTAGTGCTCTGACATTATGGAGGTTAAATTGTTTAAATGCCATGATTATGTTGTTATCGAGATTATGTTTACCTGGAGATTACCTCCAGCCTCACGTTGTCGTAGAATATCCTCCAGCCTCACGTTGTCGTAGAATAACCTGCAGCCTCACGTTATCGTAGAATAACCTCCAGCCTCACGTTGTCGTAGAATAACCTGCAGCCTCACGTTGTCGTAGAATAACCTCCAGCCTCACGTTATCATGAATAACCTCCAGCCTCACGTTGTCATGAATAACCTCCAGCCTCACGTTATCGTAGAATAACCTCAGGCCTCACGTTGTCGTAGAATAACCTGCAGCCTCACGTTGTCGTAGAATAACCTCCAGCCTCACGTTGTCATGAATAACCTCCAGCCTCACGTTGTCATAGAATATCCTCCAGCCTCACGTTGTCATGAATAACCTCCAGCCTCACGTTATCATGAATATCCTCCAGCCTCACGTTGTCATGAATAACCTCCAGCCTCACGTTATCATGAATAACCTCCAGCCTCACGTTGTCGTAGAATATCCTCCAGCCTCACGTTGTCGTAGAATAACCTCCAGCCTCACGTTGCCGTAGAATATCCTCCAGCCTCACGTTGCCGTAGAATATCCTCCAGCCTCACGTTGTCGTAGAATATCCTCAGCCTCACGTTGTCGTAGAATAACCTCCAGCCTCACGTTGTCGTAGAATATCCTCCAGCCTCACGTTGTCGTAGAATAACCTCCAGCCTCACGTTGTCGTAGAATATCCTCCAGCCTCACGTTATCGTAGAATAACCTCAGCCTCACGTTGTCGTAGAATAACCTCCAGCCTCACGTTATCGTAGAATAACCTCCGGCCTCACGTTGTCGTAGAATAACCTCCAGCCTCACGTTGCCGTAGAATATCCTCCAGCCTCACGTTGTCGTAGAATATCCTCAGCCTCACGTTGTCGTAGAATAACCTCCAGCCTCACGTTGTCGTAGAATATCCTCCAGCCTCACGTTGTCGTAGAATAACCTCCAGCCTCACGTTGTCGTAGAATATCCTCCAGCCTCACGTTATCGTAGAATAACCTCAGCCTCACGTTGTCGTAGAATAACCTCCAGCCTCACGTTATCGTAGAATAACCTCCGGCCTCACGTTGTCGTAGAATAACCTCCGGCCTCACGTTGTCGTAGAATATCCTCCAGCCTCACGTTGTCGTAGAATATCCTCCAGCCTCACGTTATCGTAGAATAACCTCAGCCTCACGTTGTCGTAGAATAACCTCCAGCCTCACGTTATCGTAGAATAACCTCCGGCCTCACGTTGTCGTAGAATAACCTCCAGCCTCACGTTGTCGTAGAATAACCTCCAGCCTCACGTTGTCGTAGAATATCCTCCAGCCTCACGTTGTCGTAGAATAACCTCCAGCCTCACGTTGTCGTAGAATAACCTCCAGCCTCACGTTGTCGTAGAATATCCTCCAGCCTCACGTTGTCGTAGAATAACCTCCAGCCTCACGTTATCGTAGAATAACCTCAGCCTCACGTTGTCGTAGAATAACCTCCGGCCTCACGTTGTCGTAGAATAACCTCCGGCCTCACGTTGTCGTAGAATAACCTCCGGCCTCACGTTGTCGTAGAATAACCTCCGGCCTCACGTTGTCGTAGAATATCCTCCAGCCTCACGTTATCGTAGAATAACCTCCGGCCTCACGTTGTCGTAGAATATCCTCCAGCCTCACGTTATCGTAGAATAACCTCCAGCCTCACGTTGTCATGAATATCCTCCGGCCTCACGTTATCGTAGAATAACCTCCAGCCTCACGTTGTCATGAATATCCTCCGGCCTCACGTTATCGTAGAATAACCTCCAGCCTCACGTTGTCGTAGAATATCCTCCAGCCTCACGTTATCGTAGAATAACCTCCGGCCTCACGTTGTCGTAGAATAACCTCCGGCCTCACGTTGTCATGAATATCCTCCGGCCTCACGTTGTCGTAGAATAACCTCCGGCCTCACGTTGTCATAGAATATCCTCCAGCCTCACGTTGTGAATATTGCCGCTGGGTTTCTCTATTATCCTTCATTGTATCTGGAGAAAGAAATACTCTGCTGGAAATCTTTTGTGGTGGAGCTCTACTTCAGTTAATGTCTCCATTACAGCCAACCACAGCCTCTCAAGATCAATTCAACCCACTTTTCTGCAATTGTCACTTCACCTAACACTGCTTTGTGGTAAATCCCAAACGTCTGGGTCTCCCTGCTGCTCAAACCTCTCGACTCAGAGCTGGACACATATCCACAGTACGTACATGCACACTTGGCTGAAGTCCTTGTTATGTGGAGTGAAAGTTTTTTCTCTTTTCTGAACGTTTTATCCAATAAAAGTCACAAAAGCAGCACGAAGCTAGTTAAACAGCACGCAGCCTCACAAATGCCACCCTGAGACCAACGTTTATAAAAAGGGCAACGGGATATTCACACGTCGTCTACTTTAAACCTGATTGTTTCTGAGGGACGTTAATCACATAATGAGCCAAAGTCAGGATTGAGTTTCCTGCTTTCTTTCTTGTCTTTGCCCATAAAAGATCGTAGGTTCAGTGCCTGTTTGCCAGGAAAAGACACGGACAAGTTCACCTGCAGGACTCTGCAGCAAGCTACTGTTTTAATTCTAGTGTGACCGGGTCCTCTAGGGTGAGTGGATTCAGGATGTTATTTCGGGTTAAGAGCTAGTTGAGGGGTTCCAGACCGATGCACTGCAGATTTCTTTAATACTTTAAACAGGTCTGGTTTCGTGCTCTTTCCTTCTTTTCCCTTTGGAGAAACAATCAAACAGCCGGAGGTTAGTTGGCGGGATTGAGGCTACATCCGCACTAATACGTTTATTAATCAATATCATTGAATTATCTGTTCTTGTGACCTCCCAGAACAGTTTGTTCATATCTAGTTTGACTTGTTAATGAACTGCTGCAAGGAACAAACGAGGTGCCCTGAATGCAGCATATTGGTGCCTTCACCTTGAACCTATTGATCACAAATCACAAAAAACATGTCACCATGTTTGGTTTTAAGTAATTTGTGTCTTTTGCATTTTGGTGCCACGGTGGTAGAAGTCATTATTGTTGTTAATAATAATATTTTAAGTAAATCCCACCGAGGCTGCAACCCGTGAGCTTGTAATCGCATTGGGCTCCTGGACCACTTGAAGGTAACACCTATGACTCAGTGCGTTGTCACGGGCCTTCTGGGAAATGTAGGAATGAGCTAAATGAACCATGAGACCAGTTGATTGAACATATTTACAAGCAGTGAAATACAAACGTGTGTGTGGCTTGTTCATCCGTCTAAGCCTGCCATGTGTCTCTGTGTCTCTGTGTATATGTGAGTGTTTGGTATCACACAGGTGTTCACACGCTGTTTGAGTCCATATCAACAACCCACATGGTGACAGAGAGAACATGTTTATCCGCCGCGTAAATAACAGCAGAGCAGAATTCATTTCAACGATGTGAAACACGCCGAACCCATCGGTCGGACCGTGTGACTCCAGGAGCGCCACAGCAGGTACAGGAAGAGAAACAAGTTTAAATTACCAAATCATTTCATATTGTACAAACATCTTGTCCATAATATCGTACGTAGTCATATCTTATGCATATCTATTTTATGTTCTCTGTAATATGGTGACATTTTATTGTTACATCGTTGGAGGCTTCTCATGAGCCCATTGTGCTCGTCCTGCTCTGTGCTGTTGGTTTCCTCTGCTGTGAGAAGTGGCCGGTACTGAAGGCAGTCGGACCTAAAAGGTAACAAGAGGAGAAATGTTCTGCAGCAATGTTTCCTCAGCAGATTCTAATATCTGCATGCAACTGGCCTCCAATCAGTCTTCATGAGTCACAGAGCAGCACGGACTCACTTCCAGGTGCGTCCTCTGAGCTCCATCAACAGAAACAAGCAGAGCGCAGGAATACCTGAGCTCCAGCAGCTCCGAGTAAATATTGTTCTTAAAGATGAAGAGCTTCTGCTGACTTGCAGGTCCACTGCTGATTGGGAGAATCATTTAATTTTCATAACTGCTGTTGAACCTGATCACGAGCCACTTTCTCCTGAAGTGCGTGTCTTTCTCCGTCGTGCTCGTGTGTTTGTCTCTTGTATTTGGATTACAAGTGTTGCGTACTATGTTGTGCAACCCAAAAGGTTTTCCAGCTCAACTTGCAGATCGAACGTGTGATTGTGAAACCGGGCAGAAAACAAGCGTTGAACACATGGAGCTCGTCTCCTTCATGAAAGGACACAAGTGAGGAAATGACTGTCTGATAATCAACTTGTACTTTATGTCCTTTAATGCATTAGTAACGCATGCTCTTGTATATGTCGTCTTCATGTGCTTGTTGTAGCTGCTTTGAATGTTATTTTGTAGATTTTATATTCTCCTTTTGGACACTTATTTAAATCCTAAAGTTCTGCTGTTTCGATTCATTTAAAAACACGGACAGTGATCCAGATTACAAGGAGCAATATGTTTGAAATTACATTTAAAAAGTCTTAAATCTCCTGCAACACAATTTACATCTTTTCTGAAGAGATTTCTTGTGTTTCAGGAGATTTAAAACATCAAAACATAAAGGTTTACTTTTTAAACTTTTTACTTTTTAAACGTAAAGTTCAGCTGCAAACATTCAGATTTCGTCGTCTTCTTTGTGAGTTCGCAACCTTTCCTGCGCACGTTGTTACTCAGCAGGTTTCACTTCGACACTTTTGTAAATAGCAATAAATAATAAAATAAATTCAATTAAAAACATAACAAAAAAAAGTCTTCTCCTTAATGAGCCACTGATTTAGTTGAAGGCCTTTTATTAATTCATCCTGAGTGAACAGTAAGAATAGACGATGACGTCTTCCAGTTGCTTTAGACATGATTTCACTTTTTGGGAGACAAAATCGTCATTTTTGGTCAAATAAAGCAAAGTCATGGCAGGCCCACCATGCAGCTGGAGGCAGGCCCACCATGCAGCTGGAGTATCGGGGTTTCGAGGTGTTTAACCCCCCCGGTCAGACTGATGCTCTGGACTCCGTCAGCTCCGTCGGGACTCTGCAGCCGGCTCTTCCTGGGAGGTCGGCTGTTCGCCTGTTGGCAGTGAGTTTCGGGGAGGAAATGGTGACGATGGGGAGCCACGCTGTTGTTGTTTCCTCTCACACTATGCCTGGCAACTACATGCACACGAGACAGAACAACTCCTCCTGCACTGAAAGCTTAGATTCCGTTAGATTCCGTTCTTAGACGCAGAACATCCTGATCATTTGAGATAGCATCGAGCAGCTCAGTGCTGCACTTCAGTTTGTCGCTGGTGAGCGTGAGCCATGTCTAACAGGCCGTGAACTGCAGACTAGAGGCTCATTAATCACCTCAATAGCTCCTCTGAAACTGCACCGACACACAAAGAGGAGAGCGGTGTTGATCGAGCAGCGAAAGTGAAAACAGAGCCGCAGACCCGATATAAATCACATGGTTTGTGTTCAGTGAGGCTGGAAACAATAACTTATACGGGATTCAACCAAAAAGACCAGAGATGCCTTTGAAATCCATGTTTTTAAATTAGCGGTAAGGTTTACCAACTTTATTTCATAAACTTAAAAACCTTCCGGTTACAAATTACTGCTGTTTCTTCTTCTGTTGACCGCAAAACAAAAATGCTCCAAACGGATGAAACTGAAACGCTCGTTTCACTTCGTGGCTTCGGGGTGAGATCACCAAATCTGGACTGGAACCAAAAACCTCAGCAGAGAGCGACGCAGCGCCATGTCAGACCTGAACCGCACCGGTAAACATGTGCTGGAGGTGTGTCCGAAGCTGGCCTCCCACCACCGAGGCCCACCGAGGCCCACCTGTCAACACACCAACACGTGACTTGTACAACGCCATGTTTTATGGTCTGTGAATCTGGGAACCAGCTCCACTAACGTGACTCTGCTTCTCACTGTTTGAACCGTCAATACTAGAACGACCAGAGATGTAAGGCATGCCTCATGCACTCATTAGACATCGTGATAAAGCTTTGGCTGAAGTCGAATTAAGGATTTTCTTTACCTTTAACCCCGGGGGATGCTTTAGGGCGGGGCTTACAGTGATTGACAGGTATACGGCGTCTCTACGTCACTCCTCCTCAGTCCAGATATGGTCGCTTCCTGTTCACTGGTTGCACAAAAACCAAAATGGCAACGACCGTATTCCAAGATGTCGAAGGCGAAATCGCCGAACTGGAGGCTTCAAAACATCAGTCAACAAACCAACAAGTGACGTCACGATGACCACGCCCACTTCTTATGACCAGCCTGTGGTCAGGAGCAGCATTAGCTGCTAACGCTCGCGTCACTCGTCCTTGTTCTCTGCTCCTGTCTGCAACTTTAATAACTTTAAACGTGAATCGCGATATTTCTGTTTCCACCATCAAAATGTATGATGGAGATGCAACGCAACGGTTTCAGAATAAAAGCACGAAACAACTCAGTCAGGTTCAGGAAACACAACTCTTTGGTTAGGCTGAGGAAAAGACTATGAAAGTTACTGAAGTACGAAGGTCACGTGATAAATACATCACATGACTTGTTGGGTTTTTGCGCTCTTTATCAACGATACGTCTACCAGGTGAACATGATCGATAAGTTGATAAGAGGTTATTGTGATGGGGCCTCATCGTGTGTTTGGAATGTTAAATGTTAAGATGCTAAATAACTGGAGTGTTAGATGTGGTATACAAAGCATAAAATGGAGATATTAACGTACAAGTACCTCAAAATTGTACGTGAGCAAAGACCTTTAGCAAAAGTACTTTGCAGTGGTTACCATGAACAATAATCTCTGAAGAGCAGCCAACATGCACCGGTGAAAACAAATGAAACGTAGGAACTGGAGACATGTTGTGAGTGAGATTTGTACGGTTTGTTCTCGATGACGACCGTCAGCGTTGCTTCACACACATTCAGCTCAACGTCTTCTCAGCCAAATAGCGTCCTCGGTCATCGTTTGGAGCACACGGCTGTGCCTTGTTATCAGATGTGGAGCTCGTGGTTTTGCTGGAAAATAAATCTCAATATTGAGCTAATCGCTCTAATCTCTCTGTTTTTATTTCCTCTGGAGATCGTCTGACTTCTCTTTGGACGAGCTGCAGCTGCCGGCTCGACTCATTGAGCGTAAAGTTCATTACAGATGATCAGTCGTCGAAGTCGCCAGGAGACATTTGCTTTGGGCCTCGGGCAGTTTTATTACGCTGATGAATTAACTTTCTGCAGATTTAACTCCCAAATAAATAACACAAGGTACACGCATGTGTGGAAAACGACTTCATCCTCACTGCAGAGCTCCAACTGGTGATCATGTTGAAAGAATCATGTGGATTTACTGGAAAGATTGCTGAAATGCTCATTAAATCAGCTTTGTTTTACATAAACTCAACTTTAAGCAACAACTTTGATCTGACACCAAACTTTCTCCTGATTTCCATCTTTTTTTCCCTCTTTTTTACATAAACTTCATCTTTTGTGACGTGACGTGTGAATTGAGAAGCGGATTGTTCCAGCTGTTCACACTGTCACAGATGTTTGCCGCCAGATGATGAGGTTGTGTTTGCGTCTCGTCCGTACGAAGTGTTTGTGATGCTAACGAGCAGCGGATCAGAGAGGAAGAGGAGGTCAGGTGATGAAGATCGCTCAAGCTCTCACTTTGAATACTGTCACAGAAATAATAGAGGATGCATTTAAAGACGTAACTTCCCAAAAGAATCAGAAGAAAAGAGAAAACAGTCAGTCCTCGTGGCTCATGAGTGATGATCGAGCGGGATTATTCTGGATTCAGTCCACAGTGTTATAGGATCACAGTGGAAATGATTCTAAATGCTGCTGAAATTATTATTCATATTTTCTGAATCCTTTATGATTCCTTTAACTCGGTGTACAAATACTTCATATATACAGTTCATATTTAATATTTCAATGGTCATACCAGTACATTAATGTGGCATTATTATTGTTTATCAATTGTAGTTATGTTCCCTTGTTCAGTTTCTAAATTATTAATTTAGTCCAACTATTTATTTCAGCAATGAATGCATCGTTAAGTCTATAATAATGTTCGATAATTAGTAAAATAATAATATAATAACATAATATAATAACATAATATAATAACATAATAACATAATATAATAACATAACATAATAAGATAATATAACAACATAATATAATAGCATAATATAATAACATAATATAATAATATAATATAACAACATAATATAATAACAATATAATAACATAATATAATAACATAATATAATAACATAATATAATAGCATTATAACATAATATAATAGCATAATATAATAGCATAACATAATATAATAACATAATATAACAGCATAATATAATAACATAATATAATAGCATAATATAATAGCATAATATAATAACATAATATAATAACATAATATAATAACATAATATAATAACATACTATAATAACAATATAATAGCATAATATAATAACATCATATAATAACATCATATAATAACATCATATAATAACAATATAATAACAATATAATAACATAATATAATAATATAATATAATAACATAATATAATAACATAATATAATAACATAATATAATAACATAATATAATAACATAATATAATAACAATATAATAGCATAATATAATAACATCATATAATAACATCATATAATAACATCATATAATAACAATATAATAACAATATAATAACATAATATAATAATATAATATAATAACATAATATAATAACATAATATAATAACGTAATATAATAACATAATATAATAGCATAATATAATAACATAATATAATAGCATTATAACATAATATAATAGCATAATATAATAGCATAACATAATATAATAACATAATATAATAACATAATATAATAGCATAATATAATAACATAATATAATAGCATAATATAATAGCATAATATAATAACATAATATAATAACATAATATAATAACATAATATAATACCATAATATAATAACAATATAATAGCATAATATAATAGCATAATATAATAGCATAATATAATAACATAATATAATAACATAATATAATAACAATATAATAACATAATATAATAGCATAATATAATAACAATATAATAACATAATATAATAGCATAATATAATAGCATAATACAATAACATAATATAATAACATAATATAATAACATAATATAATAACATAATATAATAACATAATATAATAGCATAATATAATAACATAATATAATAGCATAATATAATAACATACTATAATAACATAATAACATAATATAATAACATAATATAATAACATAATATAATAGCATAATATAATAACATAATATAATAACATAATATAATAGCATAATATAATAACATAATATAATAACATAATATAATAGCATAATATAATAGCATAATATAATAGCATAATATAATAGCATTATATAATAACATAATATAATATGTTTTTCTTCCTGATGAGTTTTCATGATGTTCCAGCGACACTGACGACATCGCCCACTGAACGCCGAGTCAGCAGCAGCATGTCTGAGAGCTCAGACAGCGATCCACAGACCTCAGCCTGAAGTCTGAGGTTTGAGGTAATTCAGGAGGCAAAGTTGCAAACACTGCCCGCGATGACAACATCTCACAACAAGTGTCCAAGAAGAAACTCTGGCTGTGAATCACAGCGTCTGTCAGAGGAACGTCAGCAGGATCAACATTTACCTCTGAATTATAGAGCAGAAAGTGAAAATAATAAAGTACAAGTACCTCAAAACTATACTTTGGTAAAGTAAAAAGTACAATATTGTCAGATTTCATATCTTGTAAAAACATCTTGTCAATAACATTTGACGTAGTCATATCTGATGCATATTCATCTGATGTTCTCTGTAATATTGTGATATTTTAATATTACATCGATGGAGCCGTCAAATGAGCCAGTTGGCTTTCTGCCTCTTCCTGCTCTTTATTCTTTAAATAAATAAACATCTAAACATCAGCACATATCATCGCCCGACCCAAGAGTAGTATATATAATGAACTAATAAATATTCATTATTTATGTTTGATTGTAAAGCTAAAGGTGTGCTGTGTGTACTCGTACTGGTGTAAACTGGTTCCTCGTGAATCAGCCAATGACATCATCTCTGCCTCGGTGAAATACCGTCGCACTGATCCGTGCCGTCCCGTTGTCTCCATCCCGCATCGTCAGCACTCGGTGAGTCTGACAGCGTTAATCCCACCGGTGGTGGGCCGGAGTGGACCTGGTGGGTTCTGGGTCTGAGCAGCGGGCGGCTGGTGGGACACCTCAAACCGAGCAGAACCGGCACCGTCTGCCAGACTTTCCATGAGGTCATCTCTGGCCGGCATTCAGCTCTCTTTGAGTTTATAGTCCTGCTAAGAGCCTCGAACGCTGAGCTGGAAGATGAGCTTTTATTGCACTTAACAGCGACTGGCCTGCTCTCAGAACCCCCCCCCCCCCCCCTCCCCCTGCTGAACACAGACGAATCTGGACTGATTGTGTAAAAATGTTCCGGATCATTTGGGTTCCTTCTGTGCAGCTGGAGAACAGAAAGTGTTTGTTCTCCATCAATCAAGAGTTCCTCGTTTGACGAATGAGGCGTCGCTGTGAGAAGGAGGCGGAGCTCCGACCGGCTGTCCATCACAGATGATTCTTATCAACTCTGCACAACTTTAGCTTGTTGAAGTCCAGACTCAGTGAGACACTAGCTGGTCTCTGCGTTTCTCTAAGTTTTGAGCCTTTGCTGCTTTTCTTTCTCTTGTGTGACGGCACGCTGTCAGTCTACTGGCTTTATTTTGGGGTTCTGACCTGTTCACACAAACAAAAACAAGTTTGAAGAAGTTGCCTTGGGCTTGAGGAAGCTGTGATGGACATTTTAAAGAGGAAACAATTTGCTGACAAAGTACTCTGACGGTTAATAAGCGTAATCTCGTGAATCTTTTGTTATCAGAGTGAACCAGCTGTGGCTCGGTGGGTTTTCTATATATTTAATATCTTTGAGCTCTTTGCAGGCACCTCTTGTCACCAATACACAGACGTATCAGTGGCCTCTGATACTTCTCAGCTTCTTTATCAGCTGAGACGCCTTCATTCACCCTCCACCCTATCATCGGTTTCCCTTTTCGTTTGTTCTTCTCTTATCACAAAATTGGACAAAAGCTGCATTTTGTTGCGTAATGCTGAGTTGTCCAATGACAGTACACGAGAGCGAGTCTGGTGCTGCTGACGCGGCCACATTCTGTCCTGATGGCAGATGGTGAACAATAACTTTGAAATGTTTATCGGAGCAAAGTTAAAAGCATCCTTGAAAGCAGCAACAGCAGCTTCAGAGGAATGTGGTGTTGATTGGAGTCGTGACCTCTGACTCCCCGGGTCTCCAGTGTCCTCTCCTCGGGTCCTTGTTTTGTCCTGAATCACGTCTCCACTCAGATCAGAGGAATGCGTGCAGCTTTAACTTTATTCATAATTACCTGCAGTCGCCAGCAGATGCAGAGAAAAAAAGAGCTGAAAACATTTCATCATGCCCGGATGTGTGTTGAGCTTCTCCACCATCAAAGATCGTCTCTCGCTCTGTTTTTCTTTTTGCGAGGTCAACTTCAAAGCTGCTGATAAGCTGGAGGAAGGAAGGAGGCTGTTCCGCCTTCTCCATCCCGCTCCAGTTAGACCTCCGGAGGTCTCTGATCAGAAACACCACAGACTACGCTTCCCTTCCTTCAGACGCTTCACCGACCCGCTCTGTTGGTTCACTCGAGGAGTGAGGAGAAAGCTCTGGTTCAGGCTTCAGCAAACGATCAGAAACTCTGTCGGGCCTTCACATTATCAACGAGCTGCAAATGATTGAATAACCTGCAGATTCACTTCTCAAGGAATCTCTGTCTATGAAATCTTCCCAAAGTGATCTCTTTCAATTCTTTATTTTATGTGAATAAAAGTAAAAAAAAACGAAAAAGTATTGGATTGACTGTCATACGGCACAAATCCTCATATTCCAGAAGCTAGAACCTGCTCATTCATGACAATTCTGCTCAATAAATAACTTTTGAAATAGTTGCAGATTTATTTTTTATTTTCAAGATGTGTCTTATTTATATCTTCTGAAATGTGTCGAAGGCTTATTAAGCTCAATAGATTTGAATAAACTGAACCAGAGATCCGTTCAGGCCTGAATGAAGTTGAGGTTTTGCCTTTGACTTGCAGCATCGTTCTGTATCGATCGACTAATCGATCAGTCGTCGCAGCTTCATATTAAAGCATCATTCAGCAACGACACCATGTTCTTACACATGTTTTCCTTTTCCTTCAACAGTAAGTCTAGAACCAGTAAAATACTCTATTTGTATTTGATGAAGTCACGATGCGACGGCTGGTGTTTTATGATCTCTGCTCTCTGTCGTCATGGGGTCGTTGCCCTGCGACTGGTAGCTACAGACGGATGGAGATGAACTCATCTCAGCGCTGATGATGAGGCGTTTCCATGGTGGCGACCCGATGTTTACGGCTCACGCATGACGACTGCGTCTCACTTCAGCCTCGTGTTGGTGGCGATGATTCAGGGGGAAAACATCTGGAGAGGAAATAGCAGCGAGCGAGTCGACCCTCAGCCGCTGCTGAGTTCAGGGTCGTCAAACAGAAAGAAGTGAGCGTTCAGCGAGGCGGAGGACACTTTCAAGACACTTTCCAACGTCCTGACTGTTCATGTCTGTCTTTAGTTTCCACCGCAGGAAGGTGCTTCCCTCAGAGACACAACACGCTGCAGACAGCGGCACGCTCGCAATGCTGAACCTTCACTTCATCCGGCTTTGTCTTCGCCTGTAAACCTTCATTTGATCACTAAGAGGAACCGCTCAACGTCCACTGTAGTCTTCCCCCAGTCGATGTGACCCTGTGTATATATATATATATATATATACCCTGTGTACTCGCCCAGGTGCCCTTTGACTTATTGTTCATGCACAAATCAGAATCAGGTTATTGCAAAGTAGGTTTTCAAACTCATGGGTTCAGGGATCTTTTACTCTGCAATACAGAAGTCCATCTATGCTGCATATCTCACAGCAGCAGTGCATTCCTGTCGTCCTCATTCTGAAGTAGCATCCGGAGGAACGTAAACAGCAGCAACTAAAGCACCGGTGGAAAGGTTCATATTGTAGTGTGTCAAATGTTTCATAGTGTGTAAAATGTTTCATGGTGTGTAAAATGTTTCATAGTGTAGTGTGTAAAATGTTTCATAGTGTAGTGTGTAAAATGTTTCATAGTGTAGTGTGTAAAATGTTTCAAAGTGTAGTGTGTAAAATGTTTCATAGTGTAGTGTGTAAAATGTTTCAAAGTGTAGTGTGTAAAATGTTTCATAGTGTAGTGTGTAAAATGTTTCATAGTGTAGTGTGTAAAATGTTTCATAGTGTAGTGTGTATAATGTTTCAGTGTAGTGTGTAAAATGTTTCATAGTGTAGTGTGTAAAATGTTTCATAGTGTGTAAAATGTTTCATAGTGTAGCGTGTAAAATGTTTCATAGTGTAGTGTGTAAAATGTTTCATAGTGTGTAAAATGTTTCATAGTGTAGTGTGTAAAATGTTTCATAGTGTGTAAAATGTTTCATAGTGTAGTGTGTAAAATGTTTCATAGTGTAGTGTGTAAAATGTTTCATAGTGTAGTGTGTAAAATGTTTCATAGAGTAGTGTGTATAATGTTTCAGTGTAGTGTGTAAAATGTTTCATAGTGTAGTGTGTAAAATGTTTCATAGTATAGTGTGTAAAATGTTTCATAGTGTAGTGTGTAAAATGTTTCATAGTGTAGTGTGTAAAATGTTTCATAGTGTAGTGTGTAAAATGTTTCATAGTGTAGTGTGTATAATGTTTCAGTGTAGTGTGTAAAATGTTTCATAGTGTAGTGTGTAAAATGTTTCATAGTGTAGTGTGTATAATGTTTCAGTGTAGTGTGTAAAATGTTTCATAGTGTAGTGTGTAAAATGTTTAATAGTGTAGTGTGTAAAATGTTTAATAGTGTAGTGTGTAAAATGTTTCATAGTGTAGTGTGTAAAATGTTTCATAGTATAGTGTGTAAAATGTTTCATAGTGTAGCGTGTAAAATGTTTCATAGTGTAGCGTGTAAAATGTTTCATAGTGTAGTGTGTAAAATGTTTCATAGAGTAGTGTGTATAATGTTTCAGTGTAGTGTGTAAAATGTTTCATAGTGTAGTGTGTAAAATGTTTCATAGTATAGTGTGTAAAATGTTTCATAGTATAGTGTGTAAAATATTTCATAGTGTAGTGTGTAAAATGTTTCAGTGTAGTGTGTAAAATGTTTCAGTATAGTGTGTAAAATGTTTCATAGTATAGTGTGTAAAATGTTTCATAGTATAGTGTGTAAAATGTTTCATAGTGTAGTGTGTAAAATGTTTCATAGTGTAGTGTGTATAATGTTTCAGTGTAGTGTGTAAAATGTTTCATAGTGTAGTGTGTAAAATGTTTCATAGTGTAGTGTGTATAATGTTTCAGTGTAGTGTGTAAAATGTTTCATAGTGTAGTGTGTAAAATGTTTCATAGTGTAGTGTGTATAATGTTTCATAGTGTAGTGTGTATAATGTTTCATAGTGTAGTGTGTAAAATGTTTCATAGTGTGTAAAATGTTTCATAGTGTAGTGTGTATAATGTTTCAGTGTAGTGTGTAAAATGTTTCATAGTGTAGTGTGTAAAATGTTTCATAGTATAGTGTGTAAAATGTTTCATAGTGTAGCGTGTAAAATGTTTCATAGTGTAGCGTGTAAAATGTTTCATAGTGTAGTGTGTAAAATGTTTCATAGTGTAGTGTGTATAATGTTTCAGTGTAGTGTGTAAAATGTTTCATAGTGTAGTGTGTAAAATGTTTCATAGTGTAGTGTGTATAATGTTTCAGTGTAGTGTGTAAAATGTTTCATAGTGTAGTGTGTAAAATGTTTCATAGTGTAGTGTGTATAATGTTTCATAGTGTAGTGTGTATAATGTTTCATAGTGTAGTGTGTAAAATGTTTCATAGTGTAGTGTGTATAATGTTTCAGTGTAGTGTGTAAAATGTTTCATAGTGTAGTGTGTAAAATGTTTCATAGTATAGTGTGTAAAATGTTTCATAGTGTAGCGTGTAAAATGTTTCATAGTGTAGCGTGTAAAATGTTTCATAGTGTAGCGTGTAAAATGTTTCATAGTGTAGTGTGTAAAATGTTTCATAGTGTAGTGTGTAAAATGTTTCATAGTGTAGTGTGTAAAATGTTTCATAGAGTAGTGTGTATAATGTTTCAGTGTAGTGTGTAAAATGTTTCATAGTGTAGTGTGTAAAATGTTTCATAGTATAGTGTGTAAAATGTTTCATAGTGTAGTGTGTAAAATGTTTCATAGTGTAGTGTGTATAATGTTTCAGTGTAGTGTGTAAAATGTTTCATAGTATAGTGTGTTTAATGTTTCAGTGTAGTGTGTAAAATGTTTCATAGTGTAGTGTGTATAATGTTTCATAGTGTAGTGTGTAAAATGTTTCATAGTATAGTGTGTAAAATGTTTCAGTGTAGTGTGTAAAATGTTTCATAGTATAGTGTGTAAAATGTTTCATAGTGTAGTGTGTATAATGTTTCAGTGTAGTGTGTAAAATGTTTCATAGTATAGTGTGTTTAATGTTTCAGTGTAGTGTGTAAAATGTTTCATAGTGTAGTGTGTAAAATGTTTCAGTGTAGTGTGTAAAATGTTTCATAGTGTAGTGTGTAAAATGTTTCATAGTGTAGTGTGTATAATGTTTCAGTGTAGTGTGTAAAATGTTTCATAGTATAGTGTGTTTAATGTTTCAGTGTAGTGTGTAAAATGTTTCATAGTGTAGTGTGTATAATGTTTCATAGTGTAGTGTGTAAAATGTTTCATAGTGTAGTGTGTAAAATGTTTCATAGTGTAGTGTGTATAATGTTTCATAGTGTAGTGTGTAAAATGTTTCATAGTGTAGTGTGTAAAATGTTTCATAGTGTAGTGTGTAAAATGTTTCAGTGTAGTGTGTAAAATGTTTCATAGTATAGTGTGTAAAATGTTTCATAGTATAGTGTGTAAAATGTTTCATAGTGTAGTGTGTAAAATGTTTCATAGTAGTGTGTAAAATGTTTCATAGTCGTGTGTGGTAAAGGGTCATTAAAGGTTGGTGGAATGTTGGTGGAATGTTGGTGGAATGTTGGTGGAATGGGGCAGACTGTTGTCAGTGGTGCACACCGTCCTTTGATCAGATGGTTCAATCCTCGTCCGTCTCGACGTGTCCTCGGACACGACCCTTGACCCCAAATCATCCCGTAAACGGGAGTCATTTCGTTTGTGGAACTTATTGCATCCGTTTGTTTCTGCAACGTACGTTGGCTCTGCTTTATGCTCTTAGATGCTTGTTTGAAGAGAGGAGATGCACTCATGACTTCTGGTGACTCGTTCTCTCGAAAACCGATGTTGAAAACACGTATTGTCAGTCGCTTTGGATAAAAGCGTCTGCTAAACGACTGTAACGTAATGAACATCATGCTGTATTGAAGAAGACTTGAAACTAGAGATTGAGACATAAACTCATGTTTACAATGTTTACTGAGGGAATAAATCAAGAGAGACGTAGAGTCATTTTCTATAGACTTCTATACAACCAGAGGAGTCGCCCATATACACATTATTATAAATGTGGTGAAGTAAACAGAACAATCTTCTCCCTGTAGGTGAGTTCGTAGCAGTAACTTGTACTTGAGTAACTGACGTTGGTGTCGTTGCTCCGCTGATGAACGGGAGCGAGCGGTTCCTCACAGAAACACACACAAGAGTTCACATTTTCAGTAGTTTTATTGAAAAATGCCTCTTCTGTTTTCAGAAATAAATAAGAACATAAGGCCGTGGAATTCACAATCTGCAGTTCAAACATGAAGCAGCAACACTTCCATCGTCACGCAGGTTCATCTGACTGCATGCGATACTGAGAGAATGACAACAACTATATTCTGGTTAACACAAGAATGAAATGGAACAAAAGACAACAAAAGAACATCTACTGAATACACACCAGACATGCAATATTCCACCTTCGTTTGTTAAAATGAGCTGTGACGGAATAAAGGAAACAGATAAATATGAAGTCTAGAGATACAAGATGAAAGCTGAGTTCCATGAAGCTGAACCTCCTGATTATACTCAACGTACCGTTAGTGAGCTGTGAACACACATCTCCTCTCCGTCCTTTAGCTTCGTACAGCGAACTGGATGCAAAATATGTTACAAGCAAAAGAAACAGACGAGTGGAAGAGGAACGATCTCAGGTTTCTCTCTCTGCTGTTTCGTGGATTCTTAACGTTTCTCCATTCAAACCTTTTAACCTGCTACAAAAACATGAATATTCACAAACGTCTGAAGACATTTAAAGGTGTTTTCCAATCAGAAGTGGAGGCGTGAACCCCCTTTTGTATCTTGATGTGTTTATAATGTGCAGGAATCCAAGATGTGGGTCTTATGGCGTGAGCCTGCTGGATGGCTGCCTGGGCAGCGACCTCTTTCGACGCTGGTTGTGCGACAGCTCGTCCTCCTCGGGGTCTGGGACCACTCGGCCTGCTCGGAGATATCGTTTGGGCCAATTGAGCACAGGTTTCTCACAACATGCACAGAAACGAGCCAGCAGGCTGAGGAGCTGTGTAGAAGTGGCTTAAAGTCCAAAGCACCGATATCGGAGAGAAGGGGGCGTGTCCATTCTTATTAAAGAAAAAGTCTTCTAACAGGAAGAAGCTGCATTTTTTAAATTTGTTGCAAAACCAATTCTGAGTTGTTTTCTGATCATACAAGCAATGAATTGTACGTTGCAGCTTCATCACGTTTAAAGACGAGTTTGTGTCTTCCGAGTGATTCCTCGTTAAACGTTCTGACTAAATGTAGTCTGGCTTTGTGGTTTTGGTTTAGAACTGATCCAGCTGTTGATCTCTGCTCTCGTTCTTTCTCTTTTCTTTCATTAGCAGAGGAAGCGTCCAGTAACAGTGTTCTCCGTGTTTGTTCTGTCTAAGGATCCACATTACGTCACGCTTTAGCTCCGCAGCGCTGCAGATGAAAACTCGTCTGGTTAATGTGTCCTCTGCTGTGCTCCAGAGATGAAACACACATCAGGACCTTCAGCATGTAGGTTAACGGCCTACAACTCTTATTTTAACGCGTTATTTCATGTTATGCTCGTAAAAATCCAAAACAGGTTTTTGCTTCTCAGCTGCTCAGTTTGAGTTATTTGTGACTGAAGACGTGAGCAGATCACATGACGCCACGTGCACGGAGCAGTTATTGGTGCGGCAGGCTGCAGGTTATTATCATTATAAATTCATAATATTTCATAATATATCCGGATACGTTTTCTTTTATTATTGATGCTTAAAGAACTTTAGAAAGCTAAACAAGGAGAGCATCGAAACTGGGCCGTTTGGCCGAGATACCGCCAATCAACGAATCAACTGCCAGCTTTAGTGGGCGGGGCCTCAGGTTGGACACGCCCCCTCCTCTAAACATCTCAGCGCTGTTTCCTTTCTGTTGACGCTGAACTCATTCATTCACAAAGTAAAACATTTCTAAGTTCAAAGACACTTCTTTGGGATTGCGTTGTTAGTGTTTCACAGAACTTACAGACAGAAACGTCAAATAAAAGAAATATAAAAGGTGTCGGATCTAAACGCTGGGGTCACATGTGCAGAAGTGATTCAGAGGCCCTGAGCAGTTTGAAACACACGGGTAATAATAACACATCAGCAACAATAAGAGGCGTTTTCTTTGGTGTTGGCATTCAGCAAGCAGCAGGTTGTTGGTTTGCGAGGCTCAAGCTTTCAAACTGCAGATGTTAAGAACTAAATGTCGAGATTCAAACATCATTTACAAGGAAAGAATTAGTTTATTTACACTGAAGAGAAATGCTGTTAACAGAGTTACTGCTGCTGCTCTGCTACAGATCCACCTTTGTTAGTATCGGGTAGTTGTGGTAGTTGTTGTTGTTGTTGTTGTTGTTGTTGTTGTTGGGTGCATGCTCCTCCACCGAACACAACGCTTCTGCGTTTTGGTCTTTGGCGTCAAGCTGCAAACAGGCCACTGGACGGGTCGGTGCTTTGTGAGTCGCTGTTAGTTTCCCTCTTTGTTGTTGTTGTTGTTGTTGTTGTTGTTGACTTGTGTGTGTGTTTGTTAAAGGCTTTTCCTTCGGCTGGTTATCCGTGTTGGAAACAGCTGGCGGGCGTGTGAGCGATGCGGTGTGTGTTTGTTCAGGGGGTCAGTGAAAGCAGCACATAGAAAGTCTACTGTCAACCTGGAACAGGCCGAGAGAGGATGAAGGAGTCAGTCAGGACCGAGCGGAGGAGACAGAGGATTCAAACACGTCTGAGCTTCTACAACCATCACGCACTTCCTGCTAACGCATGCATTCATCCTCGAGAAGCAGCAGCAGCCCCACACCCGGGGAGATCCTTGTTTTCTGTCTCAGAGCCCCGACACACACAGAGGGATGTGGGAAACGTTCAGCTCTCCGATTTAAATGTTTGTTCGTCTCAGATGGAGTGACGGAGGAGGAACTAGAGCCGCTGGACCCAACAATGACCCGACAGAAACAAGAGACAAAGCTCAAGTGTCCACCTCCGACACGACACTGTAGACGCCACATGTCCATCATGAGATTATTATTCACATTTATATTTACGGCAGAATATCAACATTCATATTGTTGATGTTGTTTGTGGCAGATGATGTGTGTGGAGGTCTTGAATCAGAGTCAGGTAGATTATTCCATGTTTAGCCTAGCTTAGCACAATGACTGGAAGCAGGTGGAAACTGCTAGCCTCGCTCCATCCAGAGGAAGATGTTGCATCTTGTTTACTAAACAGGTGTTAATACTATGATGCTTTACTCCGAGCAAGATAAACATGTTTATTTACCAAATATTAAAAGTTTAAATCAAACAATCTCATCAAGGTTCTTCAGATGGAGCGAGGCTAGCAGTTCCCCCCTGCTTCGAGTCTTCGTGCTAAGCTAGGCTAACCCCACCTGGTTCTGTACTGGACCCGCGTTCTCATCTGACTCAGACGGGAGACAGAAAACAAGCATCTCTCTCTCAGAGCGCCGGACGAGCTCCTCCTCAGGAGAGGAAGTCACTTCATCAACGCGGCGGGCTAACGTGCTGTTAGCTACGTACCTCCGTATCCCTGCCCGTTGTAAGGAATGCCGACGCACTGAGAGGAGTCGCAGTATCCAGGAGGGCCGCGGGGGCCGCGGACTCCTGCGTGTCCTGGACGGCCGGGGGGGCCGCGGGGTCCGGCGGCGCCTGAAGGGCCCGCGGGTCCTGTTCTGCTTTCTCCCGGTGGACCTGGTGGAGCAACAGAAGAACCCTTTAGTCTCAACGCTCACTCAGCTCACTGTGTTCTTCATCCTCAGCACCACGGAACTCAT
>CM051705.1:1562191-1564691 GCA_028022725.1 Lycodopsis pacificus | reverse complement strand
CCGAGAGAGACGAGACGGATACTTTAATCAAGTTCGACAGATAATAACAAGAATAATAATCATATCCGCTAACGGGACTCAGTTCAGATTCAATCTGCTGCTTTCAACACGAGCACAGGGACCGATCCAGAAGAAGGCCGATGACATCGCTGGTGATCAGAGTGATTTCATGGAGAGACGCTGATCCAAAGCGACCGAGTCCACGTTCTGGGACCGAGTCCTCACGAAGCGACGGTCCAGCTCATCAGAACACACGGTGCAGGACCCAGCGGCTCTCGTGACGTCACCAAGATCTGTGGTTCCAGCAATCAATCAACCCCTCAAGTCTTTCCTCAGAGGGAGACTGTACTGCTTCCAGCTCCTCAGCGCTGAGGGTTCTTCTTTGTGTGTTCTCGTTGACTTATACTTTTTAATATCTGCCCTGAACTCTGGTACTTTTATGTTTAACTTTCAGAGAGAATCAAACAATAAATACACTAGAATGACTCTCTGTGTCCGGCCCGTGACTCAGATCCACGACTACACTTCATGGGTTCTTCTTTGTCTCGCGCTTCAGCCTCCAGCTCAGCACTTGTTCTGTAATCCTGCTGAGTTAGCAGATTATTAATGACCTAATGTCCAAACCTCCACATTACAGAGCGAGATGATTGAAAGACAGAAATACTAAATACATGTTCATACTTTTGCATATATTCAGTTTGAGACGGTTGCAACACCTTTGCAAGTGAATGTAACGCTTCCTCTGGTCAATGGTTACAGTGTCTGGGGCTTTTATTGTGAAAGGTAAGAACAGAAGGAGTGGATCTGGTCCGCGCTGAGGAGTAATAAACTAATAAAGAATCAGATCGCAACCAAGACTCATATCTCCGTGTTCAGGAAACATTGAGACAGAAAACACAAACGTTACTTTGTTGTTGCAAAGTTTCGTGATATTTGACTTTATTGCAATTCTTCTGTTCTAGATTCTGTCTGGAACGAGCATTCATTGAGTTAATTGGCTGGTCGTGTTCTTCAAATCAAACCATAATCTGGTGTTCCGGTGCAGGACAAACGAAGCATCGTACTTCAGTTGAAAGAAGCCGTCAGCTTCATTCTTCCATCGAAACAAACACGTTAGCTTTGAGCGTTAGCGCTGCTGAGACGAGGTGCTTCTGGGTAATGTAGTCTATATCTTTAGAAACGTCAACAACAGCACTGGACAGAGAGAAAGACGACGGCTCGTTCAGAGAATAATCTCAATTTAGTTTGTACATTTTACATGAAATGTGAATTTGATGAAATTAAAGCTTGTAAATAGTGACACAGCTTGTTTTTCGGATTCTCCACTGAACCTCTGGATCTCATTACTTCATATTATCTGATGCTCACGTCCTCTCTGAATTATTTCCCCGCTGAGTTTGGATTCTTTAATAATTGTCAGCAGAAGAACACGATCAAGCAGCTGTCTCTAATCATAGATAATTATAGATAATAATAGAATAATCCAGCCGTTGAATCCTTTTCAAAACTCTTTTGGACGGCCGACTAGCAGACAGAACTTTGGTTTGTTGAGATCTCTGCTGGGACACGAGTGAGAACGAGCAGAAGAAGAACAGTCGGCTCTGTGCTTCCAGAACAAACCCAAATATCCAACGATCAAATGTTCCTCATGTTCTTTACACATCATTATTTATTCTGTGTATTAAAGCTGCAGGACATCCGTCACCTCATGAGCAGAGGTGGAACATTCACTCAAGTTCGAATACTTAAGTACGATTTTGTGTTACTTGTGTTGTACTTAAGTATTTTCATTTCATGTTACTTTGTACTTAAGTTAATGTATAAGTTAATATATGTTAAGTTAATGTATAAGTTAATGTATAAGTTAAGTTAATGTATAAGTTCAGTTCATGTATAAGTTAAGTTAATGTATACGTTAATGTATAAGTTAATGTATAAGTTAAGTTAATGTATAAGTTAATGTATAAGTTAAGTTAATGTATAAGTTAATGTATAAGTTCAGTTAATGTATAAGTTAAGTTAATGTATAAGTTAAAGTGTAAGTTAAGTTAATGTATAAGTTAAGTAAATGTATAAGTAAATGTATAAGTTAATGTATAAGTTAAGTTAATGTATAAATTAATGTATAAGTTAAAGTATAAGTTAATGTATACGTTAATGTATAAGTTAAGTTAATGTATAAGTTAAGTTAATGTATACATTAATGTATACGTTAAGTTAATGTATAAGTTAATGTATAAGTTAAGTTAATGTATAAGTTAAGTTAATGTAAAAGCTAATGTATAAGTTAAGTTAATGTATAAGTTAAGTTAATGTATACATTAATGTATACGTTAAGTTAATGTATAAGTTAATGTATAAGTTAAGTTAATGTAAAAGTTAAGTTAATGTACAAGCTAATGTATAAGTTAATGTATAAGTTAATGTATAAGTTAAAGTACAAGTTAATGTATAAGTTAAGTTAATGTATAAGTTAAGTTAAAGGTGTTTCTCTCACCAT
>CM051705.1:1554691-1559691 GCA_028022725.1 Lycodopsis pacificus | reverse complement strand
GGAGGAGGATGATGATGATGATGATGATGATGATGATGAGGAGGAGGAGGAGGAGGAGGACGAGGAGGAGGAGGAAGAGAAGATGGGGGGCAGGAGGAGGAGGAGGAGGAGAAGATGGGGGGCAGGAGGAGGAGGAGGAGGAGGAGGAGGAGGACGAGGAGGAGGAACAATTCATCTATTTCTCTGCAGAAGGAGCCGAGTCAGCAGTGCAATGCTGCGAGGAGGAGGAGGAGGATTAATGAAGTCAGACGTGGTGGTGGTGGTGGTGTGGCGGACCCCGACGTCTCTCAGCAGACTTTCTAAATCACGTGATGTCTGCAGCGCGCTGACAGCCGTCAGCTGCTCCACCTGACAGGCTGCTCAGTCCTCAGTCAGAGGAGGAGACATCCAGAGTGAAACGCAATCAAAGCTTCATGCCGCGTCGCTGATCCCAAGACAGAAAAGATGGTTTACGGTGACCTCTGACCTCCGGGTGGAGGGGAGGCGATAAAGGAAGAATTTCACCCTCAAGGAATCGATGCTGCATCACTTCTCTCGTCGTAATCACGGCTGAATCAAAGGCTACTCTCAGAAAGCTGACTGGATGAGTTCTATTCTAATTTTGAATTTAAAAGTTACCAAAAACATCTCCCTGCCTTCAGTGTTCCTGCCGGAGGGAAGACAGACAAACACAAAGCTGCCCAGAGGACGATGCGTCAGCCGGCAGAACCTCAATCACCGCACGCTGCTCTCTTCTGAGGACTCCTCCAGAGAGACAGGGGCATGCTGGGAGCTCAACCCACAGCAGCGAGAATTCCCTTTTTGCAGTCGGCTACCGAGCGCCCGCACCTCGAAACCCGCCCCAAACCCAACCGATGATGTCATCGTTTAATAACACTGACCCGATACTTTCCAGGCGAGCGTCCTGGCAGCTTCTGAGGAGCTTGTGGATCCGTGTGGAGCGTCGGCACCACAGATTACAGCACGTCCTCTTCTCTCTGACCCGCATCAGACCAACAGAAGTTCTCTGGGTTTGGTTCCTGCTGCACTGACTGCACTTTGTGTTTCTCAGAAGTCTCTCAAAAAAAGTTAAATCTCAAGCATTGCTTAAAAAAACAAGAACAACACAGACAGACGACAGAGATGAGAATCGTCCTTAAAAACATGGCGGCTCCAAAGACATTCATCACCAGGGCCGAACCATCAAGGGTTGTCTTATTTTGAAGGCGGTCCACGACACTTCAGGAGCCCGATTGGACCTCGTTTCCTCCACGACAGCAGTGTTTTAAAGTGGTCCAGTGTTGAAGGAGAAGGCTGCAGACTGTAGTCGTAATGAACGTCCACGAGAAGAGCTTGTTACTGCCGCTGACAGGCTCAGATTATTGTTATTATAAGTGATGGAAGGAACCAACCTGTCTGGTAGTTATTGTGTCATGTGACTTGTTGAGGCGACGGTGTGAACGTGAGTGACAGCTGGAGGGAGGAGAGTCGTGTTGTCAGTTTGTCGTGTTGGAGATCAGAAAGAGAAGCTTAGTGTTCATCTGAAAGATGCTCAACGTGACGGATGAATATTTAGATGATTTAGACGACGTTGATGAGACGAGAGGTTTCACAACGAGAATAGTTAGTTTGGTTGTGAACTGATCCTGCAGAAGTCTCAAATGAAACGATGATTTCATGAAGGAAACAAACTGGAAGAGGGAGTCTCTCCTCTCTGAAACATCATGTAAGAGTCTCCTGATGTCTGATACAACCTGCAGGACATCTCTCCATCGGCTCATGAGACCGTCTCAACTGATGGAATCAACATCAGTTGAGTCGGTCTCCGGCGTGAGAGCCGGAGCTTCACTGCGTGTTTTACAACCTGCTGAGGACCATCTGTCGGTCTTCAGCAACACGTCTGTAGTTGCACTCAGACTCTAATTTACGGCACATTTTGGAATCTCAGGCATCCGCAATATCTGTGCGACCTCTGGGACGTCCGGAGAGAACAAAGCGGAGCGACCAGATTGATGGCGGCCGCGCCCACAACTGAAACAACAGCTTCTCTCCACAATTCAGACGCTGAAGACTCGTTTGGCTCTCAGCAGCGCTGCGTTCCACTGAAGGCCGACGGACTCGGAGCGTCTCTGCTGGGGTGTGTTTTTACCTTGTGGAAGCTTCCGTGGAAGATCCTCTTCACCCGATCGTTGTCGAACGTGACCCTCTGGATCTCACCGCGCACGTCTTTGTTGTAGAAGGACAGCGTCTGGCTGGAGGCTGAGCAGAGAGACAGGAAGAGATGTTACTCTCCGGTCTTCAGCCGAGAGAGCCAGCCTTTGTTTACTTATGCAGAAAAGTGCTGCGGGAATTCTGCTGCAAACAAGCTCCTGAAAATAAGACCATGTGGTCATGCAAACAACAGAGAAACAGCTGTTTTCATGTCTTGTTCACCAATAAAAAATAAGATATCAAAAAGTTTTTAATTCTTCAAGTTTGCCAATTAATTATTATGAGTGGAATATTATGTAATCGTGTAAACGTGGTGAGTGTAGTGATGTGTGAAGAGTATTACATCACAGTAATAAGGCCACTAAACCACTACACCACCACTACGCCCTGTGGGTTCACTAACTCCTCCGAAATGTTGCTGTCGAGTCCTTCGGGGGTCTGATGTGTGAATCCAGTTCAGTGCACTGAGCACCAACCTTTCAAACATCAGCTACAGCTCCCAGCTTTAAAGCAAAGGTCTGACATGATGTGAAACACACGACGCTACTCTCACATCTGTGCGTTAAAGCCAGTTAGCTTAGCACAAAGACCAGCACAGGAAGAGACAGTTAGCGAATGATTCCCAACGACAACGTCAAACTGCTGCTTTAACAACGCGGCTCGCTCCTCTCTGCAGAGGAGCAGAACCTCGTCGCTCAAGAACCAGAGCGTCTGCGGAGGGTTCCCATCGAGCCCAGAGAGCCCAGCTGACGGCCCGACACCAGACTCTCGAGGTAAAAAGAAGGCGGGAGTCGTTACGCACACAACGGACACAGCTGCTCCTCGTCCACACACACACACACACACACACACACACACACACACACACACACACACACACACACACACACACGGAACAGAAGGGGGGGGGTATTTACGGTCCAGGGTGACGCCGGTCTCTGGCTTGTGGTCTTTGTTTGAGACCTGCCAGATGTCGAAGGCCTCGCCGGGCGAGTCGGCCAGCAGGCGGATCATCATGATGATGGTGAAGGAGTGAGGAAGACCGTCGGGATGGATCTCTCTGTTCAGGAGACACGAACACACGACGGGTTAGAACTCAACATCTCCGGTCCAGAGACAGCAATCCAGAAACATTATTCTCATCAATCAGTACTTTAGTAGATCCAGCCGATCACACACTTTACTCCAGTCAGGCTTTCAACGCAGGACTTGTACTTGCCGTGGAGTATTTTCACGGTATTGTATTCGTACTTTTACTGCAGTAAAGGGTCAGAATACTTCCTCCACCTCTGAACCGAACATATGAACTCACTGAGAATGACGCGTGTCTACTTCTGCAAGAGTCAAAGGACTGTTATCAATGTTTCCACCACTGGCTCTTCACATATTTATATATCGGGATGTTTCTCACGATGGCACGACACACATTGGAAGGTCAGACTTTGGTGAAGAGTCAGACCTCGAGCTGTTGTTCTGCCCGGTACCAGCCGGCCTGACGGAGGCTTCAGGCTGGAGATTGTGACCTCACGGAGCCTCGTAAATCCACCGACCCGGTTTGTAAAGAGAAGCTCAAACAGTCACAGCTGGACAGAAGATTCCTCCCACGAGCAACAGCGGTGCGGAATAAAAGCCTCGTTCAGACGGAGTCTTTGTATGAGCACCGAGTCTTATTCGTGTTGCTCTGAAGAGAATAAAACCTCAGCGGGGAAGTGATCATTTCATCAGGGTCTTCTTTCTACCATTCAAACCGTCACACGTGCTTCAGGACTCACGTTGTTGGCTGAGTGAGGAAGGCGTCCTTGTGGAGCCTGTAGGCCGTGAAGCTGTTGAAGGAGCCCGCCTCCATGGAGACGCCTTTAACGTAACCGTAGGTCTTCTCCGTCAGGTTGAAGGCCTCGAGCATCCGGAAGCCTGAAACACAAGCGATCAGGACCTTTGTCTCTGGAGATACGTCTCGGTCTCGGTCATTGGTGGATTTCTGCTTTGCACTCACCAGGTGAAGTGAATCCATTCAGGTAAATCAGGGGACACGCTGTGGAACAAG
Source organism: Lycodopsis pacificus (assembly GCA_028022725.1). NCBI lineage: Eukaryota > Metazoa > Chordata > Actinopteri > Perciformes > Zoarcidae > Lycodopsis > Lycodopsis pacificus. Next base: position 1,555,457 of record CM051705.1, on the reverse strand, counting down.
ACAAGAGAACCACAAAATTCAGCTCCTGAAAACAGAACCGTGAAAATAAAAAACTCTGTTTTTGTTTCCGTAGATTTGGTGCAAACTTACAGGACGTAGAGGTCTCGCAGATGAAGTTGATCAGGTTTTCTTTGATGGTGTCGAAAGCGTCGAAGTCGTCCACGACGAAGACGTGCCTGTCGCTGGGTTTGCTGCCGATCTCCTGCAGCTCCACGAAGTCCACGTCGGCAACGCCGACGGCGAAGACGCTGTAACCTGAAGACGGGACGTAGAAACACGCTCAGAACGCCGTGAACCCGCTGAACCACGGCGCCACATGAGTCCTGCATCGCTATAGCAACAGAACCGTCACGGGGAGGAGAGGGAACTCTTTGTTTGTTGGTTTGGTTGTTTGTGTGGAAATTATAAATGAGACGTGAAGAAAAACAGTGATTTTGATGAAATGTCCCGATTCTAATCTTTCTTTTCTTGACAGAAGTCACACATGATGTGTTCAAGTACCGCTGGAAAGATGCAGATCTGACAATGATGTCTTTAATGTGTTTAAAGCTTCAGGCTATGATTCAAAAAAATAAATGAAACACAGTTTTGGGGTTGAGAGATTTTGTGGCACGTTGAGAGGCAACAGAGTCGTTTACTCTCTGACTTCAGCCTCCAGTTGACCCTAATTCTGCCAAATGATCCGGATTGAGGGAAACCAAGCACACAGATCTGAACTCGTTTCAGCAATATCCACGACTCAGATCGGCTCGAGCTGTTTCTCTTT
>CM051705.1:1384691-1547191 GCA_028022725.1 Lycodopsis pacificus | reverse complement strand
GTTGGTTCCAGTGTTTGTCTAAAGGCTCATTTTCTTCCGTCGTTCTTTGGCCATCAAACCAGAATTTAATCACAAAACATAAAACTTGTTGTTCTGGATTTCATCAAGTGAAAATGTCAGAAGCATTTCGTGGTTGCAGCTTCTCAAAGTCAGCATCTCCAGCTGTGAAATGTCTGTTCATTGATATTCATGTTTCATAATAAACTGAACCCAGTGACTGAGAAGGATAAATAGCTGTGACCACATCCTGCCACTTCATCATTTTATACTTTTACACATTCGTGGGAAAATATTCATAATTAGCAGATGAATTCTTGAGTTGAGGCCAAATACGTGTTTTGCGAGGTCCCCGTGACCTTTGACCACCAAGATCTGAAATCAGTTCACTGAGTCCAAGTGGACTGTTGTGCCAAAGTTGGAAGAGATTCCCTCCAAGCGTTGCTAAGATATCCCATGCTGCCGTGTGGAGCAGACTTACGGTCCACGGGGCGGAGCTTGATCCGGTACGACGTGGCCGCCCGGTGAGAAGTCCACTTGATGCAGAACTTGTCGTGGTCGGCGTCGTAGGTCTCGATGTTGGTCACGTTCAGGTACACTGCAGAGGACGTACAGTCACATTCACACGGGCTCTCTGACTGCACACCGCTGACTCAGCACTAAAAGAGCTTTCAGGAGAAGGTCAGCAGGTTAAAACTTCCATCGCCTCGAGTCAAGTTAAACGTGAAACGTTAGTCTGTTTCATATCCTCTTCTTCATGCAACAGCTTTGTGGTTTTCTGCCAAAGTCATGAATTTACAAAAGACTCTTTCGATTTTTTTTAACTCTATATTTTAAGCAGAAGAAGACTTTTAGTCATCGTGGATGCCTCTGTGGACTACAACTCCCATGATCCCGAGCGGCTTCACCGCGTCAGCTGTTGTACTTTTGATTGACAGTGGCAGAAAACGACATGTCATGCATCTACGTGTTTTTACAATCTACAGCAAGTCCACAGATCAACGTCTCTTTGAAGCCGGCGGTGGAGAGGAGGTGTGGGACTCGTTCCCACACACTTCCCGTACGTACGTGTCGTTCCCTGGCCGGGCAGCGGTCCGCTCATGCCGCCGACGTACTGAGCCACCACTTTCAGATCGTAGGTGGTTCCAGGCAGCAGGTTGTGAAGCGTGTACGAGGTCACGTCGCCCACGAAGAAGTCCATGGGCTGGTTAGTGCCTGCAAAGACAACAAAGACGAAAGCAAAAGACATCGCGGTGTCCATCTTTAAGAACATCAGAGAGACCAATCACAAGTCACTGGGAAGCTTTTTGCAGCTGGTGACTCGCAGCCGAGGCCGAGTTCACTCTCAGTCTGAGGGAAACAATCCCAACTCAAGGGCCACTTACTCGCTTTTTCCCCAGAGAAACAAACCGTCTCTAATTTCAGGCTTGAAGCCAACACGGGGGAGAGAAGTCACACAAGTGTGATGGATAGAATCACAACAGCTTCTGAGCTCGCATGTGAACAGATGCACCCAACATCCATCTACTGATGAAGACTGTCTCATTCAGCTGAAAGCTCCAGAAGAAAGAAAGAAAGTGGACCGAACAGAAAGAAGCACTGGACACATTTAACTAAGGATGATGTGTCCTGTGCAGGTTCTTCTCTATGTTGATGGTCATGCATCGACGACAGAGCTTAAAAAGTATCATTTTTAATAAGCTGCATTTTCTCTAATCGTTCCATTTTTATACTCGTTCCCACCAGAACCAGCGTATCTGCAGGTTTTTAAACCCACGAACAACAAGCTTACTTCAAACTCTCAACCCAGAGCCGGTGATGGTTGGAACAATGGAACCAGTTTGAATGAAGTGTGTTTCACGAGGATCAGCGAGGTGAAACTACTGGTTCTGTCTGTGGAGGTGACTCCGGGCTTCCAAAACATGTTGAAATGAATCAATCTGCAACCAACATGTGCTCATATGAAAGGGTTAAACAGCCAAATCATCAGTTCACGGGATCTAAAGACGAGCTGGTGAACCGTGTTGTGTTGGGCTCACCTGCAGGAGCGTAGATGAGTCGGTATCCCTGGACCGGAGCTCCCACCGGGTCCCAGGCCACCCTGAACCTGGTGTACCACTCGTCGGAGACTCGGAGGTTCCTGGGACTCAGCATCCCCACTGAGACACAGAGGAGGCAACGCGTCAACAGCAACACCTGACGTCTACACCTTACGTGACGGGAGGCAGAGTGAACTCCACACGTGAGGAGTTCTGACTCACTAATAAAACAGCGTTTAAGTCAGACACAGAAACATCTCTTCCTGCTCAGCAGCGAGGCCCTGGGTTAGGGTTAGGGTAGAAACTGGAGCTTCTCCCGTCGTTCCTAAAACCCGCTGGTCAAAGTGCGGCTGCCTCACCTGTGCGTCCGTTTCCGTTGAGGGACCCTCCGGGACCCTCGGCGTAGATGGCCTCCACGGTGATGTTGTACGGGGTGTCGGGCAGCAGGTTCTGCAGCATGGCGTTGTTTCTGTTCCCTGGAACCACAGTCTGAGGACGAGAACACGGAGTCAGAGGGTTCCACACGCAGAACAACGCACGCGTTGCGTTCGGTTTCTCGGCGGCCATTTTTATATTTTGAGTAATTAAGATTCTTCCGTCCAGCTCAAAGGATGTCGGAACGCTTTGCCTCACAAGACTTCCTGTCGCTCTTTGTCAGTTTGTGATGTTCGTCAAACGTTTGTTATAAAATGTTAAATCTGTGTTTCAGCCTCTAGACTGGTCCCATTCCTCCAGCAGAGGCATCTTTAATAACCGGAGTCATTTTGTGTCCTGAAGCAGATAAATGTGGTCGAGTTGTTTTTTGGAAGCTGTGCACAAACACGAACCTCGTCCGTGAGCCACAGATGCTGAACTGTAATAGTTATAATATAATGTAATATAATATAATGTAATATAATATAATGTAATAAGCGGTGATGCGTTCCTCGCTCTGCAGGAATCCTTTCATCGCCGTCGCTCCGCTGCGGTTCGCTGACTCATGCAGAACAGGTGCCGCTAACGAGCGGAGGGGGAGCACAGCTGGCCGCTCCAGCTCCTCATGCAGGAATATTAAGAAGGTTATTACGGTGTTTGCTGAACAGAGCCTGTAATTAGTCTCACTAATCTGTGATTTATTACCCGGACGGGTCCAGGGAGTCCTGACATGTGACTTCACTGCATCGTTTGGATGGAACATCACGGAGAGTTTATCCAGAGTAATGAACTGGTGAATCTCTCTTTACGGCTCGAGCGGATTAAACAAGCTTCAGATGTTTCATTGTCTGAACAAAGATCCGTCTGCTTCGAAAGTTCTCTTCCATTGCAGTTCGACCGCACTTCAAATCAAACAGCCGAACCTCAGCGAGCCCCTCAGACTCCTCAGGCTTTGTTAGCGTTTCCCTTTGCAGGAAGGTCTCCACCGGTCCACTGTAACGTCGTGTTGCTGCTGCACGGCGGACTTACAAACTCGGTGATGGGGTCTCCGGTCAGGGGGGCGTAGGCGATCCTGTACTGCCTCACGGGTCCCTCTGCGTGGTCCCAGCCGATGGTGAGGGTGCTGGTGGTGGCGTCAAACACACGCATGTTCCTGGGACCGGCACGCGGCACTGCAGCACACACACACGACACACACACACACGTATACAACGTGCTGATGACGACACACTGGCATTTAATCTCAGCTTTAGAAAGACGGTACTTTACCATGTAGACAAAACATCCACTGACAGACTACAGGTGCAGAAAGGATCAAGAGAAGTCTCTTTATGTCAAAATAAAACTATAAATGGACCCGTCTTTCAAGTAAAACCACATTTTATGGACCACAGAGGCATCATTCCTGAAACTGTCACCAAATCGTTCTCATTTTTGTTATAATAACATCAGATAGAAATTAATTCATCCTGGTGAAGCTCGACGACGACGTGAAAAGCTCGATTTTTAAACACTCAGTTTTGGAAACTGTTCTTCGTGGTAGTTTGTTTGTTTTACCAGCATGTGTAAGTCATGTGACCGGTTCTGCAGAGTGCATCATGACGGCATGTGTTTCGAGGAGCTGTGACGGGCTGCTCGTGGAGATGAAGGCCTCGTGAAGTGTGTGATGCGTATGTGACGCTCAGCGTGAGGCAGTGGAACTCTTACGTGTTCTGCCGTCGTCTCTGACCGGCGATCCCTCTCCGTCGGCATACAGCGCCGCCACGCTCACCGAGTAGGGAGTGTCTGGGATCAGGTTGTCCAGGAAGGCGTTGTTAACGTTCCCTGGAACCAGGACCTTTGTGGAGTAGACAGCAGAGGATCAAACATTATACACAACAGACATCATCACGATGACGGCTCTGCCTATTCAAATGAGCCTCTTCATGCATGACACCGAGCGCTGGCAGTGATAACGTACATAATGACCTCACTGCTCGTCCACAGGTTCTTTCCCTGGAACACTAACAGAAGGCCTGGGAGGTCATTCGTCCGGTAAGTGGACCGACGGGTAAACAGTTTCTAAGAGGAAGCGGCCGGACGGAGCGGCGGCTGGCAGGTGTTCAGGCTCGCAGCGCGAGGCCGTCTCCTGGCGCTGGGATCATCACGGCGTTCGCCCCTTAGTGAAGAACCCAGAGGCGTGAGATCATGGGAAGAGCATCTGCTGGGTTTGAACTCCAGTCCACCCTCATCCAGAGACGCTTTTGTTTTGGTTAAAGCAAATATCTCAGCAGGGTTTTGGATGCAAAGCTTCTGGCACACGGGGGACCATGACAACGGGTTCCTCTGCGATGGTTGAGATCCCACAACTGGAAGCGAACGTACGCCTGCTGGCCGGTCAACCGTTGTCCTGTTAGAGCACGATGGATTACGCTGGACTGGAGGTGCCGTCATACCGTCACTTCCTGACGGCGGAGCCGCTCTCAGGGTTCACACGGAGATCACTGGTCCATCTCAGTGACAGGAGCCACATAATCCCACTTCTCCTGGCTGATTAATGAGCTTTTAAGAGTTGTGTTTACTGCGTTCAATAGTCGACTCGAATGATACATTCAGACGGTGTTCATCTCATTTCTTCTAATGTTTGCTAATAAAGAAAATAGAGAAGTTCCTCTCAATGGTCTGTAGTTGTGCTCATGAGGCTCCATGATTAATTATGATTAATTATGATTAATTATGATGAACTGCATCGTAAATCCGTTCCACACTCGGCTTCCCTTCTCACCCTAGAACTACAGAGCCAGCTCCATAAAGGGATGGGTTCCCCAGTCTGGCGTAGAAGAGCTAGACCTTCATCCCTTCCATCACCTCTGGGATGAAGTGGAATGCCGACTCTAAGCAGACCTGATCACGCAACACCAGCTCTGGACCCTGCATCAGGTTCCAAGATGTGGTGCAGAGACTGAACAGTGGAGGCTGTTGGAGCGTCACGTTCATGCTCATATGGTTTTGGGATCACATGATCAGCGTGGGTGTAATCTTTCTCCAGAACCTTCTGGAATCCATGTCCTGGCTCGGACCGCTTACGTTACGCTCCAATGAATCGTGTCTCTGCAGCAGCGTTGTCTCTCTTACTGCAGCGTCTACATCTGTGGCGTAACACAGGCCCGCTTCATGTCAACGACACTGGATCAGAGAGAGTTCAATCCAAACCAAACCAACTTCCTCTCAGACAGAAACAACGCGAATTAAAAACCCACAACAGAAGTGAAGCGAGAGAGGAAGTGTTGACGACAAGTGATAATGAAGTGCTGACGACGGGGGATGATGAACTACACGCTGATATTAGCTTCACAGCATCATCAAAGCACAACCCCATCACCAAAACAGCCAAAGCAGATCACAGCCGACGACATGAAGCCATCGCAGCGCTCAATGATGTCATCACAGATGTCTCCGCTCTGTCCTACTCCCAAACTCCAGAGCTCAGACGCTTTCCGGGGGAACAAAACCTTCTTTTGTCTCAGTACGGATGCAGAGAAACGAAAAACTGACAAGTCATCTGTTTAAGAGCGTCGTCATCATGACTGCTCAGACATCTGTGCAACATCAACGCGAGCATCCGTGAGCAAGAACAACAGGAACGGCCAACACGGACAACCGGCTGGTCCATGAAAGACACGAGCCGGGGACAGCTGTGACCGCATCGATGTCATCGGTTTAATCAGATGTGGAGAGCGACAAGTCCCGAGTCAAGACCTGTAAGTCTCAAGAGCGACAAGTCCTGAGTCAAGACCTGTAAGTCTCAAGAGTGACAAGTCCCGAGTCAAGACCTGTAAGTCTCAAGAGCGACAAGTCCCGAGTCAAGACCTGTAAGTCTCAAGAGCGACAAGTCCTGAGTCAAGACATGTAAGTCTCAAGAGCGACAAGTCCTGAGTCAAGACCTGTAAGTCTCAAGAGCGACAAGTCCTGAGTCAAGACCTGTAAGTCTCAAGAGCAACAAGTCCTGAGTCAAGACCTGTAAGTCTCAAGAGCGACAAGTCCCGAGTCAAGACCTGTAAATCTCAAGAGCGACAAGTCCGGAGTCAAGACCTGTAAGTCTCAAGAGCGACAAGTCCTGAGTCAAGACCTGTAAGTCTCAAGAGCGACAAGTCCTGAGTCAAGACCTGTAAGTCTCAAGAGCGACACGTCCGAGTCAAGACCTGTAAGTCTCAAGAGCAACAAGTCCTGAGTCAAGACCTGTAAGTCTCAAGAGCAACAAGTCCCGAGTCAAGACCTGTAAGTCTCAAGAGCAACAAGTCCCGAGTCAAGACCTGTAAGTCTCAAGAGCAACAAGTCCCGAGTCAAGACCTGTAAGTCTCAAGAGCGACAAGTCCCGAGTCAAGACCTGTAAGTCTCAAGAGCGACAAGTCCTGAGTCAAGACCTGTAAGTCTCAAGAGCAACAAGTCCTGAGTCAAGACCTGTATTAGTCTCAAGAGCAACAAGTCCTGAGTCAAGACCTGTAAGTCTCAAGAGCGACAAGTCCTGAGTCAAGACCTGTAAGTCTCAAGAGCGACAAGTCCCGAGTCAAGACCTGTAAGTCTCAAGAGCGACAAGTCCTGAGTCAAGACCTGTATTAGTCTCAAGAGCGACAAGTCCTGAGTCAAGACCTGTAAGTCTCAAGAGCAACAAGTCCTGAGTCAAGACCTGTAAGTCTCAAGAGCAACAAGTCCTGAGTCAAGACCTGTAAGTCTCAAGAGCGACAAGTCCCGAGTCAAGACCTGTAAGTCTCAAGAGCGACAAGTCCCGAGTCAAGACCTGTAAGTCTCAAGAGTGACAAGTCCCGAGTCAAGACCTGTAAGTCTCAAGAGCGACAAGTCCCGAGTCAAGACCTGTAAGTCTCAAGAGCGACAAGTCCTGAGTCAAGACATGTAAGTCTCAAGAGTGACAAGTCCCGAGTCAAGACCTGTAAGTCTCAAGAGCGACAAGTCCTGAGTCAAGACCTGTAAGTCTCAAGAGCAACAAGTCCCGAGTCAAGACCTGTAAGTCTCAAGAGCAACAAGTCCCGAGTCAAGACCTGTAAGTCTCAAGAGCAACAAGTCCCGAGTCAAGACCTGTAAGTCTCAAGAGCGACAAGTCCCGAGTCAAGACCTGTAAGTCTCAAGAGCAACAAGTCCCGAGTCAAGACCTGTAAGTCTCAAGAGCGACAAGTCCCGAGTCAAGACCTGTAAGTCTCAAGAGCGACAAGTCCCGAGTCAAGACCTGTAAGTCTCAAGAGCAACAAGTCCTGAGTCAAGACATGTAAGTCTCACGAGCAACAAGTCCCGAGTCAAGACCTGTAAGTCTCAAGAGCGACAAGTCCCGAGTCAAGACCTGTAAGTCTCAAGAGCGACAAGTCCTGAGTCAAGACCTGTATTAGTCTCAAGAGCGACAAGTCCTGAGTCAAGACCTGTAAGTCTCAAGAGCAACAAGTCCCGAGTCAAGACCTGTAAGTCTCAAGAGCAACAAGTCCCGAGTCAAGACCTGTAAGTCTCAAGAGCGACAAGTCCCGAGTCAAGACCTGTAAGTCTCAAGAGCGACAAGTCCCGAGTCAAGACCTGTAAGTCTCAAGAGCGACAAGTCCCGAGTCAAGACCTGTAAGTCTCAAGAGCGACAAGTCCCGAGTCAAGACCTGTAAGTCTCAAGAGCGACAAGTCCTGAGTCAAGACCTGTAAGTCTCAAGAGCAACAAGTCCCGAGTCAAGACCTGTAAGTCTCAAGAGCAACAAGTCCCGAGTCAAGACCTATAAGTCTCAAGAGCGACAAGTCCCGAGTCAAGACCTGTAAGTCTCAAGAGCGACAAGTCCCGAGTCAAGACCTGTAAGTCTCAAGAGCGACAAGTCCCGAGTCAAGACCTGTAAGTCTCAAGAGTGACAAGTCCCGAGTCAAGACCTGTAAGTCTCACGAGCAACAAGTCCTGAGTCAAGACCTGTAAGTCTCAAGAGCAACAAGTCCTGAGTCAAGACCTGTATTAGTCTCAAGAGCAACAAGTCCTGAGTCAAGACCTGTAAGTCTCAAGAGCGACAAGTCCTGAGTCAAGACCTGTAAGTCTCAAGAGCGACAAGTCCCGAGTCAAGACCTGTAAGTCTCAAGAGCGACAAGTCCCGAGTCAAGACCTGTATTAGTCTCAAGAGCGACAAGTCCTGAGTCAAGACCTGTAAGTCTCAAGAGCAACAAGTCCTGAGTCAAGACCTGTAAGTCTCAAGAGCAACAAGTCCCGAGTCAAGACCTGTAAGTCTCAAGAGCAACAAGTCCCGAGTCAAGACCTGTAAGTCTCAAGAGCAACAAGTCCCGAGTCAAGACCTGTAAGTCTCAAGAGCGACAAGTCCCGAGTCAAGACCTGTAAGTCTCAAGCGCAACAAGTCCCGAGTCAAGACCTGTATTAGTCTCAAGAGCGACAAGTCCTGAGTCAAGACCTGTAAGTCTCAAGAGCGACAAGTCCTGAGTCAAGACCTGTAAGTCTCAAGAGCGACAAGTCCCGAGTCAAGACCTGTAAGTCTCAAGAGCAACAAGTCCCGAGTCAAGACCTGTAAGTCTCACGAGCAACAAGTCCCGAGTCAAGACCTGTAAGTCTCAAGAGCAACAAGACCCGAGTCAAGACCTGTAAGTCTCAAGAGCAACAAGACCTGAGTCAAGACCTGTAAGTCTCAAGAGCGACAAGTCCTGACTCAAGACCTGTAAGTCTCAAGAGCGACAAGTCCCGAGTCAAGACCTGTAAGTCTCAAGAGCGACAAGTCCCTTGTCAAGACCTGTAAGTCTCAAGAGCGACAAGTCCCGAGTCAAGACCTGTAATTCTCAAGAGCGACAAGTCCCGAGTCAAGACCTGTAAGTCTCAAGAGCAACAAGTCCTGAGTCAAGACCTGTAAGTCTCAAGAGCGACAAGTCCCGAGTCAAGACCTGTAAGTCTCAAGAGCGACAAGTCCCGAGTCAAGACCTGTAAGTCTCAAGAGCGACAAGTCCTGAGTCAAGACCTGTAAGTCTCAAGAGCGACAAGTCCCGAGTCAAGACCTGTAAGTCTCAAGAGCGACAAGTCCCGAGTCAAGACCTGTAAGTCTCAAGAGCGACAAGTCCCGAGTCAAGACCTGTAAGTCTCAAGAGCGACAAGTCCCGAGTCAAGACCTGTAAGTCTCAAGAGCGACAAGTCCCGAGTCAAGACCTGTAAGTCTCAAGAGCGACAAGTCCCGAGTCAAGACCTGTAAGTCTCAAGAGCAACAAGACCTGAGTCAAGACCTGTAAGTCTCGAGAGCGACAAGTCCTGAGTCAAGACCTGTAAGTCTCAAGAGCAACAAGTCCCGAGTCAAGACCTGTAAATCTCAAGCGCAACAAGTCCTGAGTCAAGACCTGTAAGTCTCACGAGCAACAAGTCCAGAGTCAAGACCTGTAAGTCTCACGAGCAACAAGTCCCGAGTCAAGACCTGTAAGTCTCAAGAGCGACAAGTCCCGAGTCAAGACCTGTAATTCTCAAGAGCGACAAGTCCCGAGTCAAGACCTGTAAGTCTCAAGAGCAACAAGTCCTGAGTCAAGACCTGTAAGTCTCAAGAGCAACAAGACCTGAGTCAAGACCTGTAAGTCTCGAGAGCGACAAGTCCTGAGTCAAGACCTGTAAGTCTCAAGAGCAACAAGTCCCGAGTCAAGACCTGTAAATCTCAAGAGCAACAAGTCCTGAGTCAAGACCTGTAAGTCTCACGAGCAACAAGTCCAGAGTCAAGACCTGTAAGTCTCACGAGCAACAAGTCCCGAGTCAAGACCTGTAATTCTCAAGAGCGACAAGTCCCACATTAAGAGCCAACTTAAGTCCTGAAAAAGAGCCAAGTCAAGACCTACAAGTCTCAAGTCAAGACCTGAGTGAAGACCTGCGAGTCTCGTGTAAAGTCCCACACTTTGTAACTTCAGGACGACGTCATGTCAGAAAGCTAGTCCAGCTGAAGTCACCAGTCACTGGCGTTACAATCTAATTCTTCTTTGATTTCATCAGATCTGACCTGAGTCTGACTGAAGTCAGAGTCATGTTGCTTGAGACTAAACCTCTAAAATCATCAATTTGTTAATATCTTTGGGTTTTGGACTATTAACGGAACATAATAACCGTGCAGACGTCCCCCTGGGCTCTGGGACAGTTTCAGATTATTTTTGGACATTTTAAAGAAAATAAACATTTTATTCTAGATTTTATATCAAAAGATGAAAAGAATCATTAGTCGCAGCACTCTCCTCCTTTATCTTCAAACCAGCAAGACAAGAGCTGCTGGTGGGATGAGATAATCCCCCTTTATTCATAACAATAATCTTCAGATCTATCCTGGAGTTCTTGATCTATGCATTTGTATCTGTGATCCTTTGAGAGCAGGGCCACTGATCCCGAGCCCTCGAGGCGCATCGTGTGTTTGAACAGCCTGCAGAGAGCTACTCACCGACTCGGAGGGTCTAGTGCCGCTCAGGGAGGAGTACGCCACCCGGTACTGCTGCACCCGGCCCGAGGCGGGCTCCCAGCGCACGTTCAGGCTGTTGGCGCTGGGGTTGTACACCTGGACGCTCCTGGGGGGCATGCGTGGGACTGCAGGGGTCACAGAGGCCAAGAGAAAGTGAAGTGAGGAAGGCTTTTATTGGACTTAGCAACCAAACATCAAAACAAAGGATTTGTTCCCGCTTCAGGACCCAGAACGTGGCGACTAACGCTGATGGGTTCACAAACACGTGAGACATTCCTGCAGATGTCGGTCAGTGAAGTGCTGAACAGAAACGGAGCGAACAGCACGGATCAGGTCGTCTGTTCGGGTTTTGCATTTTTTTACAGGACAGTTTCCAAAAAGTATGAACTCCTGTGACAATCTGCTGTTGTGTGTTAAATATTACAATTAAAAGAAAGAGATTTCACCTGGAAACACTTGCAGGACCTCTGGCTTTCATCAAGACAACAGAGCGTTAATGGGAGAATAAACGGTCGGAGCAGTGACGCCGGCAGCAGCAGACTTGAGGTTGAACTCGAGTCTGCTGCGTTTCGTAGCATGGAGAATGTGGAGAGAGAAGCTCTGTTCTGGGGTTTCATGCAAAAGCCCGTAACTTCCCTTTTAAACGGAGCCAGATGTGCACGTCCCCCTGGTATTTGGAGCTTTACCCAATAAAAGAGAAGTGGCTGCAGTAGGTAGATTAAAGCGGAGCCTCCTCCTCAATCAGGACTAAAGCTCCAGACTAAACCGTCCCCCTGATGATCTATAACCACATGAAGACAGATCAACGTGGAAGAGCTCTGGAAACAGAGGCCGGTCACTTCCATCACATCAAATCAGCTTCTATCCTTCGGAGGGATGAAGTAATCCTGATCTGATCTTCTCTTATTAATCGCTCTTCAGCATGTTGCAGCACCGCTTTGTTGTTTCCTCCACATCTCTGGAGTCAAACACTGTTTTTGTCCAGACAAACTGAGACTAATTCCTCCGGAGAGGGAAACAGTGGACGAGGATGAGTTACTGCAGATAACAGATCACACACACACACACACACACACACACACACACACACGCACACACACACACGGGGAGATCTTACTGGTTCTACTTCTTTGTCATTCTGCACAAACGAATGTTTCACTGAAGCAGCAACAACCTTTTAGGAGAAACAAACGATGACGAGCATTCAGCAGAGCAGCGAGAGTTCCTCGTGAACACGAAGCTTCACGCTGACAGACGAAGAAGCCAGAAGCAGCCGTCCTGATGAAGACGAGGAGCAGGAGACCTAATACACCGAGGCGTACTGGTGCGTCACCGTCCTTCAACTCATCCCCACCCAGCCGTCTCTACGGCGGCTAACTATTATATATATAATATAATATATATAATGTATATAATGTAATATATACACCGAACCAAAGCTCTGAACCCAACCACGGATGGAAAGAGATGTTCTGAAGACCTGAGTAATGAATCCAGAGTTTGACGACCGTTGAGTTAGAAGCTTCATTCGTAACTTTGACTTTGAGTTTCTAAATCAACATCCGGACGCAGCGCAGCATTTCTTCTTCTTCTTCTTCTGTCGATCATTCAGTGCTGAAGCAGTTTGAGCGTGAACGTCCCTGCAGGACGTTTGCAGTGGAAAACACATTCAGACGCATCTTGATTTCAGCAATTATTGTTTGACCAATGAAATAATCACGAAAGCAAGTTACTCCAACCAAAACAGTCAAAGTCAATAAATCGGATGAATCACTTCATTCTAATGAAGGATTTAGCTTGAGGGTTATTTTTTACTTGTTTTTTCTGTCACGACGCCATAAAACATGACGAAGATCGATTATAAAAACCTCAACAGAAGCTTTGAATTACTCTCAGTACAGTTCTATCCTTCTGAGCAATGCATCAGATCCAGAAACACAGATTCATGTTTCTCAAGTCATCACAGCAGCAGCCATGTTACCCGACATCGGTCACCACAGTGAAGGAACGCGGCCGCACTGAACATGTCGTCATCAAACCCCCCCGACCCCAGAAACACAAATTGGACATAAACTGTCCTCAAAACCCGACTTCCAAACAAAGAGCATCACATTACACGTGGACGGCTGCTCGATGGATTAACCCGACGGAGAGGAAATATCCCGGCTCGTGTTTCCCCGCTGGAAGAAGTCTGTGGAATCATTTCCCCAATTAAAAGAAAAACAACCCAGGATGCATTTCTGCTGACTCTGCATGCCACGCCGTCTGGGCAGGAACAAAACCAACACACACACACACACACACACACACACACACACACACACACACAACGGGAGGTCAAACCACCCAGACGAGTCACCGGTTCTGTAAAACCCAGAACGTTTCTCCATCATTATCTCTGCTTTATGTTCTGCCATCCATCACTCTGAATCTGTTGTTCCATCGACTCATTGGGAGTTTTGGCGGCTGCTTGTGATTTAGGACTTTTTGGCTCTTTCTGCAGATTTCCACTGAAGGAGATGCTGTTTGTCTATAAAGATTCTTTCTTCTTCATCTATCTGAAGATGATGCAGTGCAGGAGAAAACGCTGCCCATGTATTTCGGGGTACTTTAGCGCAGACACTTGTAAACTTTAAACATTTATCCCAGCAGAGGAATGACTGTTTGTTTCCACTGGCAGCTGCTCCGTAAAACTGTGACCTCTGACCTTTCACTCCAGCGCAGGAGGAGCCGGTTAAAGGTAAGAGAAGAGGAGGAGTCCGCTCTCATGGCCGGCGGTTCAAAGACAACACCAGCGAACATCGACGTCAGCAATAAAGGTGCTAAACATGATGCAGCTGCTTTCTGTCCGTCCGCTTTTCTGGATATTAAATTTGTAAAAACTTCAAAACATATTTGGAGAAGCACAACAAACGTGGTTTCATGTCCGAAGTATTTCACTTTTACAAGAGAAAAGATGAGAAGTTAGAACAGGACCGGACTGACTGCATGTTCTACATCTGTAAAAAGTTTCTGAAAGCAGATCTTGGACAAAGGGAGTTTGACTTAATATCAGTCCATCTCTGTGTTACGGTCTGTTACTTTAAGAAGGCGTTAAAGTTTCTTCATGTCCAGTTTAACTTTTAGGATGCTTGTGCAATGATTTCTGTGCACAGAATTCCTAATGAATCACTGCAGAAATGAACATTTTCTTCATTGTCAAAGGCGCTCCGGATCACTACTTACGTGTCTTTCCGTCGTCGGTCTGGCGCAGACCTTCTCCCTCTGGGTAGACCGGCACCACGGTCACCGTGTAGGGCGTGTCCGACAGCAGGTTCCTCAGGACGGTGTTGGTGGTGCCGCCTGACACCTGCTCCTGCTCACACACACAACAAGATGATTAGCAGGCGGCAACCTCCGGTTCTGAAAAGTGTCTTCAAGCTGCATTCTCTCTAGTGTCCACCAGGGGGCGACTCCTCTGGTTGTATAGAAGTCTATCGAAAATGACTCTACGTCTCTCTTGATTTATTCCCTCAGTAAACATTGTGAACATGAGTTTATGTCTCAATCTCTAGTTTCAAGTCTTCTTCAATACAGCATGATGTTCATTTAGTACATGATGGTCCATTTAGAGTCACACAGACCATGAAGCAGGGGATGTTTTAGGTTATCTTATCTGAATTGTATCGTATCTTCTTATCGTTTCGTATCGTAGCTTCTTGTCTGTGTTGTATCTTATTGTATCTTATTGTATCTTATCGTATCTTCTTATCGTATCGTATCTTATGGTAACAAGCCTGTGAAGACGCACAGGGAGTCGGGTGTCTCACCATGTCCTCGGCTCCTCCCGCTGAAGGAACGTAGAAGAGGCGATACTGGCGGACGTTGCCCTCCGCCGGCTCCCAGCGCACCTTGAGGGAGCTGGTGGTGGGATCAGAGACCTGCAGACTCTTCACTCCGCCCAGAGCTCCTGTTAAAGACCCACAGAGCCTCGTCAATGTACAACATGTCACACGTCTGAGTTACAGCCGGCAGCTGAACACAGGACGAACAGATGTGGGAGGTTAGACGTCTGCTGTCAGGTGTCAGATCACAGGGACGTCACACCTGCTGACTTTCAAAACACTTTTCTTTCATTATCTAAACTTCTTCAACATCATTATCTTCAAAACAAGTCGAGAAAAGTAACAACGTTCAAATAGACGAGTTTTAGCCGAAGCTTTTCTGCGATGTGGCCTCAGCTGCTCTACTCACTTGTCTTTCCGTTCTCCGACATGCGCTTCCCTTCCACGTCAGAGTAAACGGGCACCAGCGTCACTTTGTACTCGGTGTCCGGCCGCAGGTCTCTCAGCACCGTGTTGGTGGACATTCCAGACACCTGAGTCTGAAGAGGAACCAGTGACACGTGTAACGGATCCTGCAGGTTTACCTTCTGAGAGCTTCACGGTGCCGCTGTCTGACAGTCGTGTTCCTACGCTGTGTGTCATCCTGTGTCAGCTCTTTATGGAAGCGACACGACGTTTATTCAAACTCATGATCTCATGCTGTTACTGCTGCACCGTCACTTCAGATATCTTGAGCAGCATATCTGATACTTTCAGACATGTTTGGTAAATAACAGCCTCGTAGAATAACTGTGTCTCAACAGGAAACTAGAGATGGACCTGCATTTCCAAAATAAAAGCCTTTACAGGTCAGACCTCAGCTGAAGTTTTATCCTGATTAAAAGAAACCTCATGTCATTGCTTATTACACCAGATTGTTTAGGAAGTAAGTTGAACTCAGTTTAGTTGGATCTCCGCTGTTTTCTGTTGATAATCCGTACAGAATTAATATCTGAGACATTTTAAAAAGACATAAAAGAAGCAACTGACAAGAAATGCGGTTCCATTGTCATCAAACGCACCATGCTCTCGGCTCCTCCTCCGGTGGGCACGTAGATGATCTGGTACTGCCGGACGTCGCCCTCGGCCGGCTCCCAGCGGACCCTGAGGGAGTTGGTGGTGGGGTCGGTCACCTGAAGGTGCTTCACTCCACCCAGAGGCTCTGAAAGAGAGACGGGGCGCGTCACGGTCTGAAGCACATGACGCCTGGCTGCTTGCTTAGGGGGGTCGTCAAACACAGAGCAGTGTGTTTCCCTTTTCTCTGACTGGCTAAGCTTTCTGGTATTCTATTAGAATCTATCCAAGGCTGACTGCTTCAAACAGTCCTGAGCGTTTGTTTTCTCCTGCAGGACGAACCCGATGGGTGGGTTGACCACATCAGGGGGCTCCAGATGTACCAGAGTCTAGAACCCTTCTGGCTCTCATCGTCTGCCTTTGTGAGACACAAAAACACAAATAAATAAAGTCTGTCCTCTCATTCTTGCGTGTTTTAGCACGTTAAATGCAAACAGGGTTTACTTTAGATTACTGGCAGGTTTGTCAGATGGACTTCCTGTCCTTCAGGCAGCCTGTGCTTTCACTTCAGTACTCTGGCATGAAAACGTAGTTCTTTCCTCAAAGGTTTGTTACTGTAGTGCGGTCACGCTGTTTCCTGCAGAGAGCTTTTTCAAAACTGTCCTTTCAGTGGAGGAATGAAGAACGCTGCAACAGCCACGAGTCAGCTGCTGAGACGCTCTGAGTCTGCCGGCCGCGCTGTTAGGAATGAATCAGTCGAGGTGTTTATCACAGCCTCCTGCTTCAAGACAGAACCTCGGACAAATGAGCAAAAGTGGGAACGTGGTTGAGGTCAGGTTTAGGTCAGGTTTAGGTCAGGTTGAGGTCAGGTTTAGGTCAGGTTGAGGTCAGGTTTAGGTCAGGTTGCGGTCAGGTTTAGGTCAGGTTGAGGGCAGGTTTAGGTCAGGTTGAGGTCAGGTATAGGTCAGGTTGAGGTCAGGTTTAGGTCAGGTTGAAGTCAGGTTGAGGTCAGGTTTAGGTCAGGTTGCGGTCAGGTTTAGGTCAGGTTGAGGGCAGGTTTAGGTCAGGTTGAGGTCAGGTATAGGTCAGGTTGAGGTCAGGTTTAGGTCAGGTTGAGGGCAGGTTTAGGTCAGGTTGAGGTCAGGTTTAGGTCAGGTTGAGGTCAGGTTGAGGGCAGGTGTAGGTCAAGTTTAGGTCAGGTTGAGGTCAGGTTGCGGTCAGGTTGCGGTCAGGTTTAGGTCAGGTTGAGGTCAGGTTAAGGTCAAGTTTAGGTCAGGTTTAGGTCAGGTTGAGGTCAGGTTGAGGTCAGGTTGAGGTCAAGTTTAGGTCAGGTTTAGGTCAGGTTGCGGTCAGGTTGAGGTCAGGTTGAGGTCGGGTTTAGGTCAGGTTGAGGTCAGGTTTAGGTCAGGTTTAGGTCAGGTTTAGGTCAGGTTGCGGTCAGGTTTAGGTCAGGTTTAGGTCAGGAGAGACGGTTCACACCACAACTACCAACGTAAGATGAACTGCTCCTCTGTTCTGTTCTGTTTGATCCATTCTCTATTTCTCTTCTGTTCTGTGAAACTCATCTCCTCTGTGAGTTGCAATAAAAAACAAATAAATCCTGCAAACATCGATGGCATGACAAGAATAATGGCGTGTTTTATAGTTGCAATAAAAGATGAAGTCATCGGATAGTCCTCGAATGCACCAACAGGGCTAACCCTAACCCTAACCGAACCAGGCATCCTTAGATATTTCACAAAGGTGGACGCAGCTTTAAGGACTTGATCTTCCAGGACAGTGAACAACGGATTAATTTAAGTTCCCTTCACTGAACCCAGGTTTCCTCTCAGGCATCACCTGAGGAGACGACCAATCAAATACGAGCATCAGCCTGTGCTGAGTGACCTCATCACGCGAGGTCCCAGCAGGAAGGAGCGTATAGGACACATCACATCAATGAGGGAAAGATGACATCGTATGTCTCACATCTTCCGTATCGCTGGGGAATGCAACACATGATAGAAGATAAAGATGATATAACTTCCATTTCACAGAGCCGGTATGATCCTTTAAAGTTCTATTTCATAGAATAAGAGGAAATAATTTGGCTGAAGTGAAGAGAGATGTGCTGCCTGGAGCAGAATGAGCCGGGGTCAAAGGTGAACACTCGTTCAGTCCTGCAGGGTGCACCAGATATGTGACACAGAGACTCTGCTGAACTGACACAAACAATCCAACCCAAAGCACGACGGGTTGCATCACATTTGATCATTTGACTCGCATGCTGCCAGGAAAGTGAGCTCTGTCCACCGCGGCTCGTCCGGAGCGTGGACTCACTTGTCTTTCCCGTCTCCGCCTGCCGAATGCCCTCCACGTCCGGGTAGACGGGAACAACGGCCACATCGTAGACGGTGTCTGGTTCCAGGTTCCTGAGGATGGTGGTGGTGGTGCCTCCTGACACCTCCTCCTGTTCAGGGAAATGTTGAAACCACCGTCAGCACGATTTAATCTCATAAAGGTGAGAACGTTTTGAGTCCACAGTGAAGCAAACAGCCTTATTGAAACCTTCCAGGCCTGAAAATAACCTTACGAATCAGCCCGACACTGTAAAAACATGTCTAACGACAACAGTTCGTACCATTCGTTGCTCTCCTCCTGGTTGAGCAGCGTAGAAGACCTTGTAGCTGCGGACGTTGCCCACCGCTGGACCCCAGCGGGCCGTCAGCGTGCTGGTGGTCGGGTCGATCACCTGCAGGTTCTTCACTCCGCCCAAAGGATCTACCGAGGATCCATCGACCAATCAACGAGTTAGTACACTTACGTTTACAGGACGATCTGGGTTTACTCTAAAGTGTCCAGTGCACAAACATCAGGCCGCTTCCAAAGTCTTTTACTTGTTCATGAAATCAGCATTCTTGAGCTGAGCTGGAAAAGCTTCTCTATGTTTGTGGTTTGGTCTTATTTTACTGGTTTTATTGTATTTTTTACTGTCAGTCGATGAGTCACATGTCTGTATTAGGTCATGCTGAGCTGAAGATAGTTGTTGGCACATTTAAGCTATAAAGTTCTATTCTACTACTGAGTGTTGGCTCCTCGTTATTCTTCTCTCGAGGTCCAGGCCACTTCCTGCAGCTACAAATCAACCAGCAGACTCTCCTCTGAACTCACTCGTCTTCCCGTTTTCCGACTGCGACTGTCCCTCCATCTCTTCGTAGACCGGCACGACGGTGACGGTGTACTCGGTGTTGGGCTCCAGGTTCTTCAGGACGGTGGAGGTGGTGCTTCCAGACACCTGGTCCTGGTTCGAGGAGAAGAGAAAACCACTTTGAACCGGGTGAACTCGTAGGAAGATAATAAGGGATTTGGCAGAAAGACTGACTGAGCACGATGTCACAGCTGAATGTGTCGTGAGTCCAGGTTTCTCTGATGCAGCTTCACTGGGTGAACCGTCTCCGTGCAGCTCAGTAACAACAACGGGAGAAGCTGCGACCGTGGAGACGGATTCCGCCGGGGCCTCTTCACACTTAATCTCATAGTAAGTCCTGAAATCTGCCCAAAGGAACTGAGATAACTTCAGAGGCTTCCAAATCAAATGATCTCATTTCACAACATCCCTTGAACCAAGCGACATAAACTTGAGATTCATGAAAAGGACCCCGTGGAGATATTGTCACTGCTTCACTGCTTCATAGAGAACAGTTTAAAACCCCCCAACACACACACACACACACACACACACACACACACACACACACACACACACACACACACACACACACACACACACACACTACAGTGTGGTTTTCATCTTTCGATAACTTGATATGGATCTTTTTTCCAGAACAAGTAAATAAAGTTGTTGCATGAAACTGTTTTGGAAACAAGAGTAATCGTTTCACGCAAATGGCTTCTCCCAACTTGTGCTGAGAGGCCAAAACTCAGGTTAAGCTATTTGATGCAGAAGAAGAAGAAGAAGAAGAAGAAGAAGAAGAAGAAGAAGAAGAAGATTTAGAAACCGTCCTATCAGATGAGGAAGAAGAAGAGAAAGAAGAAAAATGAGGAGAAGAGGAAGGAGAAGAAAAATATGATGAAGAAACCAGCCAATCAGATGAATAAGAACTAAATGAAGAAGGAGAAGAAGAAAAAGGAGAAGAAGATGATGAAGATACCATCTATTTAGACGAGGAAGAAAAAGAAGGAGACGATAAAGATTAAGAAACCATCTAATCAGACGAGGAAGAAGAAAATGAAGAAGAAGAAGAAGAAGATGATGAAGAAGAAGAAGAAAAAGAAGAAGATGAAGAAGAAGAAGAAGAAGAAGAAGAAGATGATGATGAAGAAGATGAAGAAGATGAAGATGAAGATGAAGATGAAGATGAAGATGAAGATGAAGATGAAGAAGAAGAATCCCTCCCTCAGAGTTCTGCTCATTAAGTGAGTCTTCGTCTTCCAGTAGAGACCAGCTTGTCTGAGGAGCCGTGTTGAACCCGGTTCTACTTTTCACAGAGTGGATGCTGAAGATGCGGTCTCACCAAGTCCTGCTGTCCTCCGGCAGCCGGCAGCCAGCTCACGATGTACTCGCGTACGTTCCCCTCGGCGGCCTCCCAGCGGACGTTCAGGGTGCTGGTGCTGGGATCGGTCACCTGCAGGTTCCTCGCAAAACCCAGCGGCTCTGAGCGGAGACACGGAAACAAGGAAGACGGATTTGGTTTTGTTCGGATCGGAGCGGAGCGTCTTTTCCTTCAGACGCCGTCAACTGCCCCAAAGCAGCTGTTGCTCAGTGAGACGTTCAGGTGCTTCTCCACGGTTCACGGAAGCACTTGAACTTCCATGAAAAGCCTTAAATACCACACAGCCAACAGCTGACGTCCAGGTACTCACTCGTCTTCCCGTCGTCGGTCAGGCTGGGCCCGTCTCCCTCGGCATAGACGGGGACCACGGTGACGGTGTAGCGGGTGTTCGGCAGCAGCTTCTCCAGGACGGTTGTGGTGGTGCTCTCCGACACTTGCTCCTGCAAAACAACAAAAACAAAGTTCTGAATATTTTATGACAATATTTATTATTGTTGCTGATGTTTTTAGGGCAGAACAGTCTCTTGAAATAGTATTTAGCTGCTCCACTGAAACCAGTTTACAAAGTCAACTGGTTACATTTACATTTACATGTACACTTAATTAATATATTTAATTTATTGTATTTATGTTTAACTTTCGGGGAAAATATACTGAAATGACTGTAAAACAAATGAGCATGAAAATAACAGAAAATACAAATATGAAAATCTTTGTTTTTTCCATTTTCTGTATAAAAACTGTAAGATTTAGTCAAATGAAATCATAAATCACTAACTCAAATAATTCCAGGTATTTCACGATCGACATTCAAACTCCTCTGCTAAAGACGTTAATTGAGCGTTAAAGTGACGTCATCGGCGGAGAGAAATTACTTGACTAAACTCGGTTGACTTGACTAAACTCAGGTTAACTTGACTAAACTCAGGTTAACTCGACTAAACTCGGTTGACTTGATTAAACTCAGGTTAACTTGACTAAACTCAGGTTAACTTGACTAAACTCGGTTGACTTGACTAAACTCAGGTTAACTCGACTAAACTCAGGTTAACTCGACTAAACTCAGGTTAACTCGACTAAACTCAGGTTAACTTGACTACACATAACTAAACTCTGCCTTTATTCGTAACTTACCATGTTTTGTAATTTGTCATATTTCACTAATAAATCTCACTGTTTTCTGTTAATACACCGTTTGTTGTTAAATTCATTGAATCAATACAAATGTATATATTAATGATAAAAGTATAGAATTAGTGATTTAGTTGTTTTGTATTTTTACAGTTAGACCTGGCCGCCATATTTAATTTCAGATGTTTCTGCAAACTAAACAAAAAGAGGAAAAGAGGATCTCACCACGATCTCCATCCCTCCATCGACAGGAACGTAGATCACTTTGTAGCCCTGGACGTTGCCATCAGCAGGGTTCCAGGTGACGGTGAGCGTGGTGATGGTCGGGCTGGTCACCTTCATGTTGCCCACTCCGCCCAAAGGCACTGGGAGCGGGAAAATGATTGTTCTTAAATTATTGTAATAATCCAAATGTATTTGACTTTAAAAAGCTGATACAATAAAGAGTAACTTACGCGTCTTCCCGTTCTCCGCCAGCCGTCTCCCCTCCCTGGCTGGGTAGACCGGTAACACCGACACCGTGTACGTTGTGTCGGGCATCAGGTTCCTGAGGATGATGTTGGTGGTGCCTGCAGGAACTTGTTCCTGTTTACAGAGACGGACAACATAAAGTCCTTCAGATGGTTGGCCTTCCGTGTCGGGTTTTAGTCCTCAGAGGTGTTTAAAAGAGTCTCACCATCTCCTCTCGGCCACCAGCAGCCGGCACAAAGAAGACCTTGTACAGGCGAACGGCTCCGTCAGCCGGGTCCCAGTTCACAGTCAGAGAGGTCATGGTGGGGTCCGTCACCCGCAGGTTCTTCACTCCTCCCAGCGGCCCTGAACAAGGAGACGGTCCGGTTGGTCGTGAGGTTTTAAGAGTATTTTAACATTGTGAGATGAAAACAATCTGCTTTCATCATGACTGCATTATGTTTAAGGTGACAGAGTTACTGAGTCAGGGAGGAAGTAAAGCGACTCGTGACCATAACACACTAAATCAATTGTTACGGTCACGACAGTCCAGTAAACTTAACTTAACACAAGTTAACTGAACTCAGCTCAAGTTAACTTGATTTAAGTTAACCCGACTAAATTCAGGTTAATTAGGCTCCAGTAAACTGAAAACATGGATTTTAAACCTATCTTTTAATCAGAATAAAGACTTTTTTTGGTATGTATGACATTTTGTGCTTGTTTGTTTGTATGGACGACCTAATCCTTTGTTGTCCGATGCTGCATCTGAAGGGACTTTATTAAACTGGATGAACTTTAGCGTAGCTCAGTGTTCGGTCTTACGCGTCTTTCCGTTCTCAGACATCGTCTTTCCGTCCCCGGCGGCGTAAACCGGCACCAGAGAGACGCTGTAGAGGGTGTCGGGCTGCAAGCCTCTCAGGATGGTGTTGGTTGTTCCTGCAGACACTGTTTCCTGAGATCAACAACAAAATCACAACAATTAGCTGCTTCCAAACCTAGACAGAGCAACGAGCATGCAACTAGCAGTAACAATGGAAGGTTCATGTTGAGAACAGCAGCATCAGCAGCTTTCAGTGTGCCTTAGAGCGGTGCAGGTAAAACTCTCCCGTCCAGTGCTGCTCCCACTGGTTGAGGTGGGCTAGCCGAGGACGGTTTGACTTGAGCCAAATGAAAACGGCTGAATACTGTGGGTTCAGGTTCACCACCGACAGGAAGTCGTCCTATTGTCCTACCGTGCTCTCGGCTCCTCCGGCGGCGGCAACATAGAGGACTTTGTACTCCTTCACTCGGCCCTCGGCGGGCTCCCAGCGCACGTTCAGCGTGGTCATGGTGGGGTTCAACACCTGCAGGTTCCTCACTCCGCCCAGAGGCTCTGACAGAGCAGGAACACAGGTGTGTCATCAGCAAAGAGTCGGTTTATTTACTCAAGTGAACACATCTATTTTAGCAGATTCTCTCTTGCAGGCTCAGCAATGTATCGATATGATATAGACATCATGATATGACTCAAGGTACCGGCTAGGTATTTATTTTCCTGCTTTCATAGGCTGCACAACAGGAGAGTGATGTCATTTCATGAACTTAACAGACCGCTCTAGCTGTTTTATTATATGAGTCATTATATCAGCAATCTCACTGTGCAAATATGTTGTGAAAGCAACATCGGTCACCTCTACAATATAATCGCAATATCGATATCGAGGTAGCTGCTCAAACACATTGTGATATTAGGTCAAAATAAAGCAAACACAATAATGACTTTTGCTCAAGTGGTCGATAGGAAAGGTTTGAATTGTTAACAGAAATATGAAGCGGCGCCTGCAGCACAGTGAGGACTACGTCCATCTCTTACTGGTCTGTCCTTCCCCGCTGATGTCTCTGCTGACCCCGGTGGGGTACACGGCGGCCACGGTGACGGAGTACGTGGTGTCGGCCTCCAGCTTCTGCAGGGTGACGCTGGTCTTCTTCCCTCCGACCTGTGTCTGTTCACAGGAAACACGTCAGGATCATTTCCTCTCGACGGACTCGTCTCTGGCAGTGAGTGATGTCACAGCACTGACATGTCGGAAGTCAACAAAAACTAAAGAAGTTACAAAAGATCAAATAAAAGCTGTGAATACAAACATGAAATCATCATTTAGCAGGATTAGTTCATTTCAGGCTGTTCCTTCCTCTACGTAGTCTTCAACATCATAACATTGGACTTTTTAATTCCTACACAATAAAATAATGTTACGCTGCATCTGAGTGCTTTTAGTTTAGTTTAGTACTTTTACACTGTTACATTGTTTAAAAGGGTTCATTTAGTTCACAAAAGTCACCAAATAGCACAAACGCAGTAACAGTGGACGGAGTCTGGTGTCTTTGTAGAGATCAGATGTTCTGCTGTCTGCTTCTATGAACTCATCTCCTGCAGTAGAACCCTGACTGTGGAGAGGAACCTCACACAACCACACTCCTAAACATCGGAACGTTCCCTTTAACGTTCCGTCGTCACTCATTCCTGCTGTCATCGTCTTCCAGAAACTAAAGTAAAACTCTAAAAAGCACAAAAGCTCTCAGTGTGTCGTGTTCTGCAGAGCGATCTTCCGTTTCTGAGGACAAGATGTCAGCAAACTATTGACATTGTTGAAACATAAGTGAGTCAAATATTTCTCTCACAGGGAATCCAAGTAGGCCTTTGGGGAAAGTCCTGAGCAAACAACTGCGATGTGAGTCAGTAAACAGCCTCCAGAGAGGACCGAGAGGCCGTGACGTCACCGTCACACCAGTATCACAGGTATGTCGTTGAACGTTTCATCTCTTGGACTGAGCTGCTTCATGACACTCAATTCATCACAGACGTCATATCATCACACATGTGTTACTGCTGCTTTTTTAACAACAAATAAAGGAATTTGTCTCTTTATTCTTAATTTATTCGATAACAAAACAAATTTAAAAACAGGCCAGATTTTCCTCATCACGTTGGATCCGACTGAAGACTCAAATCTTTAAAAACACAAATACATCCTCCTAAAACAGCTGCTCGCTGTACTCTTGAATTAAACAAAGATGATCGGGACTATTTTCAGCGGCGGATGAGTCCACGCTTGGTGCTCTAGTGAGTGTTGGTCAGTAAACTACAGAGTGTGTACAGTGAGGCTCATTGATGTGTTTTAATGGCGCAGAAGAAGAGTTTAACAGAAAAACCACCGGCTCCACTTCCATGAGACTTGGTGGAGGAGTGAAGCATGGGCCGAGGAAGGAAGCACGAAGAATGGGAGGGGATCTGCATCACTGGGCGCATACAGACATCGTTCTTCACTTGGCGGAGGTCTGAGCTCTCCGAGTGCTCTTCTAGTTCTTCATATTTTCATCTCTGTGGGTGTCCAGTCTGATTCACTCCACCTCGGGCCACAGCTATCCTCCTTCTCCACAGAAGTGGACCTTCAGAACAGTAGTTTTCCATGATATTTATTGAGCTTTTGGGAGCAGGGAGGAAACCCTGAGCTCATCCGGCACAAACAAACCCATCTGGCTTCACATGACTGTAGTCACAGAGAAAAGCCCGGCGATGCCGACCCGACCCCGGATGCTCAGTCTTCTGGTGTACACACATCTGACCCATCAGACGTGACACTCTTCCCCCCCAACACGTTGTTTGGGTGAAACGCTGTCATAACATCTCAAGAGACACAAGAAGAGATTTGTAACTCCTTGAAATTCTTTCTCATGCGGCCCACACACTTTTTCCTTTCAACTCGTTTCCTGAGCTTAATCGCGGCGAGTCATCGCGCAGGAATGCGAGCTGCCGCACAGTCGCTGTCCGAGAGCGTCAGAATGTGACGGAGAATCTGAACTCCTTCAGGACGTCTTTGTGCATCTCGAGAGTTCACGTTTCATCTCCAACTCGTTCTGTAAACGCTGAAGTCTGTTCTGTGATTTATTGAATGTTTTTACTCGATGACGACGATCACATTCTCTTTTCAAGGACAACGCGTGTTTAGCTTTGAATATAACGGAGTCCACTTCTTCTTGAGACTCTACTGATACTTTACTTCCATCTTTACATTTTGTGAGACTTTCTACATGTAATCCGTTGTGTCTCAGAGGAAATACTCTACGTTGTTTTCTCAACCACGTTTATCCAACAGTCGGACGATTCTTAAAACACAACTTTTGTAAAAGAAGTTAAAAGGTCCATTTGTTGTCTATTTATGAAAACGTATTTTGCAGAGATGTGCAGGTGTCAGCCATGCAACATAAAAGCTTTTATTCTAAATTAAACTCAGAGCTCAGAGCACGTTGTGGGCTTTAACTTCAAAAAGCACCTTTGTTTGCTGACTTTGAAACAATGATTTACCTGTAAAGCAAACACACACATACTTCTGTTTTCTTTCACTGTTAAATATTATCTAAACAATGTTAAGCCAACTATTCCTGCAAAAGTGAAATATTGTGAGTTTTGGCAGCAAAAAATGGTGAATTAGTCCAAGAAGACCTCACTGAAAGTGGAGATACGAGAGAGCGTTTTCTTCACAATAAGTGCTTTAAGTTTACTTTAAGATGAATGCTGATGCTTGCATACTTTAACATG
This sequence comes from Lycodopsis pacificus, assembly GCA_028022725.1. Taxonomy (NCBI): domain Eukaryota; kingdom Metazoa; phylum Chordata; class Actinopteri; order Perciformes; family Zoarcidae; genus Lycodopsis; species Lycodopsis pacificus. The sequence continues at coordinate 1,520,722 of CM051705.1, read as the reverse complement.
AACACATGATAAACTGTATAGGACGTTTAGCTGTGATGGAGTTGACTTTTTCTTCCACCTCTGCTGTCCTGTACTGAATACAGACTTGTGTTTATTCAACTTTAGTCTTAAACATTCCTACCTTCAAATTATCTATTTTATAAAACCACATGAGGATGACGCAATGTTTGCCTTTTAATCCTTCCGGCTTCTCTTCCTGCAGTTTTATGTCTTTTCTGAAGAGCCAGAGGAGACTTCAGACAGTTTAAGCAAAATTGATTTGTTTCTATATGTGCGCTGGGACTCGTATTACAAACTCTTCTGACAGATTTAAAGCTCCCCATCACATTGATGTATCCATCAGTCTGCTGGAGATGTTCCCAGCACCACCGCACCCCGAATAGACTCGAACAAAACCTCCGACTTTAGGAGCGTACGAGGAAAATCCACCCTAAAAAGGAATTCAGTCGTATTGTTCCTCTAATCCTGTACAAACACACGATACAGTGTTCTACACAGCAACGTGTTGATGGGAGAGAAATCCATTTTACTAAAGAGTCCTTGAGCTGAAGGGTGTGAAAAGTTAGATAAACATTTGAGAAATCTCAGCAGTCGCTCGATTGTTCACCGTCGGTGGAGCAGCTCCAGCTTTAGTCTCCGGAGACGACGAAGAGACAAGTGATCGTGTGTGTGTGTGTTTAGGATGACAGTATTTTATGTGAGCTCTGTTATAATTTACATAATTAGATTTAGATTTCAGATTTCAGAAGACTCTGGTCTCACCGGAATTATGGAGTCATAAAATACATAAACTAAATTATTTTTAGTTTAATTGTTAAAAAGCTATTTCACACTCTTCTATTTTCTGAATTTCATTTTATTTTTTTGTTTTATTTGTATTGAGCGAAATAAAATTAAGCATACAGTATTTTATGTTGTCTGCCTTTTTCCATATTATTCATCATATAATATTATTATATCATGTTAATGTACATTCACAGATGATATAAAAGATGTAGGATTATATTTTGAGATTGTGACAGTACCAAAAATAAGCAAATTAAAAAGAGAAAGCAACATTATTCAAAAAATAAATATTTAAATTTAATTTAAAAAAAATTAAATTTAATAAAATATAAAAATTGACAAAAGTAAAATAAATGTGTATATACTAAATAAAATTAAAATAAATCTCAATCTAATAGAAACATAAGGCAGTGTGGGAACATTGATCTTCCCCTAGTCTTCTTTATATTCTTAAAACTTTCCTGTTTCTTGAGGTCTTTTTAATATTGTTTTAAATGCATTTCTATTCCTCATACGAAGCACTTTTAACTGCCTTAGTGTTTGAAAGGTGCTTCATGAAAACATACAAAAAACATGATTTCTCTCTTCCTGTTTTTCTCCCCAAATTTTGATTTCTAAAGTCAAATGTGTCTACGTATGCTGATGACAGCGCTGTGTTTACGTCCCAAAAACAATCCTGTAAAATGAGCAGTGAACTCACTGTGTGAGGCTCGCCTCCAGCGACGGGCTTGTAGGTGATCTTGTAGTTCTGGACGGCGCCGGGGGCGGCGTCCCACTTCACCGTCAGCGCCGACGTGGTGGCGTTGAAAACCCTCAAGTTCCGAGGAGGCTGAGCCGGCACTGAGGGCACACGGATAGTTCCAGTGAGACAAACGAAAAGATCAGCGATGGATTAGCGATGGTGATGGAGACGATGATGATGATGGTGGGGGTGAAGATGAAGATGGCAGTGATGGTGATGCTCCAACAATCTTGCAGGTCACAAAAAGCTAGAAAAGGTCATTTTTAGGAAGGAAGCAGCAAAAGAGAAGAAGCAGCGTGAAGCTTGAGGTCAGCAACTTTTCATTCAAATCATTCGTCTCAACATCAATAGATGTTAACAGCTGTTCTTCCTCCTTACAGTTAGAGCCGAATATGCCTTCAAATTAAAAACTGACCCATCAATATTTGGGATGTACGGGTAACAACCAACCAACCAACATATTTTGAAAGGTTGATTATAGTTGTTTTTTTTAAGTCACAGGGTCTCAATAAGAATTGAATTGTTGAATTAAAAGTTGACTGAGCCTCAACCCGACAGCAGCAACACTGTACAACATGCAACATCATTAGCGTGATGGCCGAGGTGAACTCTGATGAAGGGTGACGTGATGACATGACTGTGACAACAGAAATGTTAAAGATGACAAGATGGTGACGGACGGGGAACAGAAACAAAAGGACTGATGGTGGAATTAGAACAATCGTTCACATGGATGGAGGAGGTCTGGGGAGGACGACGCGTTACGCGTCTCCTGTCACACTGTTTGCATTGAAAGCTCTGAGTCTACGTTCACACCACATTCTACTGCAACGTCTACCGGGAGAAAAACCATCAGCAAACGTTGATTTTACGCAACAAGATGGAAACAGAGAACCTTAATGTTCAGAGTTCAGATACAAATGTTGCGCTTTAGTTTTAAAACCTTCTATGCAACATGTAAAACATTAAATACAAATGTCAGTTACATGGCTGTAGTAGCGAGCTAACAAACTAGCGCTGCCTATAATTGTCATTTTAGGAAGCTGTTGCATCATCACGTATCGATATATAGGCTACCATTTAATAATGAATGCAGTTATTGTAAAAACGTTCCCCAAAACAGAATAACCTATACAATTATTAATTTCAATAAAATGATGGAAAATAATAATTCACAACAACGTGTCCTGATGTAACAAAATAATAATATAATTGGCAGGTCCGGTCCTCCACCAAGTTCTCTATTTTCTATATCAGGACACTTCAGAGTGCATGACTATGTTCATTAAATTAAAAACTCAACTAAACATGGTCAGACATTATTCAGCGAAGCCGACAGTAATCAAGAAACGCTTATCGGCCGGGTTGCTTGTGGTGTGAACGCACAGAGAACCACTGAAATGCACAAAACATGCAGTTGAGAGAGGACGGAGTGCGATTCCGTTAACGGCGTCCCTCACGGGCCGCGTTACCGTTCAACACACAACCGTGGACACTACAATGAGAAGCAACCCATCCTTCTCTGTCGACATACCGTCCGGAGCCTTCAACACTACAGAGAGATGTCGAGAAAACAACATTATTATTATCATTTCAAAGTGAGTAACATCTGCGAGTGTAAAACGGTGGTTTTTCGGGCGCTTGTAGGGTGACGTGGGTGACGTGGGTGCTTACACGTGCGCTCGCTTCCCATCAGGTCCTCGCTCTCCGACTCGTCGGGGTAGATGGCCGTGACGGTGACGGAGTATTCGGTGTCCGGGTCCAAGTCTGGCAGGACGTGGGAGATGTCGTCGTTGTTCTTAATGGCCTGGTGACGGACACAGAGCAAGAAGAAGAAGACGGTTAACAGCGTTTTACTGTCGGTTCCTTTATATTTCATGAAGACACTTTGTGCCATCCTCTGCAGGAACTCTGAGGAGTCACCTCGCTCACCAAGAGAACAAAGACATCATGAAGACGTGTTCAGTACAGTAAGACGTGTTTCCTTCTATCTATGTAGTCCAAATTCACACGGTCAAGATGGTGGTCGAGATCCAACATGGCAACAGTCAAAACGTCAAACTCAAGCCTACAAAACCTCTGTCCACACACCAACGGGTGACTAGGTAAAGGTCTTATAGGGTCTATGCTTATCAGGGGCCACGTGCCCATCAGGTCTATCCAACATGCATAAGCTGGAGGAGCCGGGGATCGAACCGCCGATCCTCCTGATGGAAGGACGAGCCGCTCCACCTCTGAGCCCCAGAAGTCACATGACAATCATGGACATGTAAATGAACAATAACTGCCTGCTTCTTCCAACTGAAACAACAGCCCTTGATTGAAATTCTTGACTGCTGAACAAAGACAACAAGAGTTTGAATGAATCTGATCCTGACTGCGTTTCATATCAACTCGACCTCCGAGACGTGAAGCTTCTCAGCACCATTTCCATCGGCCAATACGGAAAATCTGGAGTTGGTGAAGTAAGGCTGTAATGAACACCCGGGTATGGATTTCATTCACATGTTTGTGCTGAAGCGTGTGTCGGCAAAACGTGTCCACAATATAACATGAAGAAAACACAGAGAGCATTAGTGTTGCTTCAACTGAACTGTTTTCCTTGAGTCTTGGCGAAAGTGGTTTTGTGAGGCGTGTCCCTTTAAGTGATCCGTGAAACCACAATGCATCATTCTTATGATCTTCTTCTTCTACTTGAGCAAATCTTTCTTGACAGTTCTACTGTTTCATTTAAACCAAACCAGGTTTGATAATGGTCTCCATGAATCTGGACTAGTTCAGGAAGGTGGACCTGCAGGTGAGTTTGACAGCTCTTAAGCTGAACTCAGCGACAGTTTGTGACTCAGCGGAATGACACACTGTGAGAAAGCCTTCACCGTTTGTTGATTTAACTCAAAGCAGATGTTTGGTGTCGATGCAGACGGACGAAGCTGTCCAAGCAAAGCTCGTTTGCATATTTCTAGAGAAAGAACTTGGCCGGAGTGTTGATCCAGCTGCTGGAGATGCTTCTTTTTTCTTTTGTTTTTTACAACGAAGACAGAAGTAAAAGGGGACAAAACAAATACAATCTGGATTCAAGTCAAGACCGCCATGCATCTTAGAAACGTTTGGTAAACTTGTCTTTGTCCACCTCAGTTTCCTCTTAGATCTCTTTCACTTTCTTTCAATCGTTTTTTGGTAAATTACTGGGAAACCCGAGATTCAGGAACTTTTCCGTCTTGCACCTTTTCACACATGCCTTTGAATCGATGACACTTCTGGACACCAATCGCTATAAAACGCAACAAACGAAGAAGAAGATGAAGAAGATGGAGCAAAGGCCGGACGACGGCAGACAACGTCTGTTATTATTTTCAGGAACATGATGCACGAGGAGATGTTTTTGTCCGGTGCATCTTGAGGAAAGGAGCTTGTTGGCGAACAGAAAGCTCGTATCGCTTGTTGGTTATTAAGTCCTCAGTGAAAGCATTGGTGTAAGATTTAAATACACCGTCAGCGGAGTCTTACGATTGGTTCGCTCGCAACTCAGCCGTCCAGAATTTCCCCTGAAATGTTACGAGATCTTGAGGTTTGGAAACTGGCGATACAGAATTCCCTGAATATCGATTGCTGCTCCCTTTGCAGGGACAGTATGCATGTGGGGGGAGGGACTTCAGAAACCCCTTTAAGAGGATCCGCCTGCGGTGCTAAAGCGTGACGGTTTACAACATCTAAAGAAGTTCCATCCACTGATGAGTGGACGTGTTGAGGCTGAAACATGCTCCTCAGGACGGTATGAATGGGAACGAAGACATCGGCCAATCAGAGAGTCTCACGAGTTAATAACACTGTTTTGTTGACGTGCATCTTTGCACAAACATAGTTCCAGCGTTAGAGGTTGAAGGGTTTAGTTCAACGCTCCTTAAGAACTTAAGCATTTCCTGTAACTGTTTGTAACTTTACAAATGCATCACAACTCATTAAGCAGATTTTATTATACACTGACTTAAACCTTTAGGAGAAGATATCACGGGAAACAACAACAAACTTTGACTTCTTGCCGAGTCATAATCACGTGTTAATGACTGGAAAGGAACACGTGATGATATGTTGCTGGAAAATCCAAACTGAAAGACGAAGAATAAGCAAACGGCATTGAAGAAGCAGTTTGTCCAGACTTACAAACAGAGCATCCTGCTCCCCCTTCTTGGTCCAGCCGATGCGGTAGAGGGCCACGTCCGGGGCCCCGTGCTGCCATGTGGCCCTGAACGAGGTCTGGGTCACCTCAGACAACTGCAGGTTCTTGGGAGCAGGAACGACATCTGGTCACACAGAAAGAAACAAGGTTACAAGAGTGTAGACCAATTATATGCAGGTGTGTTGTGTTTCTCTAGCCCTAACCCTAACCCTAACCCTAACCATGTTTTATACCTGGACAGTGAGGACACTTAAAAACGTAGTCTAAGGTGAAGGTTGGTGCATTTTGTTTCCCTTCACATATTCAGCGGCACCTTGTGTTCATGTTAGACTATTTCTGGTTGAGATGGGGGGTATTTTACTTCTAATTATTCAATCAGTAGCAAGTCAAATAACTGCAGTGTTTGCGGGGTTAAGAGTACTTTTTTGTTGCAACGAGTAACGTGACGCAATAATTTGCAATTTGAGTTACGTGGTGGAGGAAACGCTACCACGAACAACTGAAGGATCTTCATCTTACTGTCAGATAATTAATACAATTATGAGGCATAACTGTTTTTTTTTAGAGTTCTGAATACAACAGCAGCAAGTTTTGAGTATTTTCTCACTCATCACTCATCACATTAGTCCCATTTTGACCAAGTTTCGATGTAATTGATCGCTAAACTTTTTGAGAGAAACAATACAGCTGCATTAACAATCCACAGACTTCCCTGTCACCAGTTTTACTGGAATATGTTCCTACTGTATGCAAAATAAAAAGTCAACTTCAACATTTGGACATTTTCACGAGCGAGGAGAACCCTGTAGCAGTGAAATCATTTCGTGAAAATCGCCCCCAAAAATTGATTGAAAATGCAACAGTAACAATGAAAAAGCAACAATCATCAACAATGTTTTAAAAGCCCTGACTGGCATTATAATAACATTTTTACTGATGATGTAATAGCTTTCAGGTGAGTTTAATTAATTATTAGTTTACAGTAACAATAATAATTTTGACGGATAATGAAAAAAATAAAGAGTGCAAGTATACAAACATTACTGTTGGTGTCATGTACTGAAAACACAATATTTGACACTGATTTCATGTTTGGACACTCGAGGCTTTCATGTAGAATCTGACATCTACAAAAAGACGGCAGGTGTGCTTTTATTAGAACAAGATGTAATAAACTCAAATCCCCAGCAATGGGAGATAAACCCGCCCAACATTTAAAAAAGCTGTAATAAAAACCAATAAGAATACGAGAGTGAAAAGCAGATCCAGACCTGTGATGGCGGTTCCGAGCATCGGGGCTCCGGGTCCCTCGTCGTAGATCGGGGTGACGGCCACGTCGTACTCGGTCTGGGAGATGAGGCCGGACAGGTCCATGGTGGTGATGTCGCCGTTGACTTCGCCCTGCCGGTCACAAATGTTATATATTAAAGACTGAGCTCTGTGACTGAGGCTGCTCCATCCTCCAAAGTTCTTATTCTAGACATCAAAAGTGTTCATTGTTGCATTGAAACACACACAGCGGCAGCCAGAATTCAGACTCATGACCACCGCGCTATTCAAAAAAGATTTGACAGGATAACACACACAGTTTAAATGTGCGTTTTTCTTCTTAATCGCACAAATGTGTCAGAAATGTTGGTCAATTTCTCAATCAGGTCAAACATTACAATAAATTCTCAAACTAATTAAAGTAAATCTTGTTTCTATTGTTTGAATAATGTGGTATTAAACCATGGGCCCAGTTCTGATTGGCTGTGTGATTAATCTCTAGTAACAGCAGAGTACAACCAGACACCTACGATGTCTGAAATAAGGGAACTTCCTCCCCCCTGGTGTTCCCTTTTCTGTAAATGAAGCCTTCATTTACCCGGTGAGGGTCACAGGGAACCAATCTCAACGCCCAAAACTGTCTTTATTCTTTAGCCCATACGTTGTGCAATCAACAGTTACTTCACTACGGTAAGTTAAAGCTAACACTTGACTGTTGCCACTTTAAAGCAACGAGGCTTAGCTGAAGAGCTCGGAACTAGGGTTATTATTGTAACTAGGGTTATTATTGTGTTTCAACACGTTTTCCTTCCTGGATGACGTGTTGGCTGATGTGATATGATCAGAGCTACGAAATGGACCTTGAGGTGAATTTTATTTTTATTTTTTTGACCGAGAATTGCGTTTTGTGCTGCTTCTTTATGAGCGAGATGTTGCTTGGCTAAAGTAACATAGGACTTTTGAGATACAGAAACTGAAATCAATGATATTTTCAACAGAAAAGCAAAAGCTAAATATGTTAATTATGTGTTTTTATTTGCTATAAGCTCTGCTGAAGTTATGTGGAAGCTTTTTTTTATGGTTTCATGTGAAACCAACATGTTCACTAAGATGAGCAGCCAGAGATGAATAAAAGTGAATAAAAGTGAATAAAAGTGAATAAAAGTGGATAAAAGTGGATATTCGTACGGTCAGAGGAACATCAGGCCAAACGTTTGGCGTATGAAACGCTGATTCACGTCTCATCAGCAGAGTTTTCCATTTCAGGCATGAATCTAACGTGTGTGTCTTCTGCAGAGACAGGACGTCTTCAGCGGTTAATCCTTAAGGAGTCGAGCTGCAGCGCGTCATCCATCAGAGCTTTTCTTTGGCAGGGGTGTCCACGGACGGCACCTCCGGCTGCCGATTCATCCCAGACTGTTTGTCCTCCGCCGACAACCAAGTGAGAACTGATGAGGACGGAGGAGGAGTGCGCTCCTCTGCCAGCAGACTGCTCTTCCATAAAGATCGGCCAGCAGAGCGAAGCTGCTGTAACTCTAGACTCAGTCAGGACTTCCTGGTTTCTTTCCCAGAACGAAGGTATCGACACTAAAGCTTCGGGCTCGCCGAGGTTTTATTGTTGAACTTACAAACATTTTTCAAACAAGTATTGCAGCGACTGATACCTGCCAATAGCCTATACATTAAACTGATCTAGATTTTATAGACGGGATTAATGAAGATGTTCCTGCGTGTCTACGAAACCTTCCGAACCCTAGAAAACGTACTTCTTTAGAAGCAACGGAGGGTTATGTGATGCCAGAATGGAGCCTGTGAAATGTTTAAAGTTCTGGCATTGATTAAACACAAAAGAACACATGTATTTGGAGGTTTAAGAGGGCTTTTGGATGTAAGTCGACAGCATTGGCTCATTTAGTATGCGTCTATCAATGAATATGCTAATCAGGCCGACTGAAGCTGAAACGTAGCGTTTGACCGATATGTTGGCTCGCACGCGCCGTGATAAATGGACGGAACAGCGTCGGGCTTAATGAAACTTTGTGTGGGAGTAAAAACATCTGTTTCTCTGGAACATTTTCTTTCAAAACAGTGGTCTGGAAAAACGACAACCGCAAACTTGAGTCTTCTCTTGCAGTTTGCCGTCAGTTCGACGCACGAAGACCCTCTTTTTCGGCTTTTCCGAAACCTAACCGACTGGTGTTGTTGCCTGAACCTAACTTCCTGTGAAGTTTATTTTGAAAGGACACCATGCATGTAACGAGTGTACTCTGTCCTGACACGTCGGCAACAAGTTGCCGGTATTCCACGTTTCGCCGTAGCGCTCTGCTAACGATATTCAAAGCCCCCCCCCCCCCCTGTTGACGGGCTTGGTTCCCCAGGTATGTGACGTGTGAAACCCTGTCATTGGTACCCTGCAGGTCTAAATGCTCAGACATGGTGGTGAGGATGTAGTTTGTAGCACATAAACAGGTTAAAAAATAGATTTTTCATTGGAGGGGGGGGGGGGGGGGTTACTCTCCAATTTATCTGCAACTGAAGATTATTTTCACGGGCAATTAATGCATTTATGTTTCATAAATGTGGAAAAATGTCCAAAAACCCAAATAATGTTCCGTTTAAACTGACAGAAAACAGAAGAAGCAGCAAAAATCCTCATAGTTCGGAAGCTGAAACCAGAGAGTATTTGGTGTTTTTTGATGTTCTGTCAACTGAATAATGACTTGACTCCGTGTTTCTCCCCATCACTGCTCAATTGAACAGTTTTAACTTTGGACCTTTAACCGCTGGGCTTCTTACCTCCTTCAGGTCTCCTTCATCCGGCTTGTAGGTGATCATGTACTTGCGGACGGCTCCGGGAGCGGCGTCCCACCCGAGCCTCATGGTGCTGTGAGTGACGCCGGTGATCCTCAGGACTCCGGCAGGAAGAACAGGCACTGAGGGAGGACACGGTGACAATGGACATCCAGTCAAATAAGACAACGAACAAGCGGGACGACGTCTACGATCCCAGTTGGTGAAGATGTTGAAGAGATGCCGACTGACTTCAGAACTTACTCCAGAATAAAACCTCCAGGATGTGATCCAGCTGTTAGAAAACAACTGCTACATTCTGATCTTCTCTAATAAACATGTTAAGTTGACAGCATCTTGCACACATAATGCAGGGAAGATTTGTGAAAAGACGTTTTTCTGAAATACGTTTTAACGTTCTTTAATAATTACACAGGGACCAGGTCTACTTTCAGTTCTGGGGACATTTTACGGAGCAACAGGAGCTGGTCAGCTGGAAACTGAGCTCCTGCAATAACAGGACATTTTGAATTGTTGTTTAAAGCATAGCTGAGTCTGAAATCGTCTAGTCCCTCTTCTCGTTCTTGTAGGTCGGGGTTTGTTGCTCTAACTAATAAGTCGTGAGTGACGTATCCGTCAACGTCCTTTCCCATTGGACCCAGAAGCTGCAGTTACCTCATCGTTCACAAAGGTCGAAGAGGTATGTCGATGTACGAGTTGCTATTGCTTTAAGTCGTCTTATAACAACCGGCACATGTGAGGTGATCTCCTCTGAGCTTCTCCATGTTTTCCTGTTGCTGTTTCTCATTGTAACCCTCGATCTGTGAAACTCTAGGCGAGACGGTCGAGGGAAAATGGCGTCACCTTTCTTACGAGGTTCTGTTTACTCGACTGTTCCTCCAACCGAGGAAGTGTTTGACTTGCTGAAGTTGTGGGTGACGTTCAGGGACTACATTTAAAGCGTAAGACCAGAGACTTACGGGTGACTCCTCTCCCCTCCAGAGGCTGGCTGGCAGCTTCTCCATACAGCGCATAGAGGGAGATGGAGTACTGTGTGTTGGGGATCAGCTGCACCAGCTGCACGTCAGATACATCTCCTCCAACACGAACCTGCAGAGGGAGAGACGGAGAGAGAGTTCTTCTTTGGTTCTTTTTACTCAACAGCTGGTGAACATGCTGGCCTGTCTGACAGAGAACACTGTGATGCTGAAGATCCACACCGGTGTTCCTGCACGTTCTACACTCATTCATTACTTATTATTCGCATCATGAGCGCAGCACCTACAGAGACAGTCGTTGGCAGTAAAGACCAAAGACTGTATGTAAGAAGTGGACGCAGTCATGGTGAAGTCACTCGTTGGTTTGAGGACCGATGTTTTAAAGCCTCCAGTTCAGCGATTTGGCCGTCGCCATGTTCTTTTTTTCACAATTCATAAACAGGAAGTGACCATATCTGGACTGAGGAGGAGCGACGTAGAGACGCTGTACACGTCTCTGGTGTTGACCTGTCAATCAGCGTGTAGCCCCGCCCTAAAGCATCCCCTGCTTTATGGTCTGTGTGACTCTAAATGGACCATCATGTACTAAATGAACATCATGCTGTATTGAAGAAGACTTGAAACTAGAGATTGAGACATAAACTCATGTTTACAATGTTTACTGAGGTAATAAATCAAGAGAGAAGTAGAGTCATTTTCTATAGACTTCTATACAACCAGAGGAGTCGCCCCCTGGTGGCCACTAGAGAGAATGCAGCTTTAACACACGAAGCATCGGCTTCACTCGGTCTGCGTTACTTTACCTCGTAGTCCAGCTGCGGCTCGGTGGCGTTGATGGATCTGTACAGCAGCATGTAGCCGGTGGCTCCGCCCGCCCGGTCCCACCTCACCCTCATGGTGCTGGAGGTCTCGTCGTAAACGTTCATGTCGGTGACTGCTGACAGCGGCACTGAGACATAATTGTAAACATAATGCAGTGAATATAACATTTGTGAGAGTTCCTTAATAATTACTGATTGTGTTGCAGCTCCACAAACTATTTGCTGATGCATCATTATGACTAAAGCTGCTTCTACAACAAGGAGGAACTTATTCATAGATAGATTCAATAAATGCGATACAATAGTTCTGAAGGATCTGCAGGAACCCTGAACCCATAAACATGTTTTAACCAGAGTGTAGTTTTCACACAACAAGACGCCTGCAGCCTGCAGCCTGCAGCCTTTACAGGCTTCATGTTTGAGTCGCACTGTCAGAGCTTTGCCGAGGACATCGTGAGCTTTAAAATAAATGAAGCCACAGTGATCTAACGGCACTCACACCGTTGCATCATGGGACATTGTGTCTTTTTTCCGCCTCATATCAGATGCTAAATATATACGAGAACAAATGTGAGCGTGTGAAATAACGAGCAGAGAAATCAGGTTGTTTATCTCAGGAAACAAAGCAGCCGAACGCCTTCAGAGCTCCTCTTTCATCACGTTTGTCGCCCTGAGAAAGGAAAGCGGGTTTCTTGGGAAGGAACGCCGTCCAACATGGAGTCTTAGCTCTTCTCTCTGGAGACCAAGAGGAACATATAAGAAGAAGGAAACACTTACAGGTGGTCTCGGTGCCCTTCAGAGGCTCGCTGCTCTCCTCGCCCACCACGGAGTAAACGTTGACCACGTACTCGGTCAGATGGTTCAGGCCCTCCAGCACCGCCGTGTTCACCGAGCCGTCCACCAGCAGCTGGAAGGACAACCCACGTTCTTACACCGAGGCAGCGCATTTCTCCCTCGGACTCATTTTTGAAAACAGGTAAGAGTTATGACAAAGTTCTTCTACGTGATAAATATCTAATCGGAGGAAACGGCAGCAGAAGTCTCAGTAACGATCTGAAAAACAACAATAAGCCGGACATGCTGTCCTACAGACAATAATCCAACGCCAAACACGTCAATCAGGTGTTTTCACACAACTCAGGCACATTTAAAGTAATAATCTAAAAGGTTTTCATTTGAAAACAAACCTGCAATTACAACCAACCACCAAAGGTGGCGCCAAATATAAGAAAACGCATCGATTCTCTCGATAGTTTTCAAATATTTTAGCTTCCGTAAAAAACAATTGCTGATAAAAAACGAAACGAGATGTACAGTGAGATCTGTGGGTTTCCAATCGTTGAGCTGAGTGAGGGAAAAGGTCCCGAAAGACACATACACGTGTTCCAGTCACGTTCTTTCTTTGTTCCTTTATGAACATAAAGAAATACTGATAGAACTAACGTGTCTTCTTCTTGGTGGCGTCCGGTACTGAAGTGTTCAGCGGCATGACGAGGCTGATCAAACGTTGTAAAGTTCAGCAAAAAAAATAAAACAAACAACGTTTTTTTCTCGGTAATTTGTGACTTTAATCTTTCATTTGTTTTGTTTTTCTCACAGATCTTTGAGTTCATAACCTCAGAGAAAATGTCTTTCTTATAATATAATATATTATAATACAAGTATTATCCTCCTCTACAGTGCTGCTAATACTCCGTCATACGGAGCTGAAGATGAAGCTGCCAATTGTTTTGTTCTTTCCAATAATACACTTCAGAATGAAGCCATTGAAGCTCAGAGAGTTGCTGCCGTCTGAAAGGACTCGTCTGCTGATTATGAAGTGGAAAGATCAAAGAGCAGCATCGAACGTTCTAACCACCAATCAGCAAACACAAACAAAGACTCATCGGCCCTTCAGAGCCGAGCCTAGAGGATCCATCCCTTTCAACCGCTGCCTGAGGTAACGTGGAACCAAGATGGCGACCGTTGAGGGAGAGAAGCGTCGTGTTCCACACCGTCCACTCACTCACAGCGCTCTGTCTGAGTGAACGCACTCATGCACTCTCAATAACGAGCGAAGGATGCAAGAATTCTAATCGAGACACAGAACAACTCCAGAAACTTGGACGTGACTCTGGTCTTCACAGCCAAGACTCGAGACCTACGACACACAGACCGCCTCACCTCCGAGGGGTAAACTGGTATTTATTGACCTAAAACACGATATCCATTAACACCAATCTTATGTTTTACTCACAGTTATCCAGACAACTCCTTAAACACTTATAACAGCACAGAAACCCCCCACTGCAGCTGATTGGGTCTATTAATGCCTCCCTGGTGTATAAATATATCCAACACACAGTAATACGTGTTTCCCCTGCTGGCAGCGTGCCATGGCCTCATGCCTGAACCCTCCCTTGTTCCCGAGAGTTTAGGAATTCCCTCTCTTGTAAATCACTGCCGATAAGACCTTCACCAAACACCCAGCGTGTAAATATAATATATCTCATGATGCCGAGCAGTCCAACGTAAACAGACGAGGAGAAAGAGGAGAGGGAGGCTGTGAGGTCCACGGCGGCCCGGTGATCATCTCCCTCTGACGTGGGCCAATGAAAGCACCGGGGTGGGACAGACCCAGCGCCCTGCGTTTAAAGACGCGATGCGAGGTTCAGAGGAAACTAAATGCAGGTTCACAAAAGCTACTGGGGTCCAGGTTTCAGTCCTTGAGGGGGCTTTGAACAAAAAGCCAGACCCGGGTACGTGGAAACTCTTCCAGGAGTGCGAGGGGGTTTCATCATAGGACGACACCTGAGAGCATATTGAACAACAGGGGACGGTCTGAGCATCAATCAGTCTAACGTCACAGGAAGGAGTGAATCTCAGCTGTGTGGTGGCGGTTCACACGAATACAAGACGGGAACAAAAGAGTTATCTGTTACAGTTTAAGGTCTAATGGGAGCCAATTAATAAGCAAGCAAGATGCTATTTGATATTCAGGGTCGTGTCCAGCGCCAAGAGATGTAGACGTTACGTCTGCTGGCCAGCGAGAAGCACGCTGAGCAGAGTCCTCTGACGAAACGCACCAATTATCTGAGTCTTTTCAACATTCAAACCTGGAACAATGGAGTCAAACTGATTCCAGACAACAGTGAGAGAAGCAGCTCTTTATATCTAAACCAGCTTTAAGACGTGAAGGGGAAAGAAACGGCATCCACAGCCCTCGTGCAGAAGCTCTGCAGCAAGTTACAACCAAACATTCTGCTTCAATCCCATCATGTTGGCGTTCAGCCTCTGAATGTGTTTGCTCTCACACAAAGAGAGGCAGCACTGTGTTCACAGGGCGGTCCATCAATTCAGTCACAACAAAGTCGACAGACGTTCAAAGTTTCACACGGAAACCTCCACATGAGCTCTGAATGTAAAAAGAAGAGGAGGGAGCAGTGAGAGCTCTTCATCTCACCTCCTGGGTGGGCCCCCCGGCCACCATGGTGTAGGTGACGCGGTACGTGTCCACGGGGCCGGCGGGCGCCGTCCAGGCGGCGCGGAAGGAGCGGTGGGTCACCTCCGAGGTCACCAGGCCGGTGGGCGCCTCCAGCTCTCCTCCTGAGAAGGAATGAAGCGGAAATGTGAGCCGACGCGTCAAAGTACTTCACACCCGTGAACCCTGACGCCATAAATCTGCCGTCGTCGCCCCTTTGGGCTCGCTGGATGTTTCGGCTGAGTAAGATGAGCGGGTTGAAGCGTGTGGAGATCTGTTCTACCGGTTTGAGCTCTTCTGACTCCGGCTGTGCTGTAAATCACTTTCTGTATTTTCCTCCTAAAAATGATTTACAGACGAAAAGTAGAAAAGAACGTGAAAGTTTCCATCAGACGTTCGGATGCGTGTTGCCACATCTATTTAATTCTCCGAAATAATCGAGGTTGTCAGACAGAATGGAGTCAAATTCATCCATCTGCGATGTGATCTGCTGTTGAAGAGCCGAGTTGATTTGTGAATAACTGGGCACTTTGTTCTCATGTGACAGAGAATGTGCACTTTTCAACAGCCAATTAGTGTCATCATTCAAACTGGCTCATAGCAGCTGTGCCGATGTTCACGTCTTCGCTTGGACGAAGAGGTTC
This sequence comes from Lycodopsis pacificus, assembly GCA_028022725.1. Classification (NCBI taxonomy): domain Eukaryota; kingdom Metazoa; phylum Chordata; class Actinopteri; order Perciformes; family Zoarcidae; genus Lycodopsis; species Lycodopsis pacificus. The sequence goes on along the minus strand of CM051705.1, from coordinate 1,505,035 downwards.
ACGTCGTCCTTCATAAGCAGAGCGACGTTCACACCCTCCGGCTGCTTTCATTTATATTCTGAGATGTCTGAAACACGTTGGCGTTTTAAAGTCCGGAGACCACAGGTGACCGAACGGTGTGACTCGCCACCTCTCTACCTTCATGACGGGGAACTGAAGCTGCTTCTACTCTCTCTAAAGAAACCAGACTCCTTCACACAAACAATACCAACGAACCGGCCGAGGCAGCAGTAGAGCAGCAACCGAAGGTAGAGCGACCGTTAGTCTGGTGTCAGCTTCAGTTCCCCGTCATGCATATTGTCATTCATATTCATATTCATATTCATATTCATATTCATATTCATATTCATATTCATATTCACATTCACATTCATATTCATATTCATGCCCATTAGCCCCTCTTACAAAATCATCACGATATTTTTGATTCCAAGCTAAATGGTTGATGTTTCTAAAAGGTTGAATTCTGTTTCACAGACATTCGGTCGTTCCTTTGATGAATGAAACTCTACTTTCATTCATCAAAGGACATCAATATGTATAATGTAGAATAACAGACAGAGTTCTGCCTTCTGTGATCTTGATCTTTGGTTCTGATCCCCGTGCAGCGGCGTGGCAATGACTCTATATGCCGACGATGTGACTCTGTTCCTACCCGGGCCTTTCACGCTGTTGCACAGGTTGACGGTGAGGTCGTCAACGATGTCCAGCATGAACTTGAAGTCCTTCACGTTGTACATGTGAATCTCTTCGGGGTCGGAGGCGATCGACCTCAGCTCGTTCTCGTCGGCGTTCTTCACGCCTGAGAGAAAAAAACCAAAAAGTCAACGCGGTGGAAGAAGAAGAAGAAGAAGAAGAAGAAACCCCCAAAAAACAAGACTGACATGATATAAAGTACTATAATCAAATCTAATCCCACGTACCTCCACACACACATTATACTCTCAGAGCTCGTCATCAGACCTTTCACTGATCACCTGATTGCTTTCAGTTCACTTCTGTATCATTTGAAAACCAACTTGCAGACATTTTCTATGAATACATTTAAATTCACAGCTTTCTAAAGTAGTAAATGTATCGAAAGTATTGAGCAGAGTTTAGACCATGTAGCTTAAGAGGATGAAAAACCAGCTGTTATAATGTGTTTGAAACTATATAATATAATATAAAGATGTATGATATTTAAAGTGACGCACCGATGGCGTAGAGCTCAATGTCGTTATCTTTCAGGCTCCTCGACGTGGAGACGATTTCGTCCTGCGACTTTCCGTCAGTGATCAGGACGCCGATCTTCCGGGCGTCGGGACGCATCCCCACGCTGGCTTTGAAGTTGTTCTGCAGGATGTAGCTCAATGCCAACCCTGTGAGACGGGAACACGGAGCTTCACCAAACATTCACCTTGATTTCTATTCGTCACACATTCCTCTCATCACAGGAAACATCATATTCTAAGTGCAATGATAGAAAGAGGAAGCGTCTCACTGCGTCCGTGGCTGTTTTAAACGTACCGGCCATGTTGGCAAGTTTCTGTGAATAATTCCTTGAGTTTAACTTTCAAATCTCACAAAGTAAATCTCTTTCATGGTCTCGCTTGTTGAGCAAACACAGCTTCAGTGTTCTTCAGCTGAAGCCCCCAGAGAAGGGAAGTCGACAGGTTACCTGTCATGGTGTTGCCTCCTTTGTACGGCAGGTAGGAGATGGCGTTCAGCAGGGACTCCTTGGTCGGGTGGGCGTTCAGGTGCCACTCGGTCTTTGGGTCTCCGCTGTACTGAGCCAGACCTGCAGAGGACACAACAACCCTGTCACTTCAGCTTTCATGAAGAAACAACGAGGAGCTGGACTGCACAGCTGAGGTAGTCGTAGCCATCAGGGCGTAGTGAGAACATTACCAATCTGCACTCTGTCGGGCCCGACGTTGAACACGCTGACTATGCGAGCGATGAAGTTGCGGACGGTCTTGAAGTTGATGCGTCCGATGCTCCAGGAGCCGTCGACCAGCAGCACGATGTCGGCCTTCGCTGTGCTCTCACACTGAAGGTCTGCAGAGAGGGGGGGGGCAGTGAGCTTCTGCTACACAACACAACAGCGTCTGATGTGTTTCACGTGAACAACGAGAGATGTGAACAAAAAGAGGAAACAGCAGAGAGAGAATCACAAGTGGAAGACGTTTGTACAGCAGGATGGTTTGTCGTTACACAGCGTTACGGAACAACAATAATTCACACGTGGTGAAACAGATGCTTGGACGGTGAATCGGCCCCGTGGTCCTCCAGCAGCAGGACTGAGCCTCTCTGTGATGTACGAGGCCGACTGCACATTCCTGCTCCAGGCACCTGTAGGAAACAAACATGGTCGCTCCTCCTCTATCGCTTTTTGTCTTTTCTTTTTTCAGCGGATGCCGAGCGTTTTAAAAGCCGGACCCCTGTGTGTGGAATTGAAAACAGGTTAGGAGATAATCAATTTAAATATATTTTTAAAAAGTTCAGATCCGTCTCAGCTGGCTGCAGGAAACAGATGCTTCGGAGGAACCGTCTGTTGGAGTTATAAACAATGCGCTCATGTGTCCCCCTCCGACGCTCATTAATAAAAACAGATGTCATAAACAGAGGCAGCTTGAAGAGGCAACTAATGCGCCGCAGACGACTGCTGGATCCGGTGTCTCTGAGCAACAGGCTGAGCAATAAATATCCATCTCAGCCGAACGGTGGGACATAAATCTACTGGCGTCCTGCAGGAACCTGCAGCCAGCTTTTGGTTTCACTCCAGAATGAAAAGTCTGATGTGTTGACTGACAGAGAGTGTTTTAAAAGAAACGTGATTTAAAGACAATCTTGTAGGAGACTAAACGTGCTTCAAGGCTGCAGATGTACGTATATAATATCAGCGTCATCTAACTGTCTCACTTAAAGGGACAGTAGAGATGTTTAGAAGGTTGTTTGTGTGAGGTTCTTCTCCACAGTCAGTGTTCTGAACGTTTCCAATGGCGGCTCACTTGTTCAATCAAGTCGCTGTTGACTTTTTCTCACTTTGTTTAAAAGACGAACATTTGAAAAAAAGAAACCGAGCGTTGAAGGAAGGTCTGGATCAGAGCCTCGGTCTTTAAATATACGAGGATCTCTGAGTGGAACCTCGGTGGAACATCCTGGATGTGCTCCCGGCTCGCTGCTCCCCATTACAGCAGGAACCTCTGCCCGGGGTCAGCGCCTCCTCTGGGTCTCGTGTGAAGCACCACATTTTCCTAACAGCAGAATCCAGAGTTCAAACCAACGAAGACGTTCGTGTCGACGGCGTTACGAGTCCCGGTGAAACGGAAGCTAAAGTGTCTTTAAAGCTTCTGAACTGATGCAGATCACAGCGAAACTGAATATTTGACAGTTACAAAAGGGATTTAAATCAAATCCTTCGCATTTGATTGGGCCGCTACAGAGTGGGCGGGGCTTACGCTTTGTTTATACTCGCGCTTGGCAGCGTAGCGTGAGCCTCCGCACGCGGAGCGCTAGCTCTAAACACGCGCGGAGGATCCGTTCGCTGGGTTCGTTGGGTTCGAAACACGAGAGGAACTCAAGTTTCTAAAGCTTCTCAGCAGTAACTGACCTTCTTTGTGTGATCCCAGACATGCAAACAGTGTTTCTATCGGCTCAGTTAAAGCTGCAGCGCTGAGAGGGAGACGTTGCTGATTCACGGCTCTGTCAGCTGTACCATCCGCAAAGACCGGCGCGGCCCAAAGTCTCATGTGACTGAAGGATGAGCCATCAAAGAAGAGGAAAGGGTTTCGTGTATTGATTTAACAAAAGCGACGCGGGATTAAACTTGGTGTTTCTTTACGTTTCTCCGGCTCTTTTCAGGGCAGCACATTGTTGGGTGTCGGCTCAAACTGCAGCACATAAATGGGTCGGGGTCGCGTTAGTGTCGACTCTTCAGCACGTGTCTGTTGAACGCTCCAGATCACACTCACAATGAGATGCGAGGGAGGCGAGGAAACGCAGAGCCAAGCAGCTCAGCGTAATAGCACTAATAACAACCATCTGTGTGGATTTTCAGCCTGCGATTCCAAAGAGGCGGGGACGTTAATGCGCCTCCACAACTAGTAATTCAACGTTTCTGCCACTAATTTAGGGGCGGACCACCGCTTGGATTGGATCAGACTCTCTACGGGCCGCTAACGGAGGTTCTCAGTGTGGGTGGAGTTATCAGCTTTTACCAGAGGGGTCGACAGCAGGCGGCTCGGGGGCGTCCCTGAGGGTGGTCTTCTCCTCTCCTGCCAGAGGCATACTCTCCCCTCCGTCAAACATCCCGGACACGGCCACCGAGTACTTTGTTCCGGCCCTGAAGGACGAAGGACACGACGGGAACTCGCATCAGACTTTCATAATCTCAGTAAGAAGACGTTAATGCTCGACTGCTCTTCTTTATCCGTCCTTCCGTCCACAGTTTGCTTGTTTTCTGTACAATAGCTGATAAAAACCGTCCCCACCATCCTCATTATTTGAGAGATGGTGGACTCGTCCAGAATATTTCAGCATATAACGGTGATGAACGCTTACCTAAGTTCCTCTAGGACCACTGTGTTGTCGTAGGGCCCGACCAGGAGCTCGCCCAGGTCGATATCATTCCCATCGGGGTGAAAGCTGACTTTGTAGCCCCGGACCTGACCGGGTGCCGGATCCCAGGAGACCCTGAAGCTGGTCTTGGTGGGCTCTGAGGTCTGGAGGTTCCTGGGAGCCTTGAAGGGCGACACTGAAATGGGAAAGAACCCGGTGCCAGAACTTCAGGACAAACGTGTGCTGAATGAACATTCAACACAAAAATCAAAGTCACAGCGAAGAAAAGGTTGTTGAAGATCAGCCACAGCACCAGTTTCTCATCCGTCCACAACACAACAGCTTGAGCCCGGCGTGTCGTTGGTTAAAGAACCCGGCGTGTCGTTGGTTAAAGGGCCCCGCGTGTCGTTGTTAAAGAACCCGGCGTGTCGTTGTTAAAGAACCCGGCGTGTCGTTGGTTAAAGAGCCCAGCGTGTCGTTGTTAAAGAGCCCGGCATGTTGTTGGTTAAAGAACCCGGCGTGTCGTTGGTTAAAGAACCCGGCGTGTCGTTGGTTAAAGAACCCGGCGTGTGGTTGGTTAAAGAACCCGGCGTGTGGTTGGTTAAAGAACCCGGCGTGTCGTTGGTTAAAGAACCCGGCGTGTCGTTGGTTAAAGAACCCGGCGTGTCGTTGGTTAAAGAACCCGGCGTGTGGTTGGTTAAAGAACCCGGGGTGTCGTTGGTTAAAGAACCCGGCGTGTCGTTGTTAAAGAACCCGGCGTGTCGTTGGTTAAAGAGCCCGGCGTGTCGTTGGTTAAAGAACCCGGCGTGTCGTTGTTAAAGAACCCGGCGTGTTGTTGGTTAAAGAGCCCGGCGTGTCGTTGGTTAAAGAACCCGGCGTGTCGTTGGTTAAAGAACCCGGCGTGTCGTTGGTTAAAGAACCCGGCGCGTCGTTGGTTAAAGAGCCCGGCGCGTCGTTGGTTAAAGAGCCCGGCGCGTCGTTGGTTAAAGAGCCCGGCGCGTCGTTGGTTAAAGAGCCCGGCGCGTCGTTGGTTAAAGAACCCGGCGTGTGGTTGGTTAAAGAACCCGGCGTGTCGTTGGTTAAAGAGCCCGGCGTGTCGTTGGTTAAAGAACCCGGCGTGTCGTTGGTTAAAGAGCCCGGCGTGTCGTTGGTTAAAGAACCCGGCGTGTCGTTGGTTAAAGAGCCCGGCGTGTCGTTGGTTAAAGAACCCGGCGTGTGGTTGGTTAAAGAACCCGGCGTGTCGTTGGTTAAAGAGCCCGGCGTGTCGTTGGTTAAAGAACCCGGCGTGTCGTTGGTTAAAGAGCCCCGCGTGTCGTTGTTAAAGAACCCGGCGTGTCGTTGTTCAAGAACCCGGTGTGTCGTTGTTAAAGAACCCGGCGTGTCGTTGGTTAAAGAGCCCGGCGTGTCGTTGTTAAAGAGCCCGGCGTGTTGTTGGTTAAAGAACCCGGCGTGTCGTTGGTTAAAGAACCCGGCGTGTCGTTGGTTAAAGAACCCGGCGTGTCGTTGGTTAAAGAGCCCGGCGTGTCGTTGGTTAAAGAACCCGGCGTGTCGTTGGTTAAAGAACCCGGCGTGTCGTTGGTTAAAGAACCCGGCGTGTCGTTGGTTAAAGAGCCCGGCGTGTCGTTGGTTAAAGAACCCGGCGTGTCGTTGGTTAAAGAACCCGGCGTGTCGTTGGTTAAAGAGCCCGGCGTGTCGTTGGTTAAAGAGCCCGGCGTGTCGTTGGTTAAAGAGCCCGGCGTGTCGTTGGTTAAAGAGCCCGGCGTGTCGTTGGTTAAAGAACCCGGCGTGTCGTTGGTTAAAGAGCCCGGCGTGTCGTTGGTTAAAGAGCCCGGCGTGTCGTTGGTTAAAGTGTGTTAGTAGCGGTGGATGTTGTGTTTGTTAAGTGTGTGTTCTGGTGAAATGACGCTGCTTCGTCCTGTAGTGTGACTGAACAAGTCGTTTAAACTTCACAGTGAAGAATGTGCAGACGGGACAGAATCACGTCCGTTTCCAAGGCAACGAGGCTCGTTCTGACGTTTGAGCGACAAAACTGTCAAACAAGCCGGTTTGTTTTGCGTCGCTGACGTTCAACAGGAAGCCGGCTGAGACGGAAGACGTTCTCCTGACCTCAGAGGAACGCTTTGATTTACGGAGCAGTCAAACACATTTCTCTCCTTATCGTGGATTCAGACAAAGTCATAAATGTTTTGGTGAGCATTGAGATTAACCTCGGTCAGCTGCATTCCACGGGTTCGTCTGACTCTTGAGAGCAGCACCAACAGAAGCTTTGCCTCAAAAACAAAGTGCTTCACTGGAGCGTTTCTGGCTTTTAAAGTTTGGCTACGGGTGTGATTCTCTCTGAAACATGTTGTCCGTTATAATACGTATCTAATCAACTGTGAAGCCAAAATACAGACACAAAATGTCCCCACGACCGTTACAGCACAACACCAGCATCCTGCTGCATCACAGCGCACTGCCGTGTTTAATGCAACGCGTCAAACGTTGTTGCTGATCAGTGACACGTTGAGCGTCTCGGTCTGGATGGACGTGTCTCTGCGGTGTGCTGTCAGTCAGAGGGTTGAATGGTGCACCAACGTACGTGTCGTTCCTACTCCTTGCCTTGCTTTTCCTTCCCCGCGCTTGTAGATGGGGTGGACGGTGATGTTGTAGGTGGTGGTGGGCTGCAGGCGCTTCATGACGGTGGAGGTGGCCGTCCCGGGGACCTTGAGGGCCACTTCTTTCCCTCCACCGATGGGGAAGTACTTCAGCCGGTAGTGGGCCACCTTGCCCGGCGCCGGCGTCCACGAGACTTTCATGCTTCGCTCGGTCTCGTCCGACACGGTCAACTTTTTGCCGGCAGCAGAGGCTGAAAATAAAAAAAATACATTTTCTAATGTAGCAGAGTGCTGCAACTATGGACCGACAGATTTACAGCGATTCAATAATGTCTTTTAAATCGAATAAATGGATTGTCAGATGTATTTTTGAATGGGCAGAAACTGGATTTGGGAAATATTTCCATGCTTCTGCAAAGGTATTTATACTCGATTGGCTCAGCATAGAATTCCAGTGTAGTCAGAGCTGGTATTGATAATACAATTACAATAGCAGCTCCCTTAAAGTGATGCTGGTACTTCATTCGATAGGCATCTTGTTTCAAAGCACTCAGTTTTATAAAATACCAGCACATTGACTTCTAGCAGACACAAAGGAGTAGAATCATATTTTCCAACGTTTCGGTGGCATCTCGACACGCTGAACCACCACCTCCGTCAAATATACCGCGCTCAACTTCACAACACTGCAGACTGGATGGTTCCAGTGAGGCGTCATCCTTCTTTAAAGGAAGCCAAAGCTTCATGCGTTACAGCTGCATTCTCTCTAGTGGCCACCAGGGGGCGACTCCTCTGGTTGTATAGAAGTCTATAGAAAATGACTCTACTTCTCTCTTGATTTATTCCCTCAGTAAACATTGTGAACATAAGTTCATGGTCTCAATCTCTAGTCTACAGTCTGTGGCTCATCATACGTCGCATTACATCAAACACTTGCAGTCATTAGTCATATATTCCAAGATCTGGAGCTGCTCTTTCCTGCAGAAAGCTGCAACTGATGTTTAGTTCAATGCTTCTTAATAATCCTGTTTGTTTTGGATTGATACACACATTTAAATGTTTGTGCATGCACTTATTTTACACTTCTATTGGTAACACAGTCTGAGGTGAGATCAGTGGGAATGTTTTGGTCTCCAGAGCTCATTGGGTGTCTGTCGTCTTACCGTCGGTGGTTTCCTGTCCGGCGAGCGGCTCGCTGTCGTTCTGCTCGTAGGCGGCGACCACAGAAAGCTGGTAGAGCGTCTCTGGACTCAGACCGTCCAGCACGGTGTCGGTCACGTCTCCCGCCACCGTTTTCTCTCCGGTCTCCCCCGAGACCAGCGACCGCCATCGGACCCGGTACATCTTCACGTTCCCGGGCGCCGCCGTCCACGACGCCGCGAAGCTGGAGTCGGTCACGTCGCTGGTGACCAGGTCCTTGGGAGGTCCCACCTCTGACAAAAACACAAGCAAAGGTGTGACTTAATAAATGTAACATTCGGATTATTGTAGGTATTTAGACTTTGATCCAAAGATCTGTATTTCTTAAAGAAACACTCCCACACTTCTACAGTGTGTGAATCTCTGACGTTCTCTCCTGTATTTGCAATCTTCCTGTTTTAAAACAAAGGAACCTTTTTGCCTTTGCTGGCAGATCAGCTTGTTTTCGAACATGGAAACTATTAAAAGTGCATCAAGTGGTCAGAAGAGTTGACCACAGCGATAAAGGGCAGGGAACCGGGGAACACGCGAGATTTAAAAAAGAAAACATTTCTGAGGATTCATTTTAAGACATCTCTGCTTCATTGGGGAGTAGAGAGGACCAGGAGACAGGAGACAGGAGCCAGGAGACATGAGACATGAGACAGGAGACATGAGACAGGAGACAGGAGACAGCAGACAGGAGACATGAGACAGGAGACAGGAGACATGAGACAGGAGACATGAGACAGCAGACAGGAGACATGAGACAGGAGGCAGGAGACATGAGACATGAGACATGAGACATGAGACATGAGACAGCAGACAGGAGACAGGAGACAGGAGGCAGGAGACAGGAGACATGAGACATGAGACAGCAGACAGGAGACAGGAGACATGAGACATGAGACAGGAGACAGCAGACAGGAGACAGGAGACAGGAGACATGAGACAGGAGACAGGAGACAGGAGACAGGAGGCAGGAGACAGGAGACATGAGACATGAGACATGAGACAGGAGACAGCAGACAGGAGACAGGAGACATGAGACAGGAGACAGGAGACAGGAGACATGAGACATGAGACAGGAGGCAGGAGACAGGAGACATGAGACATGAGACATGAGACATGAGACAGCAGACAGGAGACAGGAGACAGGAGGCAGGAGACAGGAGACATGAGACATGAGACATGAGACAGCAGACAGCAGACAGGAGACAGGAGACATGAGACAGGAGACAGGAGACATGAGACATGAGACATGAGACAGGAGACAGCAGACAGGAGACAGGAGACAGGAGACATGAGACAGGAGGCAGGAGACAGGAGACAGGAGGCAGGAGACAGCAGACAGGAGACAGGAGACATGAGACAGGAGGCAGGAGGCAGGAGACAGGAGGCAGGAGACAGGAGACAGCAGACAGGAGACAGGAGACAGGAGGCAGGAGACAGGAGACAGGAGACAGGAGGCAGGAGACAGGAGACAGCAGACAGGAGACAGGAGACAACAGACAGGAGACAACAGACAGGAGACAGGAGACAGGAGACAGGAGACAGCAGACAGGAGACAGGAGACAGGAGGCAGGAGACAGGAGACAGCATACAGCAGACAGGAGACAGGAGACAACAGACAGGAGACAACAGACAGGAGACAGGAGACAGGAGACATGTGTCCACTGAGCCAGCGAGAGGAAGAAGTCTCTTTACTGTCGTTTCTTGGACGTCTTTACTTCATCAAATCTTTGCTTCCCTCTGTTGGTCGAGCGAGATCCAGGATTTAAATGTACTCTTTAGACCTTTCAGATGTTTGGTGACGTCGCGTCTCTTGTGGGTTTTTAGGATCTTTGTGTTTGCTGACGTCTCACTGACCTGAAGGACCCTTTCAGTGCTTAACTCTGGGTCTTATTCTTGTGGCTTTGACGCTCCGGGTTGAACTTGAACTCACTTAACGGTCAGTTCAACTGTGATGAACGTTAAAGATGGACCGTTGTTTGAACGATGTAAACCATTAAAAAGCGTCGTCTTACTTCCTGTTTGTTCAGATGTCTCATCGCTTGTGTTTCTCGTTTCACAGAAACATTATAGCTACAAGTAACCACGACAACAGAATCCAAGTTGTGATGAAGCATAATCATCCTGTTAGTCAGATGAACTTCTCACTGCTGAGCCCACATTCATGAGGATTATACCACGTGGAGGATTCGTGGTCTGAACCAAGACAGCAAACTGCATTACTCCTTTGAACCGTGACAAAGGCAGCGCAGACCAGATCCACTCCTTCTGGTCTTCCCTTTCACAATAAAAGCCCTCGACACGTCATATTCCCAGGTGAGTACTTTCCCTTTTCTGTGTTGATTATTCGTCTCACACGAATGTCGCCACAGACACCAGTTCGTAACACTGCAAATGCCCATTGTGTCACCTCACTCAGCAACAGATGAAGTAGTGAAATGAAACTCTTCCAGATCGACTTTAAAGTCAAATCAAAACCAAGCCCGAGACTCGACCCGTGTAGAAGTGATGGAGTGACCAAATGTACCGGGTTATAGAAACACGCTCACGCTGAAGACGCTTCTCTCGCAGAAATCAAGAAGAACTGAAGCGTCTTCAGAGGTTCAGACTTCCTGAGAAACCCTTATAGATCTATTCCCACCCCAGCGGCTCAGGAGGAGGAGGAGGAGGAGGACTCCAGTTTAGTGAAGGTGACAGCATGTACAGCGGAGGCGCTGGAAACACTGAGAAGTTTCCACCGCGTGATAATTACCACAAAGCATCAGCTCCAGATATGTAATCAAGAGAGAAGCATCACAGTCCAGCGGCGGAGGAACAGCAGAACACAAAACAAATGTTTACCGTCGGGACATTTGTTTCTGGTCGAGATACAAATTAAAGATACTTTCATACTGAAGAAGTGCATTTCATATCGTGGAGGGGAAGCACCTGGACGCTGTTGGGTGGAGGCCAGTGCTGTTCCTGCCAACTGATCCTGGAAATGTCCCTTTGATCATCTTTCTGTAAAACATGTGGCGGGACTGTTGTGGAAATCTCTATCAGTGAATTGAGCAATAAAACAGGTCGACAAGCCGACCGAGATAAAACGCTTTCAGCGCTTCTGATAACAAGTAAAGAGGCTTTTAATTTGACGGGCCGACGTGATAAAACCACATTAGATGTGATGTTACTATGAAGCTGAACATCCAGTCTGTGCTCTGCTTCATGCAGCTACATGTATTAGTTTATTTAACATGCAGCGAGCTGAACTTTCTCTTCATCAGCTTCAAGGTCTCTGCGAGCTGCAAGACGAGTTGAAAAGAACTGCAGCAGACAGACGATGGGGAATATCCTGGCGCTCAGCAGACGACGCCTCAAATGCAGCCGGACCTATTTTTCCAGAGTCGGTGACGAGGCAAATGTGAACAAAACCGCAGGAGATGTAATGCACTTGTGAGGACATTTCCACTGCTCTGCATGTCTCCACAATCTATTCATCTATCGCACACGCTTCTGCTCATGTCGAAGCTTTGAGGACGAAATGAAGCAAAGACAGTAGAACCTAAAATGAAAACACTGAGAAGAGCAACTCAGCAGATGTGTGGCGGCAACTAATCTCAGGAAGTTTAGGGTTCAATTATTGATACTTTTACTCAATTATCAAGATTTAGAAAATGTGGTCACGATTAATTTTAAATGGGGACGAGATGAGAGGTCAGATAAGTTGAGTGATGGTCAGATCACAGCAGCACAGGGACATGAATAATCAGCGGTGTCATATAAACTAAAGTAAGAAAGGAATAAAAAATAGAAAGCTACACGAGAGCATTAAGCATTTCAGTAAACCTTGTTTACGTGCAGCTCCAACTCGAATCCCTGGCCGTGTTCAGCGGCGTGATTAACGTGCGTGTCAGAACAGTTCTCCGGTGTTTCCTGTGCCGACCTCTGAGCAGCTGAGCCTCGATGCCACAGGAGGAGACTCCCTGCTGCTGAAGCCTCACCGTCGCAGTGGAAACTCTCTCTCGGCTCATTGCTTTGCGTAAACTTGGCAACTCGACATGTTCCATCGACCGCCGGCCGCTTAGAGCACAGAGCTGCAGACACTGACTGCGGTTTTCACACCGGCGGCCCAGACAGAGGAGAGAGAAATCACTCCATCAATGAGCAAGGCAGCAATACTGCCAGAGTCCGTCGCTACCAGGCGGCAACCTCCGGTTCTTTAAAGGAAGTCAGAGCGTCATGTGTTAAAGCTGCATTCTCTCTAATGTCCACCAGGGGGCGACTCCTCTGGTTGTATAGAAGTCTATAGAAGATGACTCTACTTCTCTCTTGATTTATTCCCTCAGTAAACATTGTAAACATGAGTTTATGTCTCAATCTCTAGTTTCAAGTCTTCTTCAATACAGCATGATGTTCATTTAGTACATGATGGTCCATTTAGAGTCACACAGACCATAAAGCAGGGGATGCTTTAGGGCGGGGCTACTGTGATTGACAGGTCAACACCAGAGACGGTGTATCACGTCTGGGAGTTCTCCGTGTTTTCGTCTTCCAACTTGAACTCTTTCACAGCGTGTTTTCACTTCATTGAAGTTCATTGAAACATTTTGGTCACTTGAAAGTCTTCTTCAGTGTTCTGGTTGAACTTCAGCCTCTCGCGTCACTTCTGGTTGCAAAAACACAAGATGGCGACGACCAAAATGTCAAACTCAAGGCTTCAAAACGTCAGTGCTCAAACCAAAGAGTGACATAATGGGGACTGCGTCCACTTCTCAGATACAGTCCACTGCGTCTCCTCATTCATTACAATGGGACCTCTGCGTGGGCTCAACTCAGAGGCTTCCACATAAAACACGTGAAGTCATCCAGCAAAACGTTCAAATAGAATCCCGAAAAACACGATGTTTCTGATTCTTAAGATAAAGAATGTTTGTTTTCTTTATTTTAGCTTTTTACCCCCCCCCCCCAAAAAAAAGTACCACAAAGTACTTTGATACTTCATATCTCAGCTTTAAGATTCAATCTATAGATTCTTGATAAGCAGAATCTGTAGATGACTACATGACTTTGCATTGCTTTGAGTGAAATGTGTCCACATCCCGGTTTAACAGAAGATTTAACATATCGGATTAAACATCTTCCATCGCAGGTTATGATGGAAGATGGGAAGGAAACATGTCTGAAGCCTTTCGGCACATTTCCTACATCAGCGGTTGGGAAATCTGTGTTCACAACCAGTGAACAGCGCTCATGTTCTCTGTCGCCTTCATGTGACAACTCAAGAAACATACGTTCGCTCTCTCTCACCGCGACTCTAACCCGGGAACCGAACCGTGTTGTCGGCCAGAATCACCGCAGGAAGACCGAGCGGAGCCCGGTTGTAGTGGCCAAGCTGCAAAGTAAGACCTCATCATGAACCCAAACCTCGCTGTCACGCCTCACCTGGACAAGTGAAGACTGTGAGGAACAACTGTCAGAAACGATCTCGTTTGATTTGTATTTGAGTTTGTTTGGCTTCAGGTGGAAGACATTGAAAACCAGGAGGGCACTTTGGAGATGGCAGGGAGCCAAATGTCCGTTCCCCAACGTCAACACAAGTACAACACAATGCGTGAGTCTGTCCAGGGTATTCGGATCTGCTCCAACATGTAGACAGAACCTCACGTCACCCTGGTCCTACGATCAGGAAGTCCTGGTTAATGTCAAGGATTTGGAGTTTTGTCCAAATGTAGAAAGTGAAGGAAAAGCAGCTTAATATGACACATCAGCTGTGGACACGTTCACACCAAACAGCTGGGCGAGATGGACCTCGTTGATTTACCCCGGCATCTACCGTACCATTGCTAGGAATGAATGAAAAGCCTTTATACGGTAGTTTGAGCAGCGGCCTGCATTTGTTTTGATGCATCACAGAAAGCATCGGAACCTGCAGATTGTTGGCACCAAGAAGACTTTTCCATTTTAGCTCCCATTTGGTCGTAAACAGAATATCTCTTGGGCTCAACCGAGAGCTCTTACTGTACAATCAGAGTGAGCTCACTGGGTTTAATGCGGGTACCGTATCAGTGCAGCGGGGGTCAACACGGGTCAACTAAGGTAATGAGAAGCTCCTGCCAGCACCAGGGCTGTCTGGGGGGGGGGGGGGGCAGACCCTGAATGCAAGACGGCATTACAGGCAGTACAGGCCAGACAGCTTTGGAAAGAATGAAGAAGAAGAAGAGACGGTGGCGGTTGGGTTGATGCGAGCAGAGAGGCATCTGGAGGCCGTGAACCACACGATTGAAATCCCAGGCCAGCCCTCACAGGCTGCAACGAACAGAGTGATGTCCGTGAAGCGTTCAGGAATATTCCCTGCAGGTGTGAAAGGGAGCAGCGGTGAATATTCAGGGAAGTCTGTACCACCAGTTCTCAGAAACCCTCAAGACTTCGTAGCATTTCGAGGAAAACCGCGGATGGATGAGCTGTGAATGAAAGCAGTAACGTTGCAGGGACGTGAAAAGTTACGTCCGTCTGACAGAAGACGCTTTCATGTGGAGCAAGCGGACCAATCGCAAGATGCCATTGATGACTTGGTTACGAAGTTCCGCCATTGCTTTGTGTTGTAAACTTGTTGAACATTGGCACCGGACAAAAAACAGCTTCCGTTTCTCCGTGTTTCTAACGGTAATAAGACGTACTCGTACATCGGGCCTTGCTCCATCTTCTTCCTTGCCCAAATCTATGCCTGCATAGTCATGGGTCGTATTAAAAGACACAAAGGCGGACATGTTCCTGAATGTAGTGCATGTGTGTGAATAGTGGAGATCACCGGCGGGGCCTGGAAGGTTATCCCAGCAATAGAGCAGGAACTACGTGTGAAAGAGGCTGAAGAAAGACAGACGGGGGTGGATAAACAAAACAGAAGTGAAGACAAATGGGAGGGGGGGGGGGGGGGACAAAGCCAGAAGGTGAGAAACAGACACATGGAGACGGAGACATAAACAGAGAGGAAGACAGCAACAGAGACAGGGATGAGTCAGCTCCTCCGAACCTTCTGCTCCTCAGCTGGGTCACATTCCTGTCGGGTCTTGCTGTTTGTCATCTTTACCTCCGGGTCTGTGAGGCTGCTCTGTCCACTGTTACTGTCTGAGGCCAACAGAAGGAGCTGCAGCTCCACTGTGTGAGAGCACAGGCTGTATAGGAGTGGACGTCGTCATGGTGATGTCTCGCATCGGTTTGTGGACGTTTTGAAGCCTCGAATTCAGCGAGTTTGCTGTCGCTATCTTTACTTTTATCAACCAGTGAACACGAAGGGACCATATCTGGACTGAGGAGGAGTGACGTAGAGACCTGTCAATCAGCGTGTAGCCCCGCCCTAAAGCATCCCCTGCTTCATGGTCTGTGTGACTCTAAATGGACCATCATGTACTAAATGAACATCATGCTGTATTGAAGAAGACTTGAAACTAGAGATTGAGACATAAACTCATGTTTACAATGTTTACTGAGGGAATAAATCAAGAGAGAAGTAGAGTCATTTTCTATAGACTTCTATACAACCAGAGGAGTCGCCCCCTGGTGGCCACTAGAGAGAATGCAGCTCTAACACATGAAGCTTTTGGCTGCACTCTCTGTCTGGGTATCTATCTGCTTGTTCTGATGTTTTTCCGCCACCCAGCAACTAAAAACAATTGATTTAAGAAAAGCGTAACTGCTTTACCTTCTAGCGTGGAGCCCCGTCCCTCCAGGGCGTCGCCCGGACCGGATGCGTATCGTGCGCTGACAGAGATGTCGTACTGAGTTCCCGGCTGCAGGTTCTTGAGGAGGGCGGCCCCGCTGCCGCCCTTCACCGACACTTCCTTCCCGGGGCCGCCGGCGGAGGGTTTGTACGCCACGCGGTACTGGAGCACGTTCCCCGGGGCCGGCTCCCAGGAGACCTTCATGGAGGACACGGTCTCGTCGGAAACCCTCAGGTCGCGGGGGGAACCCCTGGCTGAGGGGGTCGGGAACAAAGGTCAGAAAGATGAAGCCAGACTCAGAAGAACAATCTGCATCATGGACTTCAAGGAAAGAAACATGAAGATAATGCACAGAATATTAATAAACATATTTGTCTGGACTAATGTATATATTCAAGGTGTATAGCTGGTATTTATTCGTAATTATTGTATTATTGATGCCGTGTATAGTGTGTAAAAATTCACAAAGTCAAATTGCACTATCATGGACCGTTAGGGGTCCACAGACCGTTGAGAAACGGTGGATCAGCAGGTTGTTTGTGGCCTAATAATCACAAATCCTGTTAACTGGATGAAAAGTGGACGAGAAACATGGTGTGTGAGACGCCGTTGCCCCAGTCGAGCTGCACGGCAGAAGAACTGTTTGTACTGGGCGGCTACCAGGACGTGCATTAGTGTAAGGACGGGATGTTCACACAATTCCCCTTTGAAATAATAGTTAGAATGAAGCGGTGACTCATGTTCCGCCTGAGTGGAACTGTGAATTGTATTCTTGCATCTGCCGGACTGTGTGATGTTTTTTCCTACCGACCGATGAAATGTCCTGGCTTTTAAGTGAAATGTACTTCTGTTTTTTTCCCAAATAGTAGTCAGAAAATGAAGGAGAAAATTAGATTTCCCCTCTGGCTGTCGTAGTTTTGTGCCAACATAAGAAGACTTCGTGGAAAACGCTGCAAGCAAAAACACGGGCAACTCGTGAAAAAGCCTCAAGGCAACTCATAGTTCTGAGATAAAGTCATGGCACTGTAAACATTGTAATGGGAACAATATTGTAAGCCATGCATGGGGGGGACGGAAAAACATAAATCCATGCGAGAGCCAGCTGGGTGTTTCATGTCAGAGAGGAGCCGGCTGGGATCAATCCTGACTCTTTGCTTTTTTATAAACCGTCAAAGTAGAAATCACCTCAGACGACAAGCAGCTGTGGAGCTGGAAGAACACAGCAAGTCCCTCCACGAGATGATCTCCAAAGTTTAACTCCACTGTTAAAACCTGCAGGGTAGTGCCCCCCCCCCCCACTTCCCTTGTTTACCCCCATCGAGCACATCTTGGCCCCGCCTCTATTTCCCAGCTGTGCTTCTGTCTGGTGTTCGTTCCTGTCCCTGTAAGGCCGCACAGGTCTGACGAGGAGCTCGGTGGGCGGCAGGTTGTACTAACAATGCGAGGACTCCTGGCACTCACGGCAAGGAAAGCAAACGCCGTGTGACAGATGACGACTTCAAAAAAAAAGAAAAAGACTTATTTCCACTGCGGAGTTTAAATGACGCAGACAGACGGAATGTTTTCATCGTCCATCATTTGAAATGTGCAGTTTTTTATCCTTTTTATTGTCTCAGAACGATCTTAAGACGTCTGCAGACACCTGATGTGGATCAGGACCAGTGACTCAACTTCTGGACTCAAACTCAACTTGTGGGACAAAGATTTGCCACCGAGTGGAGCTTCAAACACTCGGGATCTGTTAACCCTTTCAACACTTGCTCCCTTGGTTCAATGACTGCAGTTTCAAGATAAGTTTCATAGAAGAGTGCGCTTGAACCGAGGTTCCCAAACCTTTCAGACCGTGCACCACCGTGCACCACCGTGCACCACCGCACCCCAAACCTCCAACGTCCCACAGTCCCTTGTGTACACTGAACACTGCAAACAACAACAGAAGCACCAGGTCTAATGCTCTTCCTCATTCATGAGAGAGGAATAAGTTGTCACCTTCTTTGGTGGTGCCGTCTGTCGTCATCGGCCCTCCGGAGCCGGACGTGTATTCGGGAGTGACCGTGACGCGGTAGGTGGTTTTAGGCTGCAGCTCCTGCAGCACGATCGTGGTCTCGGGTCCGACGGTGGTGGTCTCCAGCCTCGAGCTCTCGTCCCCCGCGGGTTCGTAGGTCAACCGGTAGCGAGTGACGTCGCCCGGAGCCGGCTGCCACGACACCCTGAAGCTGTGTGTGGTCTCCTCGGATACTCTGAGGCTGTGCACGGAGCCCAGTTCTGCAGCAAACGTAAATGAGTTTGTTAGCGTCAGCGGCTGATCCCGCGTGGACAAACGCCTCGAGTCAACGTACCTTCTAACGTGGTCTCGTAGCCGGTCACAGGCGAGCTGTCCCCTTTGTCGTACTGAGCGTGAACGTTGACTTCGTAGCGGGTGAATGGGACGAGGCGGGGCAGGACGGTGGTGAGCGCGTCCCCGGGCACGGACATGGACACGTAGTGACCGTACTCCTCGTCCGCCGGCTTGAACCGAACCAAGTAGGACTCCACGTCGGCGGCGGCGATCTCCCAGGAGGCCCTGAAGCTCCTGGGGCCGACCTCGGAGAAGGACAGGGCCCTCGGTTGGGTCAGGCCTGGACAGAGAGCGGAGGCTCAGTACGTTTATGGACATAGAAGCATTTCAAAGACAGAAGAACAGATAGAACATCCAGACATCAAGCTGAAAAAACATGAAAGGAATAACACGCTAAAAATAAACGTGTCTTGAGATTTAAAGCAAAGGCAACAAAGTTAAAAGGATTTTTAATCGAACACACGCAGATTTTAATCTCACAGAACATTCATCTTTTTACTTTAGCTGAGTTTAGTTGGCAGGAAACCTCCGAGCTTCATCTTAACTCATGTTAGAGAAACATACGGTTGAATGTGCAACATCTGAATACCACTTTAGATTAAATGAAACCAAAAGTATTTCTATCCATCAACTAAAAGATAAAATAACTGAAGGCCTCCACGTGTCACTGAATGAAGCTGTAGAATCTCGAGCCGTCTGACAGCTCCACCACTCAAACAACACGCAGAGCTGTGAGGCTGCTGTACGCCTCCCTTTGTTGACAGAGACTCATTATTATATAAGAATTATGTAATGGCCAATCAGAGCTGGCGTGAGTCACTCTGTGCCGCTGGCGGACCTGAGCTGCTCTTGGCAGAGCGGAGAGATTAATACTGAGCGTTAAGTGGGTGAAACAGCATTGTTTTGTGAGATACTCCTCTCGCCTGTTTGAACTCGACTACCAGATGTTCGGGGGGGTCGGATAACAATTTCAGCACAAAGAATGCATCTTTCATTTGTTTACGGATACGTTACGGAACGACGCACCTGACGGTCATCTGGTGCTCCGGCTAAGGTTTAAACAAACGCAAAGACATCTCCGCTGCAGACACCGCTTCTTCTAATATCTCCACATGCAGGAACTCACTCTGCCCTCCAGACATCAAACGGTGGACATGTGTTGAACACATTGAGGCCAAGAGGAGGCTCGGCCGGAGAGGAGCGACCCGACAGTAATGGTGTGCATATGGACTCTGTATTCTGTTGGAGTTACCTCGGACTGTTGCGGTGTAACTGATTGTTCAGATGTTGGTTTGTAAAGCTCTAAATCATAATAGTCCACCGGTAGTGAAAGAGAAGTGACGGCACGTTAATTTGAGTCTGATGAAGAGCATTCATTCATTGTTTAAAGAGAAGCTACTCGCTCCTTAAACAACTAACATGCATGTTATTGTCAAGTGGAAGATCAGCTTTTCAGTGTAAACTTGAGATCTTGAGACTAAATGATACAAAACTGGTAATTAGCGACTATATTTCTGTTGTTTTACATCATTGAGAGTTAAGAGTTCTTCTCAAAGACATTTTAAGTCTTCAGCAAACCTTTAAAAAAAAAGAACAATTCATTTATTTGCTTGAACAAAAACCTCAATAAACTGTGTGATACATCTTTGTTTATGCTAAGCTACCTTGTGCTATAAACTAAACAAGGCCAGTATACTAAGTATAGGCATGCAAGTAATTCATAGTTTCCACCTATACAGTTAAAGACACAATCCCACTAAAACCAGTAGAAAACAGTATTTATATCTGTCATTACATTAGAACCCAGAAAGAAGCAGAAGTACGATTAATTATGATGTTGTAAGTGTTTACTGCAGCCTAATTTTGCCTGAGGTGTTTTTAGCTTTCAACATGATTTGGTTTCTTTTCTGAGGATATGATACAAACCAGAAATAATAAGTAGAAAAACAGAATTGATCAGATCTAAGTTAGACCCGAAAACAACAATAAAGCAGACTGTCGTCAGCGTAGAGGATTATAGCAACACGACTCACGTCTCTGCTGGATGATGCTGAGTTCTTGCTCGATCCTCAGACAGATGGACTGCGTGAGTTCTTTGGAAATCCTCTGGAAGGCATCGAAGTCCTCCACGGTGTACACGTGGGAGTCCACGGGCTCGTTGGCGATGGCCTCCAGCTCCGTTCGCACGGCGTCCTTCACGCCCACGGCGAAGATCTCCACGTCGGCGTTCCTCAGCTTGGTGGCCGGGTCCTGGAAGGCGTCGGACGACTTCCCGTCGGTGATGAGGATGGTGACGCGGGGCACGTTGGTGCGCGCCCCTCTGGTGGTCTGGAAGACCTTCTCTCGCACGTAGGTCATGGCCTTGCCGGTGTTGGTGGAGCCGCCGCGGTACGGGAAAGTCATCACGGCCTTGACCATGGCGGCCAGGTCGTGGTGAGTGTTCAGGTAGAACTCGGTGTGCGGGTCCCTGCTGTACTGCACCAAGCTGATCTGGACCTTATCTCGCCCGATGTCAAAGGTGGTCACCAGCACCTCCAGGAAAGCTCTCACTTTAGCGAAGTTATCCAGACCGATGCTGTAGGAACCGTCGACCAGGAGGACGACGTCGGCTTGAACGTCCATGCCAAGAGAGCACTCTGGACAGGAAACACAGGAAGCACAATGCAAAGCTTCAATGGACCAACTCCATAAAGTGACCTGGTGCATGAGAACCATTACGTTCATAGTAAAGGAGGAACCACCCTTGAATTACCAACTTACTAAAAAGCCAAAATCGACAATTGGGGATTGTTCTTTAACTATTTTGTACTCACCCATCGATACTTTAATCGGATGCGTCTTCTGCATGAGGGTGACGGGCTCACTGGGCATCAGGCCCCTCAGGGCCAACAGACTGATCTGATACTCTGTGTCTGGAGAAAGGTTCCTGACCACCACGGAGGTCTGGGTCGGGCCCACGTACAGCTCCTGCCGCTTGCCGCCGGCCATCATGGGGATCATCTTCACCATGTATCCGGAAGACTCTCCCATAGGGGCGTCCCAGGTCAACCGCACGGACTTTGAGGCCACCTCCAGGACCTGGAGGTTGGAGACCGGATCAACGACTGCAAGAAATCAAGAGTCAGAGTCACAACTATCGGAGATTTAACTCAAATCTCACTGTGCAAATAGGAAGGTCAATATCTAGGGCTCGTCACTTTGCCTCGTAATTGAAGAAAAAAAAACGTAATGATATGCATGATGTCATAGTTAGATAGTTTGGAAACATGTTACTTTGTTTTCTCACTGGGACTGATACGACTGATACTTAAATCTGTAAAATATGAAATGGAGCCAGCCAGATGGTTAGCTTAGCTTAGCATGAAGACTGGAAACGGGGAAACCGTTAGCCTGGCCCAGATCAAAGATGTATGGATCAAACTAAGTACGTAGGACGTGTTAATAAGGGAGATTTAGAGGTGCTGGTAGGTGGATTCTGTTACATTTGACCAGAGCCAGGCTAGCTGATTCCCCCTGTTTCCAGTCTTTATGCTAAGCTAAGCTAACAAGCTTAATATTTAGTGTGCAAACACTGACGTGAGAGTGGTGTCCATCTTCTCATAAAACTCCTGCTTTAAGATGTCGTGCAAAGGGACAACAGAGGACAGGCGTTGTGACGTTGCATTATAAAACTCCAGGTGTATAAAAGTAGTGTGTTTACGTCTCACCTTCTTCTCCGCTGACGAGTGCTGAGAGCTGATCGTCGACGCCGGCGCACACCTGAGCAATGAGCTCTCTCTGCACGTTCTTGATCTCGGAAAAGCTGGCGGCATAAAAGATGTGACTTCTGTGCGGCGTGGAGGCCATGAGCTTCATCGCCTCTCCATCCGAATACCTGACGTCTAAAACGGACAAAGAAAAGCAAATTATGGAAAAACTAAACTCTTTAGATCAGACTTAGAAAATGGATCACCAAATATTTGACCCTTCGGGGCTTCCGTACGTATCACTGTTGCCCTGCAAAAACATCACAACTTAAATGTCGGTGACTTTGAGTTAAGATGTAGCTTCAGCTGACAGACAGCCGAGCTCTTCATGTGATCTGAGAAGCCTCCGCCACGCTGACACAGTAACTCGTGCATGCAAGAGCATTTCTCATGTTTCACTCAGCAATTATCCATCTGATCTGTTATTATTATTGAACCGCCAGCCCTCCGTTACACCATGGCAACACATGCTCCTGCATCCTTTGTGTGGAAAGTCTGACAGCGGAGCCCGAGCGTAAACATTCATAAAACTTGCCATCACTCGCTTGTAATGTTAATGACGCAGGAATTTCTCCCCTGTAGCCGCTTTGGTTACCAAGTTAAGAAAGCACTGAATAGGAATGGAAACTGTAAGATGTGGAATGTAATGAACTAGTCGTGGCTACGTACGGAGGACAAAGATCTCCACCCCGCTGCTCCGGAGCTGCTTGGCGTAACTCTCCACCGGATCCTCAGATGGGCCGTCCGTGATGATCACCAGCACTTTGGGGAAATCCCTCCTGGCCCCGGCCTCCTCGGTGAAACCGTTCTTCAGGATGTAGTCGAGGCCGAGGCCTGCAGCAACGAGACACGAGACAGGGTTTAGGTTTAACACGTCTTCTTCATGCTCACGAAATAATGGGGAGAACGTTACCACAAACTGATGACGGTGTGATTATTTTTCAAAGATTTATAGTTGAAAAAAGGGGAAAAAATAATCGTTTGATGCAAACGCTGAATAAAGAGTAAAAAAATGCAACATTTTGATTCATAAAAGCTGAAAACAGGCTGAAAACATCAGTTTTGTCTCAATCTAACGCGCCAATACAACTGTGCTGCTGAAACTGAAATATGAAAATGTGTAATTTAGGTCAAGCACAAGAAGTGTGAAAATAATAACGACACACTTTGCTATTTTCACTGTATTTGAATACACAGCAGCCTCCTTGATTCACCTTTAGATTTGTATTCGTTGTATATTCACTCTATCCAGTTTCTTAGAGCTCTTCTTTGTATATTTATTATCATTTATCATTATTTTTATTGTTTTAAGACAGTAATGATTGTGACGCCATGAGTTGAGTAACATGTGATTTGTTTGAGGTGAAGAAATTTGAATTCATTAGGCTTCACGAAACCTGCCAAATATGTTTTAAAAAATGTATATTTAGAAGAAAAGAAATCATGATTTACTGTTTGTGGCACAAATAACAATAAAAAATACCAAAACATATTGAGTCGATTTATTAAGAAAATTGTAAAAAGTACTTAAAGTATGGTAGTATAACAGAGTAAAACTACAGTAACCCGGGTGAAAATGTTAAAGAGTGTGGACCTGAACCGCGTACCTGTCTTGGAGTTTCCTCCTTTGTACGGCACCGAGCCGATGGCGCGGAGCAGCTCGGGGCGGGTCACGTGTTGTTTGAGGCTGAACTCTGTTCGCGGGTCGCTGCCGTACTGGACCACGCCCACCCGGGTTCTGTCCGCTCCGATCTGAAAGGCGCCGGCCACCGCTGAGATAAACTTCAGCATGTATTTGAAGTCCAGATTGCTGATGCTGCCGGAGCCGTCCGCCAAGAACACCACGTCGCCGATGGTGCTGGAAGAGCATTCTGGGTAAAACAAAAAGAAATTGGTGAGGAGTGAGAGGGAGGGGCAATAAACAGACAGAAGAAGAAATGCATAATTAACTTTACATGAAATCTACTTTTTAAGTTTGCAATGTGCCAGAAAAACGACAGTTTCACTCGAGCAACAAACATTTGTTGCTAACTTTAACCATTTCATCTGGATTCTCAAACAGAGGAGCAGGAAGACGGTTTGGTCATGATTGGTCAGTATACTTTAAGTCAGGCTTAAGGCTCTATGGAGGGCTACAGTCGCAGCAGCTATTGGATTAATAGCCGTGAGTTTTAGTCAGAGATTCGTGGTCCCCAGAGGATGAAACTGGTGTTTTTACACAAAGCTATGTACGCCCAGCATCCTCCATATCGACCTCCCTAAAACCTGTGTGCAATACTAAAACACAGCACTTCCTTCACTGGAAAGAAAAAGCTAAATAAAGTATTAGCATGTACTTTATATGTGTAATTTGTATTTCTTTTTTGAGTACTACCTTAAATTTGAGCATGTATGACACTTTTAGTTGCATTAACGTAACCAGGTCTTGACAATAATGAAACTTCTGCACCAAAAGTAATCAGGCGTTTTGCAGAATTACGGTTTTGGCAAGTTGGGTGAAAACGTTGTGACGATCCATCCTCGCGGTATGACTGCACTGGACTCTGCTGTTGGCGGTGGAGGTACCGGACTCTCACTTGACTCTCACTTGACTTTCCTCTCGTCAAAAGAAGCAAAAAGGAAAAACCAGCACTATAGCGCGTCCTCGTCTGCAGAATGCATCAGCAGCTGTCTTGTAAACCGGCATCTGTAATGGTTTCCACTTCTCTCAGCACTTCAGGGGCCGGGCTCCGACCTACGACCCCCCCGCACCGAGCATGCGCTGCTCCCTCCACACTGGCATAATTGGCCGGCAGGGGAACCAAAACCGATGACCGAATACTTCAGAGATTTACGAGCGGCCTAATTTTGATTGCTGCTGTACAATGGGGTGTTGTGTGCGCTTTGATGGACGCCGCCCAGCAGTTTGGGGAAGAAAGTTTGAGGACGGTGGAAAAGTGGAGCGGTGACTTGACAAGTGAGTGAAAGCCCCTCGTCTAATGAAGGGTTCGATGAACAACAGGACTCACTGACTGAATCTGAAGAGTCTGGTTTCCTGGAAGTTCCTCTTGTGCCGCCACTTGACTCAACTGAAAGACAAAAACACAATCATGTTAGATATGATTCAGATAATCTATCATCAGCAATATTTATTTTCCTCCGTCTATCCTCAAAAAACTTCATTTTAATGTCACGTCACGGACGCTTTCCTGCCAGAAACTGACGACTCCAACCGGACAAAGAACTCTTCCTTTCTTTCCATACATGAGATTTAAAGTCTGTCATCGGAGGTTTTATTTTTCTTGTACAACATTTCCTCCGACGACAAACTTCAAAATGGCAAAACTAAACAGGTTGATGTCATTGTTTCCGACAGCATTTGTCAGGGAAAAACCCTCCGAGCTCGGAGGGTTTTTCGGATCATTGGTGTTTGTGGCGGTGCCAAGCGAGCGTCCCCACCGAACTCCCGCCGTGACAAACACCAGGTTTGTGTCTGTTAACCTGCTGCAGATGCTCTTCTCTTGTCCTGTCTCATCCGTAGATTTAATGCATTGCCTCTTTGTGCCTCTCTGACCGACTGAATCAGCGGTTCCCAAACTGCCTTTTTGCTTGAGATGATTTCAGATGAAGCTACTTATGACCGTTCATCAATGGCCTTACAGTGCATATGTATTGGAACCAGCGTTAGAGACTAAATTACAGCAAAACAAGGAATGAAATATGATTTTCTGTAAGTTTTTTGACTTTTTTTGTCTTGTGAGCCATCATGGTCATCTTGAGACCCCTTTGTAAATGATGGTCCATTTAGAGTCAAACAGACCATAAAGCAGGGGATGCTTTAGGGCGGGGCTACACGGTGATTGACAGGTCTCTACCATATCGTGGTTCAAAGTTCATTCTTGACCTTAGGAAAATCAGTTGAGAACATCTGGTCCATTGAGTAGCTGTTCTGGAGCTTTTACATGATCTTCATCATCCGTCATGGAATTGAAGATATTAAAATTTCCTTTTTTAACAAAGTACAATCCATTCCAGCAAAAGAAGAAGAAGAAGAGCTCCTGAATGGTGGTGTTTCCTCGATTTAACTACATTTATTTGATAGCATCATTAATATCCAGAGCTCTACCAAACTGAAATAACGAAAAACGAATTATTCAGAATAACAGAAGCACAGTCTGGTCTCTGTTTTAACCGGACAGTTTGACGAAGAAGGTCGTCAGCTTGGTGACTTCCTGCCAAAATGACCAGCTGCAGACAAACGTTACGAAGCATTTGGTTGGAGGTCTGGTGCTCATCTTTACGAACGCACACTGAAGGCCCCGTTGACTCACGTGTGAGCTGGCCGGAGACGGGCAGACTCTCCTCCGATCCAGCGTACGCAGATATCGTTACGGCATAATCCACATCTGGACTCAGGTCTGAGATGGAGGTCTTAGTCGCAGATGCAGGCAGAGTAAATTCTTTTGTTGGTTCATCTACAAGAATGCAAAAAAAAAAAACAAAGTCAGAGGGAAGCCATTAGGAAACTATTGCATTACTTCATCTCTCCAAAGAGTCAAAACAGGGCTTCAGAAAAACCTGACTCCGACTGTTGACCCGAGGACTGGAGGAGCCGTGTAAACAGTTTGATTCAATTTAATGAAATCTTTCCGCATTACTATGAATCAAAACACATTATTTTAACCCTTAGATACAAAAGTCTTGCATTAAATCAAACGGATCAAAAATGTCTTGGCATGAAATAGACAACAGGTATGTATCATTGGTTGAGACTGGTGGAGGTATTTCAGAGGCTTATTGCTCAGGTTTACTGGATTATCAGTGGGACAAGATCCAACACATTTCTACAAATTAAGATAAGATAAGATAATCCTTTATTAGTCCCTCAGTGGGGAAATTACAGGATTACAGCAGCATTAAGTACATCAACAACTTAAGCCTTCACTTGTACTAAACTATGACGATTAGAAATAATGACACTGAATTACTTTTGTGGCAAAGACTGTTTATCTTAATGAACCCTTCAAATCATTTAGTCTAATGTTACTGCCATACCATTTTGTATGTATGTTATCTTGTAGGTATATTGTGGTTAAATGTAACTTAAAGTTTTCCACATTTAGATTATTATTAAGCATTTTGATCAAGTGTTGAAATGTGGAACGTTGAAATAGCTCCTACATTAGCAAGCTAACGTTACTTCTGTCAGTTAAATTTACGCGACACTTAATAATAAACAAACTAACATCAGTTATGTCATCGAGCTGTTAAATTAGCTAATCTACATGAAAGTTACACCTGGAAGTTATTACATGTAAAATATGCAACAGACTATTAATCTCGTCAGTTAGCTCGTTGAGATAGCTAACAGGATGTAGGCTGACAGGATGTAGGCTGACAGGATGTAGGCTAACAGGATGTAAGCTAACAGGATGTAGGATAACATGATGTAAGCTAACATGATGTAGGCTAACAGGATGTAGGCTAACAGGATGTAAGCTAACAGGATGTAAGCTAACATGATGTAGGCTGACAGGATGTAGGCTAACAGGATGTAGGCTAACAGGATGTAAGCTAACAGGATGTAGGATAACATGATGTAAGCTAACATGATGTAGGCTAACATGATGTAGGCTGACAGGATGTAGGCTAACAGGATGTAGGCTAACAGGTTGTAGGCTAACAGTAATTGAATGTAATTAAAGCTAACGGTAGTTTTGTCACTTCAAGCTAGTTTAGTAACGTTTCATATGTGACAGCTGTTACTGGGTGTATATATTTAGCAGCAACTAATCTCTATGTATGAAATAGTCCATGTACTAGTGATGCATAAGTCTCCATTTAATAAACACTTAACGAATAACTAGAACTTGCCGAAGCTTGAATTTAAAGTAGAAACGAGTGCAACCAGCTGGCTTTGTGAAGGAGAAACTCTTTCCCAAACTGGTTCCACAAAGTGGAAGCACACTATTGTTCTACAAATATTATTGTACATGGAGGCATTGAGATCATTTCGACAAAGCGTCAAGCCTTGGAAGAAAACACCCCCCCCCCCCCCACACACACACACACACACACACTGAGTTAAGTGTTGCGCTGATGACTTATGGCTGTTTTTTTCCAAACCATCTCAGCTGTTTAATGAACTCTGATGGATTTGACAGCTAGACTCTTGAGCTAAACTAATGCTGACATATTTTTCCATGGCACTGATAATGTTTTTCATTTTTTTTAATATCATTAGAGCTCCTGGAGCCAAACGTGTGTCTGCAGAAATCTTCCGATAATTGCGAGGAGTGTTGAGTCTTGCTGGGCGGACTGATGTCTGAGGGAGTTTATGACACTTCTAATGTTCCGTGCTTGGCAGGACATAACTCGCAGGTTTAACGGGCACCCACCTGTGTCTGAGGTCACTTGTATTCTGTAGCCCTGTATCCTCGCCTGTGGTTTGCTCCAGATCATTTGCACCGTGTTCTCATTTAAAATCTTAAACCTCAACGCTGTCGGAGGGTCGACTGTGAAGAGAAGAAGTAAACACAGTTAATCCTCGTAGCTGTGGGAGGTGGATGTATTGTAAGGTGAGGTATAAAAGGATTTCCCCAACAGTTAACACTTCCAGGGAGAAGTTTTGACAAGTTCACTGTTGGAACAAACAACACAAGACAAAGCAAACAATAGATGTTGGGGGGGGGGGGGAGCCATTTTGGAGAGAAGAAATGACCTCCGTTTGAGCTTGTGTGGCCAGCAACCACAGTCGACAACTCAAGCAACAACACACTGAGACAACACAACACAACACAACCTTCCTACGGTTTACAACATTCAGGAAGGAAACACAAACAGGGCGGATGAAAACTGACCAGATCTCCAGAGGCAAAGAAAGGCCGAGTCCAATTTCAAGCTTTGAGCTTTCAAAACGTTTCGGCTCGACAAAGAAAATTGTCCACTACAAATGAAATAAAACGGTTCCAAGACACTCAGATTGAACTGGCTTTTTTCAGATATAAAATATTCAAGTTGAGTCAAAACGTTTGATTATTATTGGATTTTGAACAAACGCTTCGATGGAAGATTCAGACTTCCTCCAGTCGTGATGACGCCTCAACGGAACCTATGAGACATCCGTCCAATCAGGTCACGTTACGGTGTTTACATCCAAGATGGACACTTGATTTTTTGACATTACTTAAATTTGAAATAAAAGTTGACCAGTTTAATCTGAGGTTTTTCAAAATAGACGATTTCATTTGAATGCAGTTATTGAACGTGAGAATACAAGCTAGCGTTAGCTCTGCAGCTAGCTAACAGTAGAAACCGTTACATCTGCAGTTATGTTAAATTGGATTCGTTTTTTTTAAACTTGAAATAAATTCTTGTAAAATTCAAAGCACATCAATATGAATGTATTGGAATTTGAAAATGACATAGTTATGGCCATTCTTTGCTTCCACACCAGTCATTCTAACAGACAACTGACACATTGTTGGTGTTTTGTTTCTGAAAAATAATCTCTTTTACTGCTGATGTGGTGGAAGAACTTTTTGTATTCTGATAATTAGCCACTTCATAAAATATATTGACAAAACGTTTCCCGCCAACAAACTACAGCATGGACCGGTCCATGACCTCAATCCAACTCCTGATGTTGAATTGACAAACAACAATAACACACAAACGTGATGAAACTCTCCAGTATTGATTATACAATGGGTAAAGAGCTGATCAATAACTTTCATCGTCTCCATTGCAAACCTCATAAAAGAATACACAATGCCGGCGAGGACTTGTGTACGTCTTTTTTCTGTTTACGTTTCCAAAAAACAGCACCAGAGGTTCTTAAATGAGTTCAGCTCCAGACCTCGGCTCATGGTTTTAAATATCACAGAAGCTTTCGTCTCCTCTTTGCTGCAGTTACAAACTCTCCAGAACCCGTCGAGGATCTGCTTTCATTTAAGAACCGCTGGTCTCTGTGCCGTTAACCAACAAACAGGATAGAAGTGCACACGGGTTAAAGTGGGACTTGTGATCACGGACACGGAGGATATCATGCATCACGTGTACATGAAAAGTTGTTTACAACAACTTGGGGCAATGGACAAAAAGTTTCCATGTACACAGATTATTATTATTTAAATATTTTAAAATGATATTCTTCAGGTTGGGGTTGAGAACGAGATCATAAGCCTACCCAAAGATCTAGCTTGCTATAATGCATTAAAATGAATAGAAAATAACCCAATTAACTACAATTAAACAAGTTGAAGCAGCTTCATGTTCAGCTGAACTATGTTAACGACACGCCTGCTTCTGAACCAGCCTGATGCCTTCACAGGCCAACAAATCTGTTTCTCCAGCTAGAAAGGAGGAATCTGTCGTGATTTATGGGGGTTATGCATCATTAATAAACTGCTTCCGAATTTATTTTCAGTCCAACCAAGTGATTTGAACATTAGGCATTTCTTATACCATTCTCTGTTGATCACCTAATCATTTAAAACACACGAACGACACATTGCAAAATGAAAAGTAACAGTTTATCTCCACTTTGATGTATAATAGCATTATTAATAGCATTATTACTAACATTATTAATAGCATTATTACTAGCACGTTTTAGAGACTTCTCTCTCAAAACTCTTCTTCCTAAACGCTCACTGGCCTAAACTTAAACCCTGTCCAACCTCAAACAGGTGAAGCGTGAGTGTAACTCTTAATCTTTTCATGCTGGAGGAACGTAATCCAACGGTAATCTGAGCTCCAGAGTTTGAGCTCATTTTATGAACCTCTGCAGCTGCACAGATTCTCCTGAAGCGACGCAATAAAACACACAATAAAACCACTCAAAGAAACAAACATAAGCTGATAATAATGTCTCTAGCTGCAGCACTTCTTTTCTAGACCGCCAACCAGTTCAACATGTCAGAGTGAAGAATATCATTGTGAAATATTGTCGTGAAGCCAAGACTCTGGGTCAGCTGACCCGGTCGAGGCTTAACCGGGGAGGGTGACAGGACGTCAAAACAAATGGAGGAACCACCAACCTGGTGAGTCAATTCAGGGGCCGCGGGGCTGCTGCTTCTGTTCCAAACGGGAGAAAAACTCCCCAAAAAGCTCTTCAACCACACACACACACACACACACACACTCTCACACACACACACTCACACACACACTCTCACACACACACACTCTGCTCTGAACTGCTGTTATTTTGTCGTGTTTGCACCTGAGACGGGACAGTTGTCGAGCAGAGGCCTTCTTTGTGTCTTCGAGGTGTTTTGAGCCCTTTAAACTCCGGCCTCAACACGTCAAAGTATTCCACACGGTGGAATATATATGACCCAATTACGGCTGCCGTGACTTCTGGAGAGGCAGTGAGCCCCCCCCCCCTCCCCCCTCCCACTGGGATGTTAAAGAGGTCACAAGAGGTCAGAAACTCTCCTGATTCTCCTCCTGGTGATTTGATGAGCTTTTACTGCACTTTTTTCATTCTGAGAGAAAATCCAGAGACACAGAGGAGCAGATTCTTCTCCTCTCCGGACCTCCAAAAACCTCTGGAAAATAATGTGAAACTCATATTTAGTCTTTCCGTTCCATCGGGAGAAAAAGACGGAGGGAGGAAACTTGGCCAAGTGCCATCTGGGTTTTTTTTTCTTCTTTTTTGAAACTGGAGAAATGTCTCCAGCGACAGATAGTCGATTTATAAGCAAGGGCCCCTCCTGGTGTACAACAGACCAAACTACAGTCTGAGAAAGATGCCCCGTAAACCCAAGACCGACATTCTTTCTGGCTTCTTGTTCTTTAGGATAGTTCTTCAGATACATTACTGGCTTTCAACACGGACAGATGTTAATTTATGACATGAAAGAAGCACCAGACTGCTTGATTTCTTCTTTGACGGAGAAAAGTTGAAACCATTCTGCTTTTCTAACAATATAACAGATTCTTCTTCATATTTGTTGCCTTTTCACCATCTTGAGGCCATATTTTATTGTACTTTGAAGTCTGAGCTACATCACAGCTCTAGGGAAAGTTACACTAACGGCTAAAACCACAAACAAAAAGCTCAAATGCATAAATTCAAAGCAGATATCTCTTTTTTCTCTTCATGCGGAAATCTTGTGACTTCCTGAGGGACTGGGATTATTGGAGTGACGGACAGAACCATCAATCAAAAAGGTTAAATGGAGGCTGAAACGGCAAATCAGTTCAAAACAAATCGATTCACAAAACACACATTTGTCTTTCTCTGCGTGATTCTTTTTATTATGCAGCTGCACATTGGAGGCAGAAGGGAAAAAGGGGCAGAGGTGAGAGGAGTTCAAGTGAGATGCGTTGGATCACAGAGAGGAGGAGGAAGAGGAAGAAGAGGAGGCTTTACCTTGACCCTGGGCCTGGGAGGACAGCAGCAGTGCCAGGAGGGCAGCCGCCAACAGAGACAGTCTGCTCTTCATCTTCAGCTCCTCTGGCTCAGCAGCACATGAATGAAGCTGCGAGACGGACGAAGGAGGCGGTTAGACTTTTTTCTTTTTTTTTAAAACATCAGCCCCGCAGCAGCCTCAGGGCTTCACGAGACCTTCAAGGACACCTGCCTCGTGCGAACCTATCAGCATATACATCTAGTTGATTCAAATCCACTGGAAAACGCAAATTTCAGAGCAGATTTACCAAAATGCATATCTCCACGATCCTTGGGGTCCTAAAAAACTGCTTCCCAGACAACCAAAAAAAATATTACATGACAGAATTTATAAGTATTAACAATTAAAGTCAACTTAAGAGCTTTAAACTACCAATAAAGACGATTTAATGCAACTTTGTGCCAAGTTTAATGAAAATTTGGCACAAAGGTAAATCTGTCTCTCTCTGCTAGATTCAGTTTCCTTCTTAGAGAAGTTTAAATTCTGGTGTAATTACACCGCAAAACATCTGCATTCGTATGTAATATAGCTGCTGATGAGACATCCCCGCTCTAACGGAGAGAAAGTCTTCCCAAAGTTCAGAATTACCGAGCGCCAAACCCCGGCGTCGTGCGCAATTACGCACCGCGAAGCCAAGACACAGTCCACGCGTTACTCAAACTATCCCAGATTGAAATTGGATGGTAACTGGAATATTAAGAGACAACAGAAGTCTGGAAATAAGTTATCCTTTAAAACTGCAAAAAATATATGTAATCTACCTGAAATCAAATAATTCACCTGAGGAGG
Organism: Lycodopsis pacificus; assembly: GCA_028022725.1. Lineage (NCBI taxonomy): Eukaryota > Metazoa > Chordata > Actinopteri > Perciformes > Zoarcidae > Lycodopsis > Lycodopsis pacificus. The sequence continues at coordinate 1,471,735 of CM051705.1, read as the reverse complement.
GAGAAAAATCATAAATCATGCAGAACTGACCTACAGAGTCGAATTTCTTTGGTTTTGTTTCGAGAAATCTAAATGGAAAAAAAGGTTAAAGTCTCTGTCGTAGACCCCCAACCTGAGAACAGGGAGCGCGAGGTGGTCCGGTGTGGTGAAGTCAAAGACAGCTCCAGCGGTGTGGCGGGTTTTTTGGTGTTTTTTTCTCGTTCCCAGACGCGTCGGCGAGCCTCTTTCCAAGTGGGAAGACTCGCCACACGATCTGCTACTTAACAGGGGGGCTGCTCCCAGCTCTGCCTGCCTCCGCCGCGAGCTCTTACGACATCCCAAAAAATGATGTGTAACCTCTCCAAAAACAGTGCTTGGAGACACACACACACACACGCAGGGACGAACACGCACACTCGGAAACTTTTACATAGTTTTCTGCATTCCTTTGCGGTGATGGAGGCGCTTCTGTGCGTCTCGGCCACAAGAAGACAGCAGTGCAGATCTGGGGGGGGGGGGGGGGGGGGGGGTCGTGAATCAATGGGAAAATATGACACAGTCTGGTAAGAAATACTAAAACCCACAAGTCAGTCTTTCCCTCTTTCTTTGAATGAATCATTCCGGGTTGTTCAGTCTGCGGTCCTTTGGGCAGGATTTGATAAAAGAAGCAACAGCTGCACAAACTTTAATTCACGACAATTTAAAAAAAGTGGAAGGCCAATCACAGGGCTGATGAATAGAGACAGCTCTTCGCACTTTAAGGGCGATTTAAGTCAAGGTGTCCAAAAATCTCATCATCCAAAAGCTAATGAAGGTGAATCCAAATGTTTTCTTTCTTCATTACGGTGCAATTTTTGTGTCGCGGGGTGCGCTAGCTAGCTAATGCTCATTTTTCTCTCATTTGTGGCCTAATAAACATTACATCAATGTAATGTTACCGTATTTACTTCATCGTGAAGACACACACAACAATGACAACAAACCAACATGAGCGTTATTCATATGTTATAACACGGTTAATAGGACATTATCACATCATTAGCATCAATGGATGTTCAATTGCTTGCTAGGAGCTAACGCTAGCTAACTTTGTTAAGCCAGTTAGCTTTATTTAGACGTACAACATAACTCATGTGAAACTAAGCAATTAGTTAGCTTAGCTTAGCCTTCGTGTGTCATCAAAGTCACAAACAATGTTAAAATGACTTGAATTTGAAGTTAAATGAGTGCGATTCTGTCTCTGCGGCTGAAATTAAAACAAATTATTTCGCAGAATCCTAAAATGTGTGTAATGTGTTCGTGTTTCCACATTAATTGTTATAATCTCAGAACTGGTTTTAGCACCAAATAACGGCCCCAAATCTCAAAACTGCATGGAATCTAAAATGTGTTAAAGTGCATGAAAACGACACATTCCTGAGAAGCAGCACCTCAAACATCTGTTGTGAGTCACCAAATGCATTTGTAATTCCACCATTTAAACCATCAAGTTGAAATGGTTAAATGATGGCAGGTGCTGAAGGACCCTCAGAAGACTCAGAACTCTCTTCGTCTCTTGCTGGTTCTCAGCATCGTCCAATCACAGACGTACAGCTGACACAGCAGATTCCTGAAATGTTTTCCTTTACTTTAGTGTTCGAGCTTCAGCTCCTCTCTGAGGCTGCGGAGCGTTAAGCGATGTGTTGTCGGGTATTTTGGGTGTGGACCGATAGCGGAACTGGCCCGAGGCCGTCTGCACTCCGGAGTTAAATTAAGACAGACAGCAGGGAGGAATCCACCCAAAGAAACAAGCGTACATGAACGGGAGATATCTGCATAATGAACCTTTTTAAATGATTTAAGTTTCCTGCTGTTTATGCCAGAAGCAGCAACAGTTCACATGGACAGGTAGAGAGGTTGAAGGGCATTGACCCACCACAACACTCTTCATGGAGATGTGTTGACTGAGACTCTCAGGCGATCTCTTTGTAAACGTCGCCCTCTAGTGGCAGAGAACTGAACGTTCAGACAGGAAGAGTTACAGGATAAGTTCCCTGATGAAACATTTAAAAACATATATTGCACTCGTGCATTCTGTGGAATTAAACACGTTTAAGTTTTGAAATGTGTTTAAAAAAGTCAGCGCAGCCAAATGATATCTATTTTACATTTCTGCTGCCTTGGTTCATAAGTATATATATAGATATATAATATCTAGAGAGCAACGGGTCACAGTGAGGACCCTGAAGACACGAGGAGTCTCAGATGTGTGACTGTAGCCGAAATTGGGTGGACACAATAATAGAAACACGTCAATACAACATAAACTACATTCTCCAAAAAAAAAAAAAAAAAAAAAAAAAAATCACCAAAATATCTCAAAAAACTGTTTCAACAAAACATTGCGACCTTCGAGAAGTGAGGATTTATTGCAGCGCAGTTATTACCGCATTCGATTTGAATTGATGTCATGTAAACTTTTGAGATATTTACTCCAAAAACAAGTGTCCTAAATGGTCAGACTGTCAAGTCGCGCACATAGTTTTGGGTTTATTGCGCGGTATAGTTTACAAAGGGACTATTTCTTTGGTGGAAAGTAGTTCCAGTGTTCTAACAAAATACAAAATATGAAAGTCATATTTTAGAGCAATGAGAACCACAAACTAGATTTATTTCCACCGGCGTTGAACTTAAGTAGAGGAAGAAATAACTTCCTGTTGTTCATAATCATATTTCTGTGTTATTATTATTTGCTGTACCAATGAAGTAGAGTTCCTGATTATTGATCATAACCACGACATTTGATTTTTAAACACAGCACAAGATTGTTTTGCTTTAAAGTTTGTATTAAATCATCAAAGTTGTATTTTCTGCATCAAACTTTATTTCAAACGTGCATGTAAACAAGTAAGAGTTCAGAGAAAGACATCATGAGAGGTAATCTTTATTATTATTGATCCTCAGGTCACCAGCAGGAAATAAATATTGATCCCATGAACGTGAAACAATATCCCATCGTGACAGGAAACACACAGGCGGAGGGTTATCTGATCTTGTTTTACAGAATATAGATATTCACGTTGAAATGTAAACATCTGGGGGGGGGAGTTAACCTTTCTTCTGAGGGAACGCCGCCTTCGCCAGCTCGTACACAACAAACCCGACTCCTGGAAGAGAAACCGGTTCAACAACAACCAATCAACACAATCACCTCATCACATCTTCAGAACACCATTTTAATGACTGTTGGTTATAAAATAAGCAACTGTGAGCGTTCCTGTTGTACAAAGTAACCAAAGTCTTTGAGAAACATCTTTCAGGTTTTGTTGACTTTGAAGTGGAGTTGTGCTCATTAATGTTCAGAAGGTTAAGATAAAGATTTAAAGAAAAATGTTTCCCTTTAAAACACGTCACGTTAAAGAAGACAAAGACAGCGACTCCTCTCTCGCTGCGACTTTAACTCATAAAAGAGGTGCGGCCATAACTACGTTATTAAACACACGTTAGATTACACGAGGAATAAAAGTACTCTGCAGGTAAGAAGGTGAGGATCAGTGTTGTTCTCACCCAGGAGGGTGAGAGCCATCGTGAACCTGTACAGGACGGCGTCTCCGCTGCCTCCTTTCAGATGAACGGGCAGCCCGTTGTCCTCCTGAGAACCACAAACACGGAGAACTTAGAACCGGCAACAACGCGGAACTCAATAAAACCAATGTGAGGAGGAATGATACGACTGCAACTAACCCCAACCCTTCAAACACAACTAGACCTTTTGTTAACGCGTACCCTCGGTCAACGTACTTTCATTTTATGATTACAAACTAAAGAAAGCGTCTGCGCCGTGCTTAGCGGCTCCAGCTCGTCATGCAGTCTGGATTCAATCATTGCTGAAGTTATTGAAAACATATTCCAGCCATGAAACCACTCTGTTTAGTCTGCGACATCTAAAAGTGATTTATTTTACGAACACAAGCCTGAGATCTCCTGCACAGCCTCATCTAACATCAACTCATTCCATCTTTAAGAGGAAATAATAATCACATATTCTGCAGGTCAAACACAGAGAGACATGCACCATTAGTAGTCCACTCGTTAGCTTGTTCTCACACGGTGGACACTTATCTTTGGAGCTAAAAGGATTTCAGAGCTTCATGAGAAGAACCACGGCTAAAGAGATGGAGACATGCAGCGTTCACTGTAGAACCGGGAGGAACCGAACCAGGAAGTGAGCCCACCAACGTCAGAACGTACAAGAAAGAAGCTCGACCTCGTCAAAGTGCAAAAGTCACTAAGTGTCTGCTTTCAAGATTCTCAGTGAGTGTTTTTATTTATTCTGGATTTGAAGACATTTTTAAAACAACTCTGAAGTCCTAGATTTGCTGTTTCAGCAACATTTCTCATAACTCTTATATTCATAAGGCTGAGGTTTCATTATTCTGTGGCAGAATATGGTATATATCCGCTCTTATTCTGAAAGGTTGACTAAAGTAAGAGTATGAGCACAATCAGGAAAATGTACTGAAAACATTAAAAGTACTAAAAGCAGAAAAAAATGTCCCTTGTGAAAGTTGAATAACAATACTACTTATTATACCATTAGATTATTAATACCCGTGTACTCGTGTAAAAACAGGATTACTACCTCAAATCTCAAATGTGTTACATTCCACCACTGCTCCTACGTCGCATGATAAGGGACGTTATAGGGTAGATAAACGTCTTATAGTGTAATTAAATCAGATTATTGTGTTTTATTTTACCTGAAACACCTTCTGATTCTGCGGCACTTTGTTGTCGACCTGCCGGCGGACGGAGCTGGAGATGGTCCGCCGCGCCACCTGCTGGAGAGCCTGAGAACAACACGGAACACCAGCAAAGAAGTCACCAAACAGGCGAGGACACACTGAACTCGCTTTACACAAATGTAATGTCAAGCCCACGTTTACATATAAAATACAACTAATTAAAAGGCGAGAGAATGCTCGTAAAACTAGCACGGAAGCTAAGCTAATGCTAACTCTTCCGGCAGTGGTGTCTTATCGTTACGCGAATTTGACCGCTAACGTTACCTCAGTTCGTAGCTAGCTTAATGGAGCCGCACTTTGCTTTTCAACACCGATTTTCAGCTCGTATATCCGCGTTATTAGTTAAATTATATTTTCTACTCGACAAACGTTTAAGTTTTAAGAGGAGAATAAACTTACAAATATGCTTCTGTTCATCTTTACAGTCCGTCTGCAGTCGCCTCTCACACAAGGACACAAGAGAGCCGCTTCCGGTTTCAGCTTCTTCTTCGCTGAGATTGACGGCAGACTGTATTTGTGCTGCGCGCTCTGCTGCCACCTACAGTCTTTAATACGAACTACACCATTTATTCTTAAACGATTAACTTTAATTTACTGCCACTCTTCCTTTGTTCTATTCTTAACTTTTACATATTGTATTGTTCTTAGCATACCTGTTCTATTTGTTGTCTCTTTTTTGTTTCTGTATAATAATGTACAATATATATATCACATATGGATTATTACATTTTCTCAATCATTTCTAGATATTAATATTGAAATATTTAAATGTAAAACGCTGTATTTCATGGTGATAAAAAAATGTATTCAAATATGTTGGGGGGAAATTATGCATTGTTATATATTAAACTATAAATTTAAAGTAATTCAAATAAACTTCACCTGTACCAGCTGCAATGTTAGTCATGAACACATTATTACATCAATAATTATGATTCAACAACATAATATATACATTGTTCTGCATAATGAGTACTTTTACTTCTTTAAGTATTTGTTGATGCTGACCCTTTTGTACTTTTGCTCAACTAAACATTTGAATGCAAAACTTTTAACATAGTATTTATACACTCATATTACTGAAATAAAATATCTGAATACTTCTTCCAGTTCTGTTGACAAAATAATACTTTGTCTACTTTCAAAACACATTTATACTTTGTGTTTATTCAGAAGCACAACTCTAAATCCTCCCTAATATACGACACATTAGTGTTTTTGTGATGTATTTGTACACATCTTTTGAAGTATCTTTATTTTTACATTTTAAATTGCATGTGTCCTTTCTCCGAGCCTGTGTGTGGATTCCTCCTGGGTATCAATAAAGTTCATCTCATGTGAAGTAAACCTATGATAACATCCTCTACATCATGCTGATGAAGCAAAGCGAGGAACAAACACGGCAGTCAGAGTTTGAATTTAAACGACACATTTATTCATTTAAAGCAACGACACGACAAAGATGAAGTATAAAAAGAAATGTTGAATCAAGTGCGTCTCATGTCGATTGGATGAAATGTATTAAAAGAAACCAATAACCAACATTGTCACATTTAAACACACAGCATCTAACGATGGCAGGATGCGTGTGGAACAGTGCTGTGCATTAGATGCAAGTGAGACTAACGCACATCAAATCACACGTATTGAGTCATATCATGCCGTGTTGATGTTATTGTTATTATTGCATGTTAACGACACTGAATGAAGCCACGACGCAGCGTCAGCGTTCAGTTTCCTGCATTAGACTCACTCAGTTTACACTTCGTCAAACTTTACACACAATAAACCTGAAGTCAGTCGTGCAAATACCGGCTTTACAATGCAAACAGTGACTACAAATAAATACAGTTAAACATTAATGGTGCAGCCCGCGAGCTACAAACCTTTCCTGTTCCCTCCGACGTGGAACTTGCTCGACGCGTTTTATTATTATTATTATTTTACATTTTAGTTAAACGACTCAGCAAAAAGCTTGGTTTTAGTTTGAAAGTGGGCTGACGTCACAGACGAAACGAGGCACAAAGACGAGCGGCTCGATGATCACATTTACATCTCGGAAAATACCCAGCATGCAACGCGGGACTCACTTAGCTCACTGCTCAGGAGGTGCAACGAACAGTATTTATCCCAAAATAAAGAGCTGTAGTCATAAGTATTCATACATGTATCACATTTTCTGTAACTGCAGGTTCTCTTTAATGCCAGGAGGCAATGTGAAATAGATGTAAGCATGTTTCTGTGGCCTAAGAGCAGTCAGCGATCACATCTACCCAGGCGGAGTAGCGTACAGCTGTTCACGTATATATCTTTGTTTTTAATGCACTGGTATCGGATCAGTACAGGCAGAAAGAACCGGCATCAGAGCAATAATCAGTGTGTGACTGTAGGATGTGAACTCCTCCTCAGGCTGGTGAACATGGCTTTAATAAGTACTGCACTGTTCACACAGCGTCTGTCCGAGTCACAGACGTATCTTATTGAAAACGGACTTATTCTTCCAGAAACTCTCAGTACCGTTTCTACAGTGAAGGCAGTCATCAGTCGGACGCTGAACATCTGCCAGAAGCTGTAAATTTGTGGCGGCTTCGAGCCCCAAGAACTGTTTTATTTACATATTTGAATGCTCCTGTACCAGTGTCGGGGGTCTCTGGATGACGGCCGGCTGCCTTCGGCTCAGTTGGAAATGTCGCCGCCGTTGTTCCGGTTGCCGCATTTGTGGTGGACGACGAGCAGGACGACGCCCAGGAAGAAGCACACGGAGCCCACGGTGACGTACGCGATGCCCAGGAACGGGTTCTTGCCGCCCATCCAGGAGATGGTGCTCAGGATCATCCGCTTCCTGCCCTCGAAGCTGCGGACGGGGTAATCTGGTTTCAACCGGTTAAAGGTTCGTCTACGGATCAAAATGACCTTTTTATTGACGTTTTATTTCTGATTTCTGTCACTTGATGCTTTCATGTCGCTGCAGGATCATTAAAAACAGACACAGTCCGGTTACTAATAACTACAAGAAAGAATAATAATGTTAAAAAGCTGATTTCATGTCTGAGCTTCGGAACAAAGGCCTTCGTCAGCATTGTTGGTCACATGTTGTGATGAACTTACTGGTGAGGGCTTCATTGTGTTTGAGACGACCAGAGTTCTCAGCATCTACTGGAGTCAAATGTTTTCTTCTTCTTCTCTCATCTATAGAACGGCGGTGAGTTCGACATGAAGGATACTGTAGACGACCTCCAGCGTGTAGTTTCCTCGCGGCAGAGTTGGAACCAGGCCGCTCTTCTTGCCGATGATGCGGTAGAGTTTGCGGAAGGTGGGCAGGGCGGCGGTTCTCATCCACACGATGAAGTCCTCGTTGATGAAGCCGTTGTTGTCCTGATCCGTGTCCAGCTCGTAGACGGGCCGGCGCCAGTTCACCGGCTTGGTTGTTCCTGAAACAGAAAGAACCGAGACGGACGGGTGCGTGTTGACATGTCCGTATGCGTTGAGGTTCAGGAGGAAACGATCTTTCAGCATGCGTGGAGTTAAACCCGAACGCTGCCGCTGCTACCTTGAAAGACGGCGGTGAGGTTCGGGTTGTCGACTCCGGGGTTCCCGAACTTCACGTGCTTGTCGGTCCACCAGGCGATGCCGGTCGTGTTGAGAGGGATCTGGATCTTCGTGCCGTTGGGGTCGTTGTAAAACAGCTCCAATGTGTCTGCCGCCAAAAGAAGGACGTTTAGATTCAGACAAGTGGATGAAATGGAAATCGATGCGTCGTGTTCTGGTTCTCACCGTTGAACATGCTGTTGGCGATGGCGCCACACGGAGCTATCGGCTTGTTTTCGTGGCAAGCGTACGGCTCGCACTCCTTACTGGGCTCCTGTGAGGGAAGAGGACGAGAAGGAGACTGAAGATTAACGCCACCTAGTGGTCAAAATGACGCTTCTGGTCAACGTGCTCAACAACACCGTCAAACGAGTGAGTTTAACGGAAGTTTAACCAACGAACCGTCTCAGGATTTTGTGGTTTCTGACCTGTGAACTCGTGTTTTTCGTGCACAGCTCTAACGGATCAGACGCGGTCGGTACCTTCAGGGATTTAGCGTTTCCGTTCAGCTGGCTGTCGTCTCTCGACTTCACGTAGCGCCGGTGGTTCTGGTAGAAGTTGGAGAGGCCGTAATACACGTAGACGTTGCTCTGTTGGGGCAGAAAGAATAAAGTATAAAAGACATTGCATCGCAAGACAACAAGCGTCGGATGCATGCGACCTCACCTCGTACGGCTGCTCCAGGTAGAAGGGGATCGTGCAGGTACAAGGCCTGGTGCTGTTCCAGCTGAAGTTCTGGGAGCAGTTGAAACAAGGACTGGACATGTCCGCTCCCGTGTAGTCAATCTGTACAATACATAGACGATAGAATCAGTAGCTACAGCGAGCTTTACGCTCCAGCAAAACCACAAAACGGAGCTTCAAATCTGGTTAGAAGATGAAGAAATAGTCAAAGTAACGACGTTTCATTGTAATTTAAGTCTGTAATAAGGTTGCAGCCATGATACAATCATAGATTACACATCATACATAATAAAGATAAATTATCACTATTATTGAATTACAATAACAAAGATAAAGGAAACCGTCCTGTGAAAACACCAAACTCCGTTTAAAAATCACCCATTTTAGTGTTTCCATTAAACAGACAAAAGCAATGTTGTGGGAGTTAGATGTGAAGTTTATTATTGAAACAAAAGCTCATCTTCAGTCACGTGTTTAGCCGAATTTACCGGTGAAGCCTAACGTTTCACAAAATGTTGCTGTTGCGTTACAAGCGCCGTGGAAACCTCCAGATATGCGGGATTCAAGTTAAACTGCGCAATTGTCGCATGAGATTTGGCGTGACGTCGTCACCTCGAGCTCCTTGATGTTGTTGGACGTCACGAACAGCCCGATGCCGATGGGGATGAAGAGGAGCCCGATGATGAAGAAGGCCGGCAGCACGGTGCCCGCGGTGAGGATGGGCTGCCAGGCGGGCAGCCGCTGCTGCTTGAAGGCCGTGTTCTCCGGCTTCTTGCTCCGCAGCGACACGGTGACGGCTCCGTCCTCGTCTTTGGCGTTGTAACTAGACGCCATCATTGTTTTCTGCTGCTTTTGCAAAACACGGAAGTGAAAAGCAACCACGCAGTGACGTCACTAATTCAGTTACAAGGGTGGGCGGTTGGTGCTGCCTTCAGGTGCTGCCGGGAATATCGGAAATTTCAAATATCAACCAATTCATCCAACAAAAATAATGTATGTGATATTAAGAATATATATATATGTTCAATACTCAGTTTAAAGAGATGGATGTTTATATATTTAAACTTTGTTATCACACGTCTTTTTCAGCTATACAATTCCATCATTTTCGTGATTGAAGTACACGCTGATAAAGTACTTTTCCAGATATTCAGTGTTGTTATATAATAATAATAATAAACTGGACCGATACATAACCAACATTTAACATTATTCATCTTATTTTGGGATGAGGAGTTTCGGCTGTGTAAAATAATTAAAGACATTAAAAAAGCATGATGGGCTTTAATTTAAAATCTGATGAAAAAGTTGCCAACTAATGTTATTATACAAAAATCACTGAAAATGATAAAGGTGAAGAATTTGCTTGATTTCCAGTTCACTGCCTGTGAGCGTGATGGAACAAAGAATTCACAAGAACTGGTCGTTTTTAATGCTTCAGTGTTTATTTTATGTCTGACCAAAGTGTCCACAGAGTCACAATGTGTTTGTTTTTACTGTGGGTTTGTCTGAAGAAAACAAAGCAGAAACATATCTTTATTATATCAAATACACTTTAAACCAACATGCCATTGATGTTCCTTTTATTCTTTTCATACCTTCAAAGGTCGTTTTTTAATCCAGCGTGAAACCACATTTCCACCGTCTCACACGCACACGGCTCTAAATACGTTAAGATACTTCAACAAACACTCCAAGCTGTTCTCACTGCCAGGTTTCAGAGTTCTTACATTATTAATTCCATTTCATTGTCAGTGTTTTATGTTCATATATATACTTTTGTTTAAATATTTCTATGTGTAAATAGTCGTTAAATGTTTATTCTTCCCTTTGTTCTTGTTTTTTGTCTTTGTACGTTGAGAGCAACTGAAAAAACGGATTAAAATTCCAATAAAGCTGATTCTGATTGTGATATATAATTTGGTTTATTAACTTTTAGCCAACGGGAAAATACATGGACAAGTCTGGCAATATCTACTAAAGGACAATACTGCCGGCAACAAGTGATGAGACGACACACTGATATACAAGTCTGTCGAGTTGTTCTTAAATCATCAGCTATAGATGAGCATCCCGTCACAAAACATCCGTTTGTGTTTCTTCACAGACGAACGTTGTTTGATGTGTTTTATGAATAACAATATGATCCGTTTTGTGCTACATTGATGCGTGACCCCTGATTGAGTTTGACTTTCTTTTAACGGCGTCTTCGCGTCCTCGTGCTTCGTTTGGCCGTTGGGATTGTCCCACGGCGGCGTTTTCAGATCTCTTCTCGTGACTTGGTGGATCTCAGCTCAGCGGACCTGCAGTAGAAAATTACAACCGTCTCACACACAGTCTGACGTTGACTCAACAGTCACATTATATCTGCTTATGCAGCGGAAAGAGTTCATGGAACGCATGAGTGGCCACTTTCCATTCACAGCATGTGATTGAGTTTTACTATGAAGATGTTGATTTAGTGGAGCTTTAGTGCACACCAGCAGCTACATGTTGTTAGTGGAGCTGTAATGAATCAATGTTTATCTGAGACAAAGGTGATAATGAGAATATTTGACTGTTTAGATGGAAATCAGATGTGATTCTAAACATGCTGCTCAGCCTCTGAAGTTGTTCTGTTCGATCAAACTGAATCTCTCTGCAGCAGCTGAAACAAACCCGTCTTCCTCCAGACTCCATCACCTTCTCCACCTTCAGTCCTCCCGCGTTAATGTCCCTCTCTGTCCCAATGATAACCTGCAGAATACGGTTCTTTATTGATTCATGTGAGGAGCATCTTCAGTCATTGGGTGTGTTGTTGTCCATGAGAGGGCGATACGACTCCATCAAAAAGTTAAAAATAATGCAGAAGCAACTCTTTCATGTTCAGTTCACTAAAATAACCAAAATGCAGAGTTTCTCACTCGTTCTCTGCTGTTTGGAACCTTTGCATGTGTTAATCTGTCCGAATGCATTGGAACGCTTGTATTTTGCAGGTCTACGTTGGTTTTGTTCATTGTGGATCAGAAGGGTTTAAGGTCAGACTCTGAGGGTTCGTGGAGTCTCCAGGTTCCAACAGCGTACTCGTCGATGTAGAGACGAGTACGCTGGATTACTTTGATCATGAAGAAAAACGCGATCATTCTAAAGAACCTTGCATTTCTGGTAATTACCTAAAGTCTATCCAGTCAACGTTAATCCTGATTTATATATTTATATGTCCAAACTCAATGCGGTGGAGCCTCCCATCATGTTCACACAGGCCATGGAAACATCAAGTGCTCTGTTCAGCAGCATGGGTTAATATTATGGAGGTTTGTCTGCTGTTTAAGACACACAAAGCTCACACACACACACACCATAAACAAATGAACACTACAAAGCAATGCCAGATTCAGAGATAAATATATATTTTTATTTAAGTGCCTGTCAAAAAGAACAATGAAAACTGAGACTCTCTCAAACAGTCCAGTGTGACTGGAAACCTCCAAAAGCTGCTGTGAAATAGAAACACGTGCTACGAAAAACAATGTAAATGATGAGAATAAAGTTTAGAGCGACGTCCAGAAAGTATCAGCAACATGAAGTTAATGTTAATGCAGAAGAGACATGCACAGAGACGCTTCATTTGGGAATTAAATAACAAAAAACATAAAAAAAACATCCTTCAAATGACAAAATCTTTCCTGAAAACATGTTGAGTTTCAAACTGAAGGTGTGACTGAAATAAAACACACACAGAGTCCCATTTGATGCGGCCTGTGACTCATGAACCCAACCATGACCTCGCCCCCCCCCCCCTCAGCTCTTGCCTCCCGCCGCGGAGGCCGAGCCGCACACCGTCGACCTCCTCAGCTCGATTTTCATCGACTGGCATTCGGCCCGCGACTCTAACCTCGTCACCGTCGACACGCCCAGAACCGCCTTCGTACCTTTTGACACCGGGATCCGCGTGGCGGCGCTCCGAGCGGACTGCACGTCCGAACCGGGCTGGAAAACACAAAACAACATTAGGAAAGAGATGATGACTATTCCTTAAAGACGAAGGTCTAAGGCTGCAGGTGAAGCCGGATCTGGGTCTGTCCACTGTGGACCGGTCTCTGAGTTGAAGGAGGTTTCTGGTGAACCTGCATGAGTGTTGATGTTTGTGTTCTCTCCCTCTCCCTCCCCCCTCTCTCTCCCCTCTCCCTCTCATGCTACCTGATTTCATTTTGCAACATTTCAGAAGCAGCTGCACCGTAAGAAGCAGAGACATCCTTCAGATATCTCTGTTTGTAGCATCTCACCACTGACTGCGTTGGCCTGGAGGCTGCCGAGGCGATGGGCGTGATCGTGATGCTGCTCGTCATCTTGCTCTGAGTCGTCTTCCCCGTCGAGGATTGGCGCGGCGAGCGGAGCACCGTTCCCGTTTCCCTGCTGCTTTCCGAACTTCTGAGCGTCAACACGGGGCCGCCGCCGCCCTCGGCGGGCCTCTTGAACTGCGGCCCCAGGTGGATGTGGATCTTGTGTTCTTCCGTCGTGATGATGTTGCCGTTGTACTTCCTGAAAGGCGTCGGCTGCTTCTCTGGGGTCACCTTGATCACCGTGCGGCTCGCGGCGGCGACGTCGCGACGCTCGGGCGACGCGCACGCTTCGGCCACGGGGGTGGTGCTGACCGTGATGATGGACACCGGCGACCGGAGGCCGCAGCCGTTGCTTTTATCCGGACTCTTGGCCCTGGAGATGGCGGTTATGGTGACGGGGGATTTGGCTCGATCGAGACCTCCCGCCGGCTCGCAGGCTTTGCTCCTCGAGGCCACCGTCGTGGGCTTGGGGACGATTGTGATGCGAGGTTTCTGCAGGCCGAGAGTCGGGATGATGGTGGTGCTGGAGAAGAAATCCTCGGCTCGAGGGCTGGTGATCTCCAAGGTGGCGGTGCTGTTCTCGTGATCCGGGGTCACGCGGATGTGCAGCGGATGGCCCGGCCTGGTCATCTCAGGCGGATGGAACAAGGACGCCCTACCGGTCATGTCGGGGGCGGTCTGAGTGAGCGTGATGGCCTCCTTCTTCTTCATCCACGGTATCCAGGATTTCTTTGCGCCGAGTTCTGCCGAAGCTGGAGGGTATCGTTCAAGAACCGCCGGCTTTTTAAAACCCCGTTGTCTGAGGTTGCTCATTAAGTGGTTTTCCTCGAGGACGGATTTCCGGATGAAGCCCGCTGCCGTCTCGTCCGCCTCGCTCGCCATCACATCTGTCTGCACCGCGGTGGAGGTAACCGGGACATTGAGCATCATCTTACCGTTCATACTGGGCCTCAAGGCGCGACTGTACCGCTTGGTGGCCTCCAGCTCCTTGGTAAGGTTGGCGAAGTCATGGCCCATGCTCATCTTCTTCTCTTCCTCCTGCAAGAACCTCTGCTGGAGGACGGAATAATCCGCCTGCAGCTGGGAGAGCTGGTCCTCCTTGTTCATCAGTTCGTGGATCTTCTCCTTCAGGGCCTGGACGTCCACCTGCAGCTCTCTGGTTTTGGCCTCCTCGATCTTGCAGCGGATCCTGAGCGCAGCCTCCGAACTCGTGATCTCGCCCTTCTCTACGGCTTTGTTTCTGGCGATGTGACTTTTCATTTCTTCCAGCTGCTTCGAGAGGGTGTTTGCTTTGTCCTGCTCCGTTCTGAATTTCTTCTCCAGTAGATCATACTCGTCCTCCGTTTTCATTAAATCTCCTTCCACCACCTCGAGTTGTTTGAGCCGGCTCTTGAGTCTTTCAATTTCTAGCGTGAGCTCTTTTGCTTTGTAGTCTTCATCTGCATTTCTGTCATTGTCCTCGATGGACCACTTCCTTTTTATTTCCCTCTCGGTCTCCTCAAGTCCATCTATTCTCATTCTCATTCCACCCAGCTTGATATTCAGCTCCCGACACTTTTCCTCTTCACTCACAATTTTAGTAGTCAACTCATCTTTCTCTTTAAGGAGGCTCGTGACTCTGACCTCCATTTCAGATTTGAATTTGAGAAGTTTTTTGCTCTCCTCGATCAGCTTCTCCGTGACCTCTGTGACCTTGCCCTGCTCCGCTTTGAACATCCTACTCAGAGCATCACTTTTCTGTTCTTCCTGTTTGAGTCTCTCTGCCGTGTTCTTCCTTTCATCGACCAGAATAACCGTGAAAGACTTCAACTTCATCAGATCGTCTTTGAGGACCATTTCTGTCTTTTCAAACTTTGTCTCTGAGCACTCGAGTTCCTTCATCCGAGCTATCACCGCCTCCAGCTCGCCGGCCAGATCCTTCACCACGCCTTTCTCTTTCTCCAGGTTCGTGTGAAGCTGAGAGCACTCCGTTCTGCTCCTACTGAAAGCCCCTTCCACTTTCTCCAGTTCAACCATCCTCTTCTGCAGCTTGTCCAGCTCCAGCCTCAGCTCCTTGCCGTGGTTCTCCTCACCCTGCAGCTTATTCCTCAGCTCCCTGCACTGAGTCTCTGTTTTGGTTATCTCCTCATCCTTGCCCTCCATCTCCAGCACTCTCTTCCGCAGATTCTCCAGCTCGGTCACTAGAGACGAATCCCCGCACTCCCCTCTGCTGATCTTCTCCCTCAGCTCCTGCAGGTCTTCCTCGGACTTGCGCAGCGACTTGTTGCTCTCCTCCAGCTCCTCGATCTTGTGCGCCAGTCCGGCCAGCTTCAGCCTGAGCTGTCGGCTTTGGGACTCTTCGTCGGCCAGTTTGGCCGTCATCTCCTCGTGTTCCTGCGCAAACCCGGCCGCTCTGTGCTCCAGCTCGGCCTCCAGCGCGAGCACCTTCTGGCCGTCCTCCTTGGCGGCATCGGTGACCGCCGCCAAGCGCTGCTCCTTCTCCTGCAGCTTCTGAGCGAGGTCCTGGACCTTCTGGCTCTGCTGGTCGATCTGCTCGATATGCAGCTGCCGCTCGTCCACCAACATCAGGGCGAAGGACTTGAGCTTAACCAGCTCCGCTCTGACCTTCTCCAGCCTCCTGCTGTGGTCCTTGTCCTTACGAGCCTGGTAGGCCTTCTCCTGCTCCAGCAGCCTCTTGAGTCTAAGAAACGAGGAGGAAAACACAACAGATCAACTCATTTTGGATCAAACCATCCTGTCACCTTCTCTACAGTTTCCTGTATTTCTCTATCCGATGGTGCACATTAGTCAGACCAGACTCACAATGTCGTGTTAATTACATCGTGCAATATTACATTGCAATTGTATGTGCGATGTTATTTGGATTAATCTATGTGCAATATAACTTTCTACTACTTTATAATAATAAGTATTGTTTCCATTAGCGTCTGGTGTTAGCATCACTTCATATTTCTACGCTTGTATTTCTTTGTTGTTGTATTTTACTTTATTTATCTTCCTTACTCTTATTGCTGTTCTATTCTGTAATGGTGTAAGCGTTATTTATTTTACACTTAATAATTCTATTGTTCATATACGTTTCTATTTGTATTTTATTGTTTTTTGCTTCTGTTGTCTGGCAGAATAAAAGCTAGCAACAGGGAACAACCGATTTGAGGATTATTTGGGCGTCGGTGGGCTCCACGGTGGTTAAAAAGTATGAAAATGAAAGTACTGGACTGTCACTGGTACATATCCTATTAATGATTAAATGGAGTGTTTTGGGTGCACGACATCAATGATCACAAGTGTTTAAAGAACTCTGTAAGGTGCAGGCTTGTACAAAAACTGCAGTATTGTTGATTTCTACACGTAAAGTACTAATGCCTGCTATACTTGAAACAAACCAGGCTAGTACATCCAACCATGTCTGATGGCAAAAGAGTTTAAAAACATCTACGCATGACACATAGGTAGACTTCTATACAACCAGAGGAGTCGCCCCCTGCTGGGCATCAGAGAGAATGCAGCTTTAACACATGAAGCTTTGTTTAAGCTAGCGTTAGCACTGAGCTGGTGCGGCAAACGGCACTGATCGGGCCCTTTGAGGACAGATATGAATAAACAAAGCAAATCCAGTTGCCTTTACAGACAATGTCTAGATATCTTACAGCTGTACCTGACGAAAGCGCATAAGCGGCCGTGTTTCTGAATGAAACTTAAGGAAGCTAAATGACTGTGCCAAGTTCTTCTTAACGTGTGCAGAGGAGCAAGAGAAACATCCTGACTGGAAACACTACAAACTGGCATGAGGGCTGTACAGCGGGGGTTCAAACCCCCCGAACAGTCCTGGTACCTACTGAGCATCAGTGATATTGGTGACAAGAGGTGCCTGCAAAGAGCTCAAAGAGCTCAAAGACACCCTGCTGCCGTCTGCAAAGAGAACCACCAGACAACACAGCAGCTTCTTCTGACTCCTCAATTCATCCTCCACCCGCCACCATGTCACACTGTTTTATTTTGTGTTTATTTTATGGAACAAAAGGGACTAAAAACTGCATTTCCACAACCCTGTTTTATGACGACAATAAGCATCTTAACCATGAAAGTCTTCATAGACGGCATCATTTGTATCTGTTAAAATCAACTGGCATCGAAACACTGGGATAAACAGTAGGAAGAGTCACTGCAGAGCTGCCAACAAAGCTCAAGAGAATTCAGCGCCTGTTAGTCGATGTTTAACTGATCTCTGCGGGAGTCTGTGAGTCTGAGAGAGTCAGAGAGAGTCTGAGAGGGTCTGCTGCAGTTTCCCTGTTCACGTGGGTCGTGCACGCTCAGACACTCAAACACATAAACAGGTTTCAGCACAAGTGTTCTGCAAGTTTAAGACCTTTACAATCTCAAAGAACAAACATCTTTCCCCCTTGAAACTTTATTCAACTCACCAACAAGTTGGGATGCAGAGCGGGTTGATCCATGTCTGTGTTTAAAGGCTGAGCGGGAGGCAAAGAAGGCCGGCGAGTTAAAGCCGCATCACATTCCAAACATGTCATCGGTGGACAATGAAAAAAGGTGGACGTCGCGCTAAACAGCACCGCTCCGCTGGCTGGTGATGTCATTCACCCCTCCATATAAGGCCAAAGAGGCCCTGCCCTTTGGCCACCGAGGAGGAGGAGGAGGAGGAGGGGTTCAGACAGCTCTTCCTCTTCTCCCTCCGGGCAGCAGGTACAACACATGAAGCCACTTTTAAAATGTCCTTTTCCTAAAAAAATTGTTGCTCCAGTTTAGACCCAACCGTCTCCTGTTGCAGCCTGTTTCCATAGAGACCGGGCAACCATGCAAGGCGGGAGTTTTTGTTTTGGAGCAGACAATGCCAGACTTTGCACAGCCTCTCTCATTATAATCCCCCCCCCCCCATGGTGCAGAAGAGGGAGCAAGGACGTGGATATGAACTCTCCACAGCGGCTGGATTGTCTGTGTGTGAGATCATAGCTGCAGACAGCAGAGGAGGCCTGTGGTCGGCACTGCTGAGGCTCTAAATGAGCCAAATATGAGCGACGCAAAGAGCTTACAGATGCATGTCAGATACATAAATATCAGCAGCGCACAAGAGCACTTTCTTTACACCGATTGCTTGCGTTTTGTGGCTTTTGTGCACTTTTGTTGACAGTCTGTAATTTTGGAGAGAAATGTGTTTCTTCCGACACATTTAAACTCTCACTGGATGAAAGCCTTGAATATTTCGTCCATTAATTTCCTGCGACTGGCCTTGTGTTTTTGAAAACTGAGTAAATCAAATGACGACATGTTGATGCCATTTGTTGTTGAGAAACTGTGCAGATTAATACAACTTCTGCTGGTGCAATAATCTAATTTGCATTTTTACATATTTTTCTTTTTAAATCGGTTTTATTGAGGCTCAAAGATAAAAGCCCAGAAGAAGACAAACACATGTTGCAGTATTCTCTCCTCCACCCTTTCCCAATGTCCGTTCCCACCTCGGCAAACTCTCCCGCTGCCGGCCAAAAAACAATGAGTAACAAACGTTTTGGAAACCAAACCGTCGCTTTGGTCCAGACTCAAATATCTCAACGACTACTGGATGGATTGCCGTGACGAGTTGAACACAGATGAAAGCCGCCAATGACGACGACTTTCTTCAGTGATCCTCTCACTCATGGAGCGCCATCATGAGCACAAACATGTCAACTTATCCAACGCTTTAGTTTATCAACAAATTCCTGCTGAACTCCAGACGGCAACTTCTGGTTCTTTAAGTGAAGTCAGAGCTTCATGTGTTAAACCTGCATTCTCTCTAGTGGCCACCAGGGGGCGACTCCTCTGGTTGTATAGAAGTCT
Organism: Lycodopsis pacificus; assembly: GCA_028022725.1. NCBI lineage: Eukaryota > Metazoa > Chordata > Actinopteri > Perciformes > Zoarcidae > Lycodopsis > Lycodopsis pacificus. The sequence goes on along the minus strand of CM051705.1, from coordinate 1,452,540 downwards.
ATAGAAAATGACTCTACTTCTCTCTTGATTTATTCCCTCAGTAAACATTGTAAACATGAGTTTATGTCTCAATCTCTAGTTTCAAGTCTTCTTCAATACAGCATGATGTTCATTTAGTACATGATGGTCCATTTAGAGTCACACAGACCATAAAGCAGGGGATGCTTTAGGGCGGGGCTACTGTGATTGACAGGTCTCTAACAGACCATAAAGCAGGGGATGCTTTAGGGCGGGGCTACTGTGATTGACAGGTCTCTAACAGACCATAAAGCAGGGGATGCTTTAGGGCGGGACTACTGTGATTGACAGGTCTCTCATAGACCATAAAGCAGGGGATGCTTTAGGGCGGGGCTACACGTGATTGACAGGTCTCTAACAGACCATAAAGCAGGGGATGCTTTAGGGCGGGGCTACACAGTGATTGACAGGTCTCTAACAGACCATAAAGCAGTCTGCTGGTGTGGTTTGAGAAGCTACGATTTCACCCAGTTAACGAGGTCTGCCTTCAGGGGAATGTGGGCGTCATTCTCAGTGGTGGACGATTATGATTCTTGTTAAAAATGCGGCCTGTAGAATATCCTTTTTTATCCCCTAAACAGCTAAAAACAACAACAAATGTGTCTCCTCGCTGTCAACGCGTTCCTGTTTACTCTGGATGTTAATAAGGACTTTGATTATTGCGGCTATAATTAGCTGTGGGCTCAGTTTTATGAGTGTTTCGGGGCTCACTTCGTCAGCACTGATGCTATGAATAGAGCCGAACACACAGAGAGAGAGAGAGAGAGAGAGAGAGAGAGAGAGAGAGAGAGACAGAGACAGAGAGAGACAGAGACAGAGAGAGAGAGAGCGAGCGAGAGACAGAGAGAGAGAGCGAGCGAGAGACAGAGAGAGAGAGAGAGAGAGACAGACAGCATTCATATCACCCAAAATGATATGAATTACCAGCTAAGCGAGTTAACTCTCACGCACTCGTGTTAATGGGACCTGGAAGTATTGATTTGATGATTTGTCACCAGATCGGTGCATTAAGTGGCGTTGGCGTGTAACATTTAAAAATCACAAACAAACAAACAGGACTTCCACCCGTGTTGTTATTGTGGCATAACGTTCGTGGCGGTTTTATGTATTTTGTAATTATTTTAAAGTTTTTCTATCCGACAAACATATTGACATATAACTACGTTGAGCGCAGTAACATGACGAGAGTCAAATGCAGATGTTTGCAGCAGGTTTAGAACAAAGCTTTCCTGTGTGCTCGTGTGCGTCCGTCACAGTTTGTTCTGCAAACTGTGCGTCTCATCGTCCGGCATGACATCACCCTGGACCCACTCAGGCATGACATCACCTGCAGTGCATCTGCACGCTGACTGCAGCCAGCAGGAATGTGTTATCAGACAGAGCACAGAGCACAGAGCTGCACGAGGACGGTTAGACGACTGCAACATGGACCACAAAGTTCAATCCGCACCTCTAAACATCTGAACCTTCATAAGGAGGAAGGATCGATCACGCGGGGCTTTTTAAACATGACATTCGAGACGTCTTGTGACCTGCAAACCTCCAAATCAGTGCCGACTGGAAAGAGAGTAGAACAACAGCGTCCGCGCTCCACAAACCTTCAGAGAGGAAGACGTGCAGGACGTCGTTCAGAAGAGACGTGAGATCACGTGAAGGTGAATGAGTCACTATCTGAACCGCTGTGCAGCACGAGCAGCAGATGTGAGCGATCCTCTCGCCCTGATGGTTTATTGTGCAGATTAGTTTCTCATGTTTGTTTGAACCTCTGTCAGACAACACGTCAGGCCCATTTAGATCAGACCAAATGGACTCACCATCACTTTCGTCTTTCTCATCTAATGTTGGGCAAATATGTCATCCCGAGTATTTGTGAGGCATGCTTTATTTATTTCAGTGGGCTCCTCCATGTCCCTCAGAGAGACGGAAACAAACTCAAAACAATGAAGAGACCGAAACGACTACAAAGAGACAAACAATATGAAGTATAAAGTATATTGCATCATGTGGTTCAGAGTGCAGTCCAGAACCAGATCTTGGTCCAGTCTTTTCGAAGCCCTGGTCCCAACTGTTAGAGGACCAGAGACGTTCTTCTGCACGACTGCACCAAACAAAGAAACTCAACTAACAAGCCTCCAGAGTCACGTGGAAGACGCTGCGAGCGCATCCGAACAATCCAAACGTTGAGGTTCTTCTGCAACTCGGACTTCAGTCGAGGCCGAGTGACGGGCTGTGTGTATTTGATGGCTTGATAAGTCATGACTCATCATCTCTTTCCATCAGAACAATCATCCAAAACCTTGATGCTCTGGTTCTTATCTACCAGACAAAAACATCTGCAGAATGTGCACGACTAACATCTGGATTCCACCTCCTCCGCCGAGGAAGCGTCACGCTGGCATCATTTACCAGTTCATCACGTTTCAGGTGGGCGGGACCCACGGGCGGGTTGAAGGAGATTTTATTTGGGTCGCTAAATAGATTTGCAGAATCTTATATTTAACATTTATTTCTGCAGTTCACCTTTGAGCCACACGAGGAGGCCCGACTGTCCGCAGTGTTGTGATGACTGCCTACATGCAGCTTTAAAGTGGGAAACACTGCACTAGAGCACCACATGTGGATGAATCCGCCGCTAAAAATAGTCCCCAACAAATGCACCGTCCTCCTGTCTTTTGAATAAAACTATAACAACCAGCTGTTCCAGTAAACTATACACATATATATATACACACACACAATGAATCAACTAATAATGTCTTTCTCTGGAGGACAGCGCTGTTTGATTCTATAATGAAGAAGCTTCAGATGATATTGCTGACTGATCAAACCCAGGACCAGACTGAACTGGGACCGGTGGGACGGTGGGGACCGGAGGGACGGAGGGACCGGTGGGACGGTGGGACAGTGGGACAGTGGGACAGTGGGCTCACCTCTCCCTCTCCTGCTCCAGCAGGTTGGTGAAGTCGTCGCTCTTGTTCATGAAGTCGGCGTGTTTCTGTTTCTCGTTGTCGAGCTCCGTGACGGTGCGTCGGTGACATTTCTCCGCCAGCAGCAGCTGCTCCAGCATCCGTCTGTACGTCTCCCTCTGTTTGTCCTCCAGACGGTCCAGCTGGGGGGGGGGGGGGGGGGGGGGGGACACGTTATCAACAGCAGCTCAGGCCACATCTGCCGCCACAACAACCCCCAAAAAACAACACGAGCCACAGCTTCATTTACACAAACTAGGAAAAGCTTCGATGACATCACTCCAGCTGTGTGTAAACTCTTTGTATTCACACACAAAGTTACCCTTCGGTCCCAATGGACACATTCACGCCTCCTTTCTGGGAATCGAGAGGTTTCAAGAAACTTGTGGAAGTTCAAAGCCTTTAGACTGATCAGGTACTTTTAGACGTCACGGTGGGAGATCAAGTGGAACAACTTCATCTTTTATCGGCGTGTTATTTCCTTGTAATTTCTTTAAAGGTTTCCTGGATAGACGTTTGGAAGAAGTATTGATATCGTTTACTGCAGTAAAAGCACTAATACCAAACCGTAAGGAATACTCCACTAGTAAAAGTCCTGAGTACAAGTATGCAAATGTGTTAAAGTAACAGCAGAGTAAAGTACTCTACTGCAATACTGTTACTTTGCTGTAAGGAGCAGGAAATAAGTACCAGAGTAAATGTACTGAGTTACATTCATTTTCTTTCAAAGAACCTTTCAGGAAACGAGTTCCTGTGTAAATGAAGTACTGCGACCCCTCTGACCTCGGCCATGGGTTTGTGGTACACGTCGTCGGTGCTGTTGCCGTTCTTCAGGGTGAACAGTCCGTCTCTCTGCAGGGCCTGCAGCGGTTTGGTGGGGACGGCCGAGGCGTACTGAGCCTCCAGAGCCTCCGGTCCGGTTCTGTCCGACTTCAGCAGGCCGATGATGTCCTCTCTGGCCTGAGGAGACGCAGCAGACACCTCAATGCTAATACCCTCTCTTGTTTTTATTCATGGTTATTGTTATTATTACTGTATTTCTCTTCCTGTGGCGTGAAAGAAAGCATTTGTTCAGTTTTTATGGATGAATAAATATTTTGAATATTTGAACACTGCATTAATGAAACTACGTTAACTTTCAAATACGCTGTAATTTGCATTATATATTTGTAATATTTTATAAATGATATATCTTTATAGTTATTATTATTATTATTGAGAGGATTGCGTTTTGACCCAGTTTAGATTTTCTTTATACTTTTGGTTGTTTTCCTGTTCCTGGGTTATTTGATGAGGTCAAAGTTCCTCACTTCAAAACTAATAATGAGGCTTTAAAATGTATTACTAAGCAAGAATAAATGTCCAATGATTAATGATTTTACACCAGTCTCGAGTGAATTTTTCTAACATACATATAACAAGATTAATAAATAAATAAATAGATAGATTTGCAAAGAAAACTACTTTTGCATTTTTTTCCACACAAGACAAGGAAATAAAAACAACAATAAAAGGAACAAATAGTCAAACTTAATCGCTTTAAAAACACATTAAATATGACGCGATCAAAAATTTAATAAAAATTAATTTAAATCAAATCAAATAATAATAAAATTAAAATAGCTCTCCAGTGAAAGAACCTTTTAAAATATGTTTTCAAGATAATGTTTCTGTAAAACACGTCTAAGGGAAACATTTCTTCAAATTTGTTATCATATTAGAAAATCCCCCAAAAACACAATCAAATCCTGAATCCAAAATATAAGTAAAGATCCAAAGTGTAAAAGATGCACGTTAACTTATTCTGAAACCATCAAGTCCCAAACAGCATTTTATGAAGATGTCGTGTCTTTGTTCACCCTTTTTGTTCATGCGTTGAACTTCTTGAATATTTACACAGCGATGCTCAGACACCAGCTGAATGACATCATCTGGATGTGATGCTGCATCACGTGGAGCCAAAAGAAACGATGACCTCATAAGAGACGCAGCTTCCCTCCAGCAGAGGGAGCCGTTTCCTCCACTCGCCCTCTCTCTGCTCGTCATCAGTTAACGGTGACGTCATTGTATTCTTGTTGGGTTGGAGAATCTCGTTTAGGTGAAGAGCGTCACTAAAATGTGTCCCGATAATCCTCAACATCTGGGTGTGGATCTGGAGCTGCAGCTGCAGAAAGACTTCTAAATGAACGCGGTGATTTCGTCAGGAGAGGAAGGTGTCGATGTTTACAGCAACCGGTGGGACGCGGATGTGACGGTTCACTCAACGTGTAAAATAAAATAAGAGCTTTTTATGATTATTGGTGGCGATTGCTGTCTATGTTGAGCTGTCAATGTGTTCATTTGTTCTACCCAACAAAAGAAGTGAAAGCTCTCAAATGTTACAGGATCTGAGACACAGAGAGCAGAAATTATAATCCTTTACTGCTGGTATTGTACTGCTGGTATTGTATCTGACAAACAGGTAGAAATCATCTTAATATGTTAAATACAAAATAAATACAAATTTGAATGAAAACCCCCCCCAAAAACCCTCAAATGTATCTTTTCATCAGTAGTTCACTCTAGTTTTTGATCAAAACAAACAGCAGGAAATGGTGCGTTTGTTGGGGACTACTTTCAGCAGTGGATGAATCCACTGCACTGGAGCTCCAGTGCAGTGGATTCCAAAGAAGGGTCCGGGGACCCTCCGGGGGTCTGTGGCTCTCCGTCAGGGGGTCCGTGGAATAATTATTATAAAATTGTGCTGCATCATTAAAAAAGTTCAAATATTCGTTTATTTTGAAAAGATGGAAATTATTCGTAGGAAAAGGCACGAAAAAAGTAACTTTTCATGAGCCGTCATACGAACGGTGCGGCTCATCGATGTGTTTTTAATGGAGGTCAATGGTTCGTCGGGATACTTGTCAGTTCACTGTTATTCACATATAAAGTGTATTTTTCCTTTATTTAACAAAGAGCAGCACTTCCTGTGTGACGTGTGTGTTTTCTCCGTCCTCATGGAAAACCTCCATCACGCCCAGACGGCTGGAAACAGAGAGAGCAGTTTATAAACGTGCCGCGTGATAAAATCATGATCCGACTGTCGGCCTGTTTCCACAACGGTTTAAAAACCTTCAACCATCTCGCGCTGAGTCGATGCGTCTCATGTTCATGGTTTCATGAGCTGCTGCTGCTTTGGGGGAAATGAAGATTAACTGGATGATTTTCTGTGAAAGACGAGAAACTATTTTCAGACTTTCCTTCGTCCTCGAATGATAATAATAATATTTATCGTCATATTAATATATATATATATGAATAAAGTGCCTTGGTTATTCGTGAAGCACTTTTGCATTTTTCACACAAACTAAATAATAAAAATATAGTAATAATAGAAATAAATGGAAAACAATATAAAAAGAGAACATATATGGAAAACTATTTAGTCAAATTAAATTACTTTTTTTTTTTTAATATCAACTAAAATCAGAGGAAAAATTTAAAATTTAAATTTGAAAAAGATGATCAACAACTGATGGAAAAACAAAAACGCAGACATTTGTTTTCACAGAACGCGTTTCATGTTCATGCTGAACGTTAAATATTAATATCTGGTTGTGACGCGTCCATCTGTAAAACTGTTTTACACGTTTTCCAAATTGCTCAAATCATCTCAGTATGTTGATGAATATTTACATTATATTTAACTAATAATCACAGATGCAAAGGAGAATCAATCATTCCAGCGGTGGTAAATCAGATTTGGTAAAAGTTCTTTGTTTGGTTAAAGACGGATGAAGATGACAGCAGGCTCAGACTAAAACCACTTCAGTCTCATTAAGGTACTCTCATGGTTGATTGCTATATTATTATTATTATTATTATTATTATTATTATTATTATTATTATTATTATTATTATTATTATTATTATTATTATTATTATTATTAACGTCACTGTGAAGTGAACCCGGTACCTGAACTTCTCCTTCCATGATTCCCAGCAGGTGCAGCAGGTCGCTCTTGGTCAGATCCTTGCTGCTCTCTGCAGCTCTCTGAGGTTTCGCCGTCCTCCCGTCCTGGACCTTCATCTTCCTCTTGCTGAGCTCCGGTTGGTTCTCCTCCTCCTCCTGCTTGATGAAGCCTTTGGTGGGCTGGATGTGTCCGTCATCTGGACCCTCCATGGTGCAGGTCCGGGATCGCATCTTCTACCTGTGAGCAGAAACAAAATGGATGAGACAGTGAGCCTAGAAAACCCTTTAGTTCACTTCAGGAAGCTCACTGGTGGAGTGTTGATACATTATCATTATAGTTATTATAATAATATTAGTTACAATAATAATAATAACATCATCTGATAACCCAACATCCATGTTTTCTTATCTTAAGAAAACACAGAGGAGAAGCTCTGCTCCTGGAGGAGGAGGAGACGGAGGAGGAGGAGACGACGCTGCTGCTGCCGGGAGCTGAGCTCTCCTCCTCCCTCCGGAGCTCCGACTGCAGGTCCAAGGCTGCAGGTGAAGCCGGATCTGGGTCTGTCCACGGTGGACCGGTCTCTGCTGGAGGATCTGGGTCTATCCACGGTGGACCGGTCTCTGCTGGAGGACCTGGGTCTGTCCGCGGTGGACCGGTCTCTGCTGGAGGATCTGGGTCTGTCCGCGGTGGACCGGTCTCTGCTGGAGGACCTGGGTCTGTCCGCGGTGGACCGGTCTCTGCTGGAGGATCTGGGTCTGTCCGCGGTGGACCGGTCTCTGCTGGAGGATCTGGGTCTGTCCACGGTGGACCGGTCTCTGCTGGAGGATCTGGGTCAGTCTACGGTGGACCGGTCTCTGCTGGAGTCTGAGCTGAAGGAGGTTCTGGTGAACCTGCATGAGTTCATCTGGTTTCACCAGAATCCGACCCGGTGGCTCCGATGACGAGCATCAAGAATAACTCTATAGAAACAGACCATCTTCTCTCTGGCGTCTTCACTGATGGAGGTCGTGTCGATCGAGAGAAGCCAAACAAACGATGATGAAATCGACGGCTGGGCCGGCTGATACTGGCTGAGGGGTTGAGATGGGGGTCCTCACAAAGAACTGGATCAAAGCAGGCCGTGACTCAACCAGAGAGAATCCTGCCAGTGAAGCGGTAGCAACCGCGTTACCCCGGCCGGTTATTAATAGTCGCTTCATGGGGGGGAGATATGCCAAGATCTCCCCCGCGTCACCACTGGGAGGGCCACTGGGAGAGTCACTGGGAGAGCCACTGGGAGAGCCACTGGGCGAGTCACTGGGAGAGCCACTGGGAGAGTCACTGGGAGAGCCACTGGGAGAGCCACTGGGAGAGCCACTGGGAGGGTCACTGGGAGAGTCACTGGGAGAGCCACTGGGAGGGCCACTGGGAGGGCCACTGGGAGAGTCACTGGGAGAGCCACTGGGAGAGCCACTGGGAGGGCCACTGGGAGAGCCACTGGGAGAGTCACTGGGAGAGTCACTGGGAGGGTCACTGGGAGAGCCACTGGGAGAGTCACTGGGAGGGTCACTGGGAGAGCCACTGGGAGAGTCACTGGGAGGGTCACTGGGAGAGTCACTGGGAGGGTCACTGGGAGAGTCACTGGGAGAGCCACTGGGAGGGCCACTGGGAGAGCCACTGGGAGAGCCACTGGGAGAGTCACTGGGAGGGTCACTGGGAGAGCCACTGGGAGAGTCACTGGGAGGGCCACTGGGAGGGCCACTGGGAGGGTCACTGGGAGAGCCACTGGGAGGGCCACTGGGAGGGCCACTGGGAGAGTCACTGGGAGGGTCACTGGGAGAGCCACTGGGAGGGTCACTGGGAGAGTCACTGGGAGAGCCACTGGGAGGGCCACTGGGAGGGCCACTGGGAGGGTCACTGGGAGAGTCACTGGGAGGGCCACTGGGAGAGTCACTGGGAGAGTCACTGGGAGGGTCACTGGGAGAGTCACTGGGAGAGTCACTGGGAGGGTCACTGGGAGGGTCACTGGGAGAGTCACTGGGAGGGTCACTGGGAGAGTCACTGGGAGGGTCACTGGGAGGGTCACTGGGAGAGTCACTGGGAGAGTCACTGGGAGGGTCACTGGGAGAGCCACTGGGAGCCGGTGGGTCAAATCTAAAGCCAGGACAAGTGTGAAGCAGCAGCTGGAAGGTTTGGGCTTCAGAGGAAGAACCCGTCTGAGTCAATCACAAGCCGACAGAAGCCTTCATGTTACCTGTGCATGCGCTCAACACGTTTAGAGAAATAGATTTTTGGCGGCATGTTGACATGCAATTTTTCCAGTATTTGGAATGATGATGCAACTTTTGCCCAGAACATCCAATTCAAATCAAGGTTTCCGTTCTACCATCATTTCGATACAAAAACTGTTTAATCGCTGCAAGATTTTAAATGAGACAAGTTTCCATAAGGAACTTGCATTTTGTGTTGATTTTGGCGTTTGTTTTCGGTTGCTCTTTCTGATGGAAGCGTTTGTCACACATGACGTGTTCGGACCGTTGGACAGATTATAATCTGACTCTTGACCGTTTCTACAGCTTCCGGTTGTGGTAAACGCTGTCGTTTTGGCGATGGCCTAAACAAAACATGCTTTTTCATACCAACGGTGGGTTTTAGGGTTCATGAGGGTTAATGCCACAGTATACAGTGATATTTTAGAAAATAGTGTGCTTTGTGCACAAATCCAGCTCCATGAAGGAATGCTTTTCCGAGTATAGTGTAAGAATGTCACTGGTCTGCACTGGTCCCTTTGGGATGCCGACCTGATCATCTCAGTGTTGCACAAAGCAAATCTCCGCATTTCAAGTCTTTGTAAGATGTGTTGGCGACCGCTGCAGAGAAGGATTCCGTCAACAACACACCAAACTGCAAATGAAACGTATAAACTGCCAATATACAGTGTAAAAAGTGTTTTTTACCCCCCCCCCCCACGGTGAGAGATATTTTCGGAGACGCGATGAGGACTAACTGGTCTCCTGATTTACACTCGAGACCGGCTAAAACCTGAAGACAGCTGTGGCCCGTGGCCGACACACGAGACCCGCAGAGCATAAGAAGCTGGACGAGGCATGTTGGCAGCAGGGGGGCGCGGCCGGGAACAAGAAGGTCACAGGTTCGACTCCAAAGAGGGGCCAAGTGTCCTGATTAAATGTCTTTGTGCAACACACGGATGTTTTCTAATCCAGCGATTCCAGAACAATAATTTGGGCCAATATGAAACCGATATGATTTGTAACACAAACACATGAGTGCAACAAACTGTTCCTGTTGCTGCTTGAAATGAATAAGTGTGTTTATTTCAGTCCTTTCACATTTGCTCCCGTGAGGTTTCAGTAGGTTTGCTCGTTGAGGAAATGTACATTTATGCTTCCCATAGTACTGTAGTTTGTATGAAATGATTAGTACGTTATTACAAGTTGTAGATATATTACCGTTTGTTGAATAAATACAAGGAGGTTGAAATATCTTCTTTACATCTAGATCCAAACAACGTAGGTATTTGGACGGATTGCTGTGAAATGTGCCGACAGTCACGGCCCCTACACAATGAATTATAATCATTTTTCATCAAATGTCATCGTTAGATTTAAAATTTGTCCAATACCTGGAGAGCTAATGACATTTTAGTTAGCACGTTGCTGACTAGCATTGCTGTGTAGACTCATAAACACTAACGGTAATGCCGGGTTATGCATTTGCTAATATTAGCATGACTCATCTGTGATTTACAGCTTTGTTTACATACAGAACAGCTGCTTGGTTTTACCAGTTTACATTGGCGGCAATAAGAACAACACTGGCCCAGTTAGCGGTCCAGTCATCTCATCGGGTTTAGGGAACGTCCATGCTGGTGAAATGTCAATCATCCATTTTACAGCCCCGCTGCACTTGAAATATATCGTCTGTCCTTCGCCTCTATTTGTGAGCTGTGCAGCTGTTTGTTTGGTGAAAGTTTATTCAGGGTTATTTTTAGGGTCTCTCCACTTGTTGTCCAACAAGGGGGGGGGGGCAGGGGGGACGACTCCAGGGCTATCACTTTATGATTCATCAGCAATCCCACAGATGCCTGGACCTCCATTTTCCTTCTCACACTCCACAGCACCAGTTGTCAAATAAATAGCCTCTTCAATGGCCGCTAACCCTAGCCGCTAACCCGAGCCGCCAACCCGAGCCGCTAACTCATACTAATGCAACGCCTCAACAGTTGTTAGCGGAACAGAGGTCACGTACGTCAATCCCCGAGACAGAAAAGCACCAACTAAACATCCACTGGGTTCATGTTGCAGCTCATGTTGACATGATAGGGACGTGTCCTCGGGGTAAATATAGATCATGCTGCATGTCTGGCCTCTGGTCCGTAATTGTTTTCTCTTGTTTGACGCATCAGTCTCATGATTGAAAGCAAAAGTGTCGTCTGTCATGTTAGCGGTGTTGCGGCGGCCATATTTGGTGGTTGATATGCGTAATATTTACTTCTTCCAATGTTTCACGTAACCGGACATTTTGAGTTGGCGAAACATAAAACACGGTCGCAATTATAAGACTCTGTCCTTTGAGTTTGAGTGTTATCTTGAACAGAAGGTTTCAGCTGACTTGAAGCGTCCGTATTTTCAGGCACTTCTGCTTTATTTAAGGCCAAGTTGGATATTTTTGAGCTTTCAGAAAAATCCCAGTCATAACAAGTGTTTAGAAGTTGGAAACTGCTAATTACAGTAAGATAACAGATTTATTTTGTAGTGAAACAGTTTTCTAGTCAGAACCAGGAACATCTATTGTTATGGTGAACTTGGCTGCAATTCATTTAATTTTTTTAGGTGAGTTATAGGGAGTATACTTTTCTTTAAATGAATTGTGTTCTGGCCTAAATTCTTCACATTGCTGAAATAAAGCAAAAGTCAAACATTGATCATGGTCTGGCCTGTCGCTGTTACTCACCATGATGGGGAAAGTAATGCAGTCAGTCCTCTGTGCTGCAGGAGGGCTTTAAGATATACAACGTCCTCAGAGGCAAGAGGACGTTAGCAGATGACTAACAACTTCACAGCAGAGCCAAAACAAATACACTCCCGTCATTAAATCCACCGTTTAATATTTCAAATGGGGATCTTGAGTCGTAAGATTCAAAGTCGCAAAATCTCTGCATTTTAATTCCTAAAATAAAATGTTAGCAGCACAAAATAGTTTGAGTGCTCTTGTACACGAGCAGCATATTGATGCATTTATGAAACCGCAAAGGATAAATCAAAGATAAACAACCCTTATAACACCACAAAAGCAGATGTTTTCTGTAAAACTGATTTACAGTTAGAATAAAAAAAACAAGTCCACTGGGCTCATGTGTCTCAATCACTGCTTGTAAAACTTAAATACTGTGAGCTGCAAGCACAAGATCGACATTTAGATAAACTCAGAACTTCAGTGGTCTTGAAATGAATACACCTGACCTGTAAAGGTATGCTCAGACCAAACTATTCTATTATTACCTTGTACCTGTAGTGGAAGTCCGAGATACGCCCGAATTACGCCGATTGTGTGTCAAAGGAGGCAACACAATGGCACTGATGAAAGTACTGCAATATTTATATATTTGAAGTATTATGAAATGAGGAGACATTCCTGAAAATAAATCTGGATTCATTTTATTTCCCATCGTTAACCTCTATAGCACACAAAAATGTAACGTTATGCCTCAAGGGCTGTTAGTTTCACCGATAATGTCGTGTGAACTCTGGTTAATACCATACACTGAATATAAGACGTGGACGTTAGTCATCGTGACGTCACTCGTTGGTTTGTGGACTGATGTTTTGAAGCCTCGAGTTCAACAATTTCGCCGTCGCCATCTTGGAATACGACCGTCGCCATGTTGTTTTTTTAATCAACCAGTGAACAGGAAGTGACCATATCTGGACTGAGGAGGAGACGTAGAGACGCCGCACACGTCTCTGGTAGAGACCTGTCAATCACGTGTAGCCCCGCCCTAAAGCATCCCCTGCTTTATGGTCTGTGTGACTCTAAATGGACCATCATGTACTAAATGAACATCATGCTGCATTGAAGAAGACTTGAAACTAGAGATTGAGACATAAACTCATGTCGCTGTTTCGCATGTTGCTCTGCTGCTCGTAATGTAAACGCAGCATGAGAATCTATTTCTAACGTCCTCGCAACCAACTGACTCTTCATCTCCTTTCAGCTAATGCACACCTCACACCTCAACTCCTTTCAGCGCTTACAGTCATGCTTCTTCTGTTTCAGCACCTCGACTCCTTTCTGTCTGCTCCAGCAGATTTATTTGCAATTCCAACTCGTTTTTCCTCGTTTTCACTTCAGCTCATTTTTCATCGAAGCTTATCGTCTGTTTCTAAATCCCTCTTATCAGCAGTTATCCACACAGCTACCACAACGCAAATACAGTTTTAGTGGGAAAACGCCACCAGCCACCAGCCACCAGCCAAAGGGTTTTGTCTCTGGAGCTCAGCTGGCAAAGAGCCAGCGACTGTTTATTTCCATCCAGCTGAGCTTGTAAGACGTGTGAGAGAAGTCTGGGAGGTAACAGCTACTGAGGCCACTGGATGAGGAACAGAGTTTGCATCAGTCTGTGGGATCGTTGGCTGCAGCACGTTACCTTCAGTCAGAGGAAATCCGCACGACGGCTGAGCGCTCCGGGGTCACACGCAGGTCAAAGTGCCTTTTAAAGAGTCTTCCCAACAGAGGAAGCAGACTGAAGTGACGGGTTGTGACTGTAATCCTGGATTGTTCTTCAGTCACTCGTTGCTTTGCAGGCCACGGTTCCCCTTCAATAAATCTCCTTTAATCAACATTAACATGCTACACGTATATCATCACTGCCGTCAATGATAATGAATAACAGCTGCTGGAGTAATAATGAAAACCCTTAAAAGTGAAATCGTTAAAAAACAAGATGTATTTAAGTTACATATACATTTGTGAGACACATTTAAGTAATTAAAGTAAACCAAGACGTAATGTTACATTATTGTTGGTATGTTTCAGCTACTCATGAAGATCATGTGATATGATGGAAAGCTCCAGAACAGCTACTAAATGGACCTTCTGGTCCGGAATGTGCTTTGAAGCTCAATTTGTTTTTCAGAGAAAGTCCTGAAAGTTATCAGACAAAAAGGAAATCTGAACATCTACAATCCCACCTAGTGTCCCTCAGTCTCTCCCTTCTTTCATCTCCACGTCATACAACAACGAGTTGAGTCAGCTTTTGCGATGATGTCACAGCTGGAAACTGTGACCTCACAGCCCCGTGCCGGTTCATACTCCCGTCATCTCTACATACCGAAGTAAGTGTTTGCGCCTGTGCTTTGTCCCGCTGCCGGTCTCCTCATGAGCGTCAGTCAGTGAAGCCACATCGCAGACGAATACCAACCGATTGATTATTGTTATCTCATAATCATAATCAGGTCGTTTAGTCATGAGATCACGAAACGTAATATCTGATATTCAAACAAGATTAAAACAAAACTTAATTTTCTCCTCGTGACACAGGCTTCAGAAACAGATGTTTGACTTTGCAGTGAGACATTTAAACCAAAAAACAGTTTTAAAGATACACGACCATCAAGCGACGAGACTTAAGAGTCTGCAGCCTTGCACGAGATGCTAATGTTAGCATGCTAATGTTAGCATGCTAACTACAAGCCCCTGGGAAGAGGGCCAGGCTCTGAAGCACATTTTACATTCTGCCCAAACGGGGGAATTACAATTCCCGTGTCCGCCGTGCGATGCCATAGGGCCCCAAAAGACTTTTCCCCAGAGACCTAAGTTAAGAGAGAGCCGTCTCCAACTCAGCGGATGATTCAGTGTTTAGGGTAAATGAACTTCACAATACAAATAATAATCCTTTGTTAAATCATTACGTCCTAAAAGTTATAAAATGCACTTAACACCTGAACCCAGTTATTTTCCTTCCTCCGTTCAGAACTTGGAGGCGGGACTTAAGACAATGCTAGTGCGCTTGCTCTTTTGGGCCCCATATCGCGTAATATCACCAAATGTCCGGGTCATTTTAATCAGACTTTTATATTCGTACGTCAAACCACTGAGCAGCTTTCATAGAATGAATCAGGGCGCCGCACTGTTTCCAGTTCTCTTTGTACATCCATGGCTCACAATGACAACGCTAACATGCAGGTATAAAACATTTACCGTTTTTAGTTTAGCATGTTAGCATGAAAACATGCGCTAATCAGCAGTAAACACAAGAGACAGCCGAGGCTGGAAACGTTATTAGTTCTGCAGGTATTTGCTCATATTAAAAATGTTAATATGAACGGATGGTGGCGCTGAATGAAAAGTCAGAGGATCACGGAGGTCAGACGGATTCATCCTCTGGGGACCATGAATGCGCAGTTTAACATTTCATTGGGTTCTACACATCAGGAGGCATCCTCCTTATATCTGCCCCTGTATCCAACAGCCTACATGTTGTTATTGCTCTTATAACTAATGTATTTATGAATGAATATAATAGTCATTGAAAACAGATACAAAAACCAAAACCTCTTCTGTACCAGGCTGCATGAAGACCATCAGCGCGTCGCTCTGGCTGTTAGGATTCTGTAGGAAAAAGCACTCGACTTCGCCGGCTGAAGTAAAGTGTGCGGCGCTCGACTGACATCAGTCGGAAGCAGCGTGTGCGTGACATAGTGACACTTACAGTCGAGGCGTGAACGTCACTACGGGCTCACATTCCCATCTTCAGCATCCAGAACAGAACCACTACAATCAAGACCACGTCAGTGGAAGAGTTCCCGCTTTGAGAGTCAAGACAGAACATCTTCAGTTTAGCCTGCCTGTTAACTGATTAGTTGAAGAGCAGCCGTCTTTACCTTCGACATGCCATCACTTCAGTTGGTTTCTTATGCTTCCTTGTGCTGTACTTCTTTATTCTAAGTTACTGAAAATATGACGAGCTTGTCACACATATAAAAAAATAACTATGATAGCTGAACTGATGGTGTGCATTTGTTTTTTTTATACACTCATACGACGTACAAACAGCAGAATTGTGATCAATGAAAATACAGTTATGAACATTATATTCCATTTCTGCCAAAATGTTCAGGCCGGTCTCCTCCAGCGGTCGAAGGTCTAACCTACAAAAACATGAGCCAGAAATATCGCATGAAATGATCTTGTATGTTATCCACGTGATCATGAATGAGGAAGTATGCTCAGTGTTATGATTCTAAAGATCAGATGCAGACAATCAATCATTCTGTCAAAGATGCTTCTGTTTTTGAAGAGCAGAATTCTGCTTTCTTCGTCTGTTTTTGATTTATTTTTTCAGCTGACTGTCCCATCATGACTCCTTAGCTACCACATCTCAGACACTCCTTTTCCATTGCACCCAATATAACAAATATCTCTTTTACCGTCCAAAGAACTATATATTCCCAGACCACGTCAGTCGTCGTGGGCTGAGACGAGGCAGGCGTTTTACGTTGGAGAGCTCTAATCAGCGGTGACCAGTCCAGAAAGCTGACATCACTCCCGACATGCAGCCAAGTCTCACATGCCTCTCAAATGGATGGAGCATGAAGTCACTTCCCTCATAAAGTCTGGGAGTAACGAGAGGGGAGAGGGGTGAGAGAGTGGGGCAGCATATCATGAGAGTAACGGGCCGCTGCTGGTTTCACGTCATTTTTAAATCGTTTCTTACAAGCTGTGCTGCAAAGTGCTGATGAATCTCAAGAGGTTTGTGGTCAGCCCACCAGCAACTTCAGTGACGTGAGGAATGACTCATGAGACTCATGAGAGGAATAATCCTGCACCGTCCAACAGGAGAAGACTCACACACCATTACAGTAACCAATAAAGATCAATGCATTCTCTCTAGTGGCCACCAGGGGGCGACTCCTCTGGTTGTATAGAAGTCTATAGAAAATGACTCTACTTCTCTCTTGATTTATTCCCTCAGTAAACATTGTAAACATGAGTTTATGTCTCAATCTCTAGTTTCAAGTCTTCTTCAATACAGCATGATGTTCATTTAGTACATGATGGTCCATTTAGAGTCACACAGACCATGAAGCAGGGGATGCTTTAGGGCGGGGCTACACGCTGATTGACAGGTCAACACCAGAGACGTAGACGGCGTCTCTACGTCTCCTCCTCAGTCCAGATATGGTCACTTCCTGTTCACTGGTTGGGAAAAAACATGGCGACGACCGTATTCCAAGATGGCGACGGCGAAATCGCTGAACTCGAGGCTTCAACAAGTCCACAAACCAACGAGTGACCGCACCGTGACTACGTCCACTTCTTATATTCAGTCGTTGGTATTAACCACAGAGTTCACACCACATTTTAAGTGAAACTGATGTTCTGACCCTTTCAACAGCCCTTGAGGATCCGTAACAACTGTTTGGAAAATCCCTAAATTGGATCGACACCGTGGCTAATCAGCGGTGTGTTGGCTCAGAGCCGATCCGCTTCCCACCATATTGTACAGAAACCTGTTGATAAATGAGATCTTTATATCCTGCTGACAGATGGACCAGGCCAAGGAAATCAAGTTTCAACTTCAGTAAAAAGAAAATATCTTCGTAAAAGCGACATAAAATGAAGGATGTTCGTTCGAGTTTGTGAGCATTTAGTTAAACGAACCCCTTCCACACATCAGCTTCACAAAAGGATTGAAAATGTCTCGCAATGAAAACAGTGGAGGAAAAAAAAGAAGCTATTAATGGAGAGCAAGGTCCCAGGAGATGAGGGCAGAGCAATGCATGCTGGGTACGATAACACAGAGGAGGCGGAGGCAGAGAGCGCCTCTGTTTACTGTTCGGAACGTAAGTCAAAAGGGGAACATTTTCCATCTTTAACAGAACAGAACACACACTGTGCTGACTGAGATGTCACAGGTTTGATTTCTTATCGCGTCTTTGAGCCAAACACTGAACCTCAGCAGAGTTATTCACTAAATGTCTGAAACTAGTTTCCTAATAATGATGATTTTTCTCATTGTATTTGTCATATTTTAATTATATTCGTATTCTAGTCTATATTTGTGTTGTATTTTTTTTTATTCTGTTTTACTTCTAGTCTATATTTATGTTTCTCGTACATATTTGTATAAAGTATTTTTGTATATTTTTATTGACATTTTCTTCTTGCCTATATTTATGTTTCTTGATTTTTGCAATTCATGCTTTTATCTCATTCTGTTTTATGTTTTCCACCAAAAAAACACAAAGTAAACTCGACAATAAACCCCGAGTCTGATTCTGACGACGTTACAATCTTGTCTCTAGCTCCACCTTTAGAGCACCTTTGTTATTTACAGTCATGGTCCCCAGGGGATGAACCCTGTCGATTGTTTGACACATTATCAGTGTTCATCAAACGCCACCAAACACCAGTCACATTGCAAAGACTTATAAACAAAATACACGATACAATCTGGGGATCACCAAAGTAATATTTGTATTTATAATAACATATCCTGTGGGGAGCATGAATATCTCATGGAGGAGAACAGCATCATCTTTGTTTTCCCCCCATTGAGCTGCAGGACGGTAACAAAAATTAATAATAATAATAATAATTTCACACTAATACTACTTTTTCTTATGATTATTATCATTATAATAATTACTATTATTGTAACCACGATGACAAAGATCTCCTAATTATGACAAAGTTACTTTAACCCAAACCGTGATGCTTCCCTCATCCTACCAAACCTGAGCGACAGCGTTCAGCATCATCAAATGCATTTATGTGATCCATTAAAGACATTAAATGAGTTGCTCTACAGATGTTTGGTGTCCTCTCCGCGTTTAAACGCGTCATGAAAGCAGCTGTTCTGCCCTCAGAGAGCAGAGCTTAAGTACCGCCGCATAAAGATGCATTCATGAACGCAGTCTCTAATGTACGGCTTCCTGAAACCAGCTGTGACTGGGCTGTGAATGAAGGAGTCATAACTCAGAGCCCGTTCATTCCAGTAACGCACTCCTCAACTCATCGCACTTTACTGCATCATGTTTTATGGACTTTATTTACTAATATCGATCTGAGGACCAGTTAGTGGGTGTTTTATGTGATTTATATTTTAAAGCCCTCTGAGACTAAATGATGTTAAAGTTTGTATCGATCGCCCCGTTTCTGATGAGTTTGTGACATGATAAAGCTCATATTTGTTTATGAATATGCATCATGTATGCGTGATGTAAACTCAAATAATAAAGTCTTTCAAGCTTTAACTTCTCTACAGGATCTCAAAATGAACGCCTCAGTGATATCGATCCGATATTATGATATTATAATAATATAACACTGATCGCAGTAATTCTGTCCGCATATCAGTACTTATACTTTTGATACTACAAGTACATTCTGCTGATAAAAACACATCTTAAGGGTTTTTTTCTCGCCAAAAATCATTATGAAACTAAATAAATAAATTCCAGAAGCTGTTACCAGATAATATTGTTTTAATTTAATAAATTACTAATAAATATCAAATTATATTAATCGACAAATCACCTCAGCACTGATATCATCCATGTCAGAGATTATTATTTGTATTTTTCATGATATTTGAATAGTGTGAAAATGTTTTTTATTCAACAGTTTTCCTTCATTTATAGATTTTTTTAAACAATATTTGTGATTTTTTAAGTTGTTTATTATCAGATATGTGATATTTTGTTCTTCCATGTAACGAAACATTTGAAATGAAATGAAACTTCACAGTCTAACACACACCTGTTCGTCTCACCTGGTCTCAGCAGTAGAAGGTCTCACAGCTGTTCAATCCCACAAACCAAGCGACTCCGTTCCTCTTTGATGAGTTCACTGACAATCCGTCACAACATGACTGCGCTTCTCAAATCAGTCCTCCCTCCTCCAGCGTTCCTCTTGAGCTGCTTCTTCTTCTGCTTCTGCTTCTGCACTTGTTCTTCTTCTCTTGCCACAGTTGGAGGCGTGAAGCTTCGTCTGAGGACAGAAAGAGAAACTCGCTGTGAATGAAGTCAGTTGTTCGTTCTTCCCTCCAGTTCGTTCCCGGTCAGCAGTGAGAGTCTGCTCTATATTTAACATGTGCTCTCAGTCTGTGTCAGCAGCTGAACTGACTGAGGCTTTAACAAACCCCCGACAGCTGAGCTGAGCTCCTCCTCCTCCTCCTCCTCCTCCTGGTCCTGGTCCTGGTCCTGGCTCGGCTTGTAATGAGGTTTTGCATTAACTTGTGTTACTTTGGTTTAGTGTTTTGTGGTTACAGTCGAGCTTACGAAGATGCCAAAGATACAAAATATGTTGAGTTGGATTTGGATGAAATTCATTTTTAAATCAGATTGAATTTGTTTTAAATGGAAATCTGATTTGTATTTTGAGCCACACAAACAGTCAGAGATCCGGGCTGCACACGACGCTAAAGCTGTTATTTTTAATAACAGATGCTGGTTAGAAATCCCTCGTGGGATTCATGTCAGATTTTGAGAAAAATAATATCTCCGCAGTATGAAAATCCTCAGTTATTGCAAACTGGTGGTCTCCTGGCGGTCCTCTGGTGGTCTCCTGGCGGTCCGCTGATGGTGTCCTGGTGGTCTCCTGGTGGTCCCCTGATGGTCTCCTGGCGGTCTCTTGGTGGTCTGCTGGTGGTCTCCTGGCGGTCCTCTGATGGTCTCTTGGTGATCTCTTGGTGGTCTCCTGGCGGTCCTCTGATGGTCTCTTGGTGGTCTCTTGGTGGTCTCCTGGCGGTCCTCTGATGGTCTCTTGGTGGTCTCTTGGTGGTCTCCTGGCGGTCCTCTGATGGTCTCTTGGTGGTCTCTTGGTGGTCTCCTGGCGGTCCTCTGATGGTCTCTTGGTGGTCTCTTGGTGGTCTCCTGGCGGTCCTCTGATGGTGTCTTGGTGGTCTCCTGGCGGTCTCCTGGTGGTCCCCTGATGGTGTCCTGGTGGCCGCGAGGAAGAGACGAAGGAAAAGGATTTTTTGCTTTTTTTGATAAAGGACTATAAGGTTTACGGCATGATGGTGCAAAAGGATAAATCATCTGAGAGACGTTGACATCGGTACCAAATGATCCTCCAATGCATGCAGAACATTGTGAGATGTTCGACAGGAACCATGAACATGTTGACCTGCAGTTGATGCGAGTGGATCACCAAAATGATTGGAATTCATCCTCTGGGGAACGTGAATGTCTGTACGAAACGTCATGACAATTCCTGCAATGTTTGTTGAGATATTTCAGTATATACTTAAAATGTAATATCATGGTAGGATTTGGCAGAGGATCACCAACATTAGTGGGTTTTATCCTCTGGGGAACATGAATTTCTGTTAAATGTTCATCCAATACTTGTTGAGATATTTTGACAGAGGCCTAAAACGTTAACGTCATGGTAGCGCTCGGGGAAACGTCAGAGGATCACCATCATTGGTGAGATTCATCCTCTGGGGAACATGAATCTCATGGCAAAATGGAATAATAATTTAAATGTTTTCACTGGATCAGAAGCCAGACTTCTTCCTGCACTCACACATCCAAACAGCTGCACCGCTCCTGTTGTGTCTCTAACTCTCCATCGAGTCGAGCCTCTGCAGACGAGAACCGCTGTGTGATCATCATCTCAGGGCTTTAACGGAGGAGACCATGACTCAGCTCACTCTAATGAGCTGCAGCGCTGCACGTTTCACTGTGAATGATCATGAACTATAGAGATATTTATATATTTATATATATATATATATACTGCTGGAAGCTGTGCTGTGCTCTGATGCAGCTGCAGCGGTGCTAACGGTACAATGACATGTTCCGTTAAACGATGTGGGAAATGACGCTTATTTCCTTTCTTTCTTTCCGAGAGTTAGATGAGAGGATCGACAGCAATCTCATGTCGGTGCTAAGTGTGAAGCAGGAGGCAATTAGCTTAGCTTAGCATAAAGACTGGAAGCAGAGGGAAACGGCTAATCTGGCTCCAAGTTCAAGAACAGACCTACCTACACATCTAAAGCTCATTAATTCTGTTTAATCTGTGCACAAACACGATGAAAAGCTCTTTATAACAGTGCATGACTATATGTATATAGTAAGAAATGATCTGATCATAACAAATGATAATAGTATCATACATTTAATGTATTTAATCTACAACATTTTAGGATGTACAGTTTAAAATAGCATTTTTGTGTAGATTACTATGTCTGCAGTGACATCATGATACTGATGGCTATTATTCATTCATTTTAATGAGGAACATCGCCACCTACCTCTGATCATCGGCTCTTCATGTAACCGCAGAACAATATGGATCCTAACCTCCAGACTGTTTGGCATTTATTTGTATCTCTCTGTCTTATAATGAATTATTACTGATTTAATAATATATGATTATCACAGGATCCATTAGGATTTAGAAATATTTTATAATTATACGAAAAAATCCATTTATTGTAAGGTGTTTATTTGAATCTCTTTAAATTTTCCATCCTTTGACATTGTCTCATACTTACTCAAATATGACATAATGAGCTTTTTTACTTTCCTTTTTTATTATAATTGGAATTATAGTTTAATATTTAATTAATATTCCTGCAGAAAATAAAAAACATATGTGTGCATGTCTGTGTCGGAATAAAAAGTTGACATACACACTCCAGGCTCGTGCACAGAGCAGGTTAGTATGCATCCGAACCACCGAGGTTAAAACAGGGACTTCCGGAAATGACCTTCAAAATAAAACAAGTGAAAAAACAAACATTGTAAAGGTGTCACTTTAGACTGAAATTTTGATGACATTTCTCACTATTTTCACTACTTTCACAAAACAAACAATACATTAATTAATGGATAAAATCCTCAGCAGATTAATCCATAACAAAAATAATGATCAGTTATTAGATCAAAACTAAAACAGTTATAATCTCTCTTTTACATTATCGCATGAGTAATTATATTCTAATGATATAATATATAACAGTAGAAAAGTCACAGGAGACATTTCTATACTTTTAATAATTAAAACACGTTATCAAGATTATATTTACATACTTTTACTGAAGTAGCTTTTTCAATGAAGGAATTTTGCAGCGTTGTAAAAGTACTTTTACTAAAGTAAAATATATGAACAATACTTCCTCCATCACTGCCTCTTGCCATTCTATAATTTAAAGATTAGCGTTTAGATTTTACTTGTTTTTTTAATGAACAATTGCACATGTACAATTTCACAAATTTTCAATATTAAAACTCAATTTATATGTACTATTTTAGTTATTGTATATTTTTTAACCTTTTTTATATTTAATATTCTTTACTGTTTCATTATTATTATTACTGTTTTATTATTATTATTACTTATTTACTTATTTATTATACTTGTTTTAATCTTGTGTTTTTACTATGTATCTAGTTTGCACTACACTGTATATATATATATATATATATATATATATATATATACTGCGGGACTGATAAAGGATTATTTTATTTTACTTTATTTCATTGCAAAAAAAAGGGGGAAAGCCTTTATTCTGAAGGCAGAGTTTAAGTTCCGGCAGTGACGTGTGTTCGTGCGTTAGCTTTCCCCGTTTTGGTGATCGGAGCAGCAGTCGAGCTGCTACATAGATCCGGTCTCCGATGAGCACCACCTATCATCTGAGGAGGATCATGGAATAAAAACATGGCCCACAATCGAAGCTTTTTCCTCGAAGGTAAGATGTGACACTCCAGTGCTCCGGTCGCCATTTTTTGTACCCCCTCCCCGGAACCACATAGTCCTCGGAGAGCCCTGCTTTGCTGGGTCCGCAGTAAGAACGGTCCAAAAAATGTATGTGTGGAGCTAAAAAGCGGCTAACGTTAGCATCTTAATGCTAGGTGGCTCTAAGCTAGCCCCGTTAGCGCTGACGGTAGCTGGTTCTGGATGTGAGACGGGCCTCTTTCCTACCTTATTATTTTTTGTTTTTTTCGGCTTTTTAGCCAAATAACGTTTGAACAACACATTACAATACATAAACACTTTTATAATAAACGTTATAAAACGTTAAGTGGCCTCCAAGCTAGCATGCAAACGTGTTAGCTTCGACTATTAGCTTGGCTAATCATTAATTGTAAACAGAAAATGTTCCCAGTGTGGTTTCAATGCTTTGACTGTCATTTCTGTTATTGTCTTCACTTTGTCCCACAGTTCACATCTTAAGTTAAGAGGCCACTCTCCTAAAAACGTCAAATAAATACATAAAAACATAATTAAACACATTTGAGTGAGGAGTTTCACAGACAGAAGAAGAAGAGCTTGGCAGGGTTAAATGTGTCGCTACTGCCTTGCTCAGTGGCAGTGTCATGAGGACAGGGGAGCAGAGATGTAGCCATATGAACTAGGGTACCGTTAACTTTTGTTCAAGGAGGAAAAACAATATCTAATCTGTCAATTATAATAATTTTTTTAACTACTATTTCTATAAGAAGACTTCTGAGATATTCTATATTTTTCTTCATGTCAAAGAATCCCATAAAAAGACCAAAACCAACAGTGAATGTATAAACTATCTCTTAGATCTCCATTTAAAAACACATTAATAATCTAAATGTTCCTTTATCTCCATGAACACACACGCTGTAGTTTATCACTCGAGCACCAAATGTGGATTAATCCGCCGCTGAAAGTAGTCTCTAATAAATGCACTATTTCCTCCTGTTTGTTTGATAACAAACTACAGTGACCAGCTGTATATTTAATGAATTAAACTATATATGTTTGTGATGTCTATTTAAAGATCATCATACTTTCATCAGTAGGAACCAATGGGATTTGAGCTGAGAGCCTCAGACAGGAAGTCAGACAGTATTAAGAGACGCACTAAGGTGTTGGTTTTGTGCTGCGGTATTTTCTTGCTGAGGAAGCTTCCTATCTGAAGGGAAATGACCAGGAAGTATCATGATGAGAGCTGGTTGAATTCTCTAACTGGTGAGGAAAGGTGCTTGAATGCGTCCTTTCTTATCTCCTTTAGCAAAGGATACACTGGACCGTCCTTGATGAAAGGAGATGATGCCGTGTGTGTGGCAGCAACATTTAAAGTGACGCACATCAATAACATCCTTATTTCTCCGTCGCATCTCCTTTCTCAACCTCACGATGTTTCTCATTGAGATCAAGGAGAAGTGGTTAGAAAAAGACAACGGTCTTCATATTTTAGACCACTCGACAGCAGCCCATGGGATATGTTTAAATAATAAGAAAGATATAGAGCAATGCCGTCATTATCTGGTAACAAAAGATGCTAACGTTCCTAATTGTTGTCTAAACACAAGCAGCTGAACAAGAACAAACCAGGTTTGAATGTAAAAGTCTAAATTTGGGACTAATGAGAGACGAGACTTTCTCTACTTGACAGTTTAAACTTGTTTCAGTTCATATTCGAGCTTCAACATCCAGCGTTGTTTAAAAGGAAACCTGCCTGGCAACAATAACGTATCATTGGAGATATTTAGTTGCCGGGTCTCGTTGCACAGGAGCGATATGCAGATGTGTTGTCGGTGTCAAGTTTCCCAAATGATTCGCATGCAAATCATGCAGATCCATTGAGGAGTCATTCAGGGGTTGGGCATGCTCGGGCTGCTAGCTCAGTGAGCTCTAATCAGCGAAACATGTCGGCTTTCTGTGACACTTTCAGGGTATTCAATGCTGTTGTTGGACAGCAATAATGTGGAGATGGACTCGAACCGTTGACGTTGCGGTTCATTGTTGGTGTCAAAAAGGAGAGGAAGTGATCTGATGTTGCAGAGGGTCTCATTACTGTGTTTTGGTTGATAAGCTTCATGTTTGACATACAGAAGAGTTCCTCTTCCTCTGAGTGTTGTTGTGAGCTGTTTGGAGTTGATCACGTGAGAGTCAACGTTCTCCTTCAGGCTGCACTAACGGCTCTCGCTTCAGTCTGTTGGGATGACTCGTGTCTGTGGGTCCTAATAAACGAGTGTCCCGGAGCTCAGCGGGGAGCCCGGTGTCCTCACCGACATGATCGGGGGCTTTGGGTGTGATTCATGGAGCTGGATCCAGACTCTGTGTTTGCTGGAGAGGGGAGATTAGAACCGGCTTCACTTGGCTCCTGCAGGATTGATCCAGATGACTGACTCTGGGATCATAACATGATCCATGATTTCTGAACCTCTTCTTGTCATTTTTTAAAATTACCCCTGAAATGGATGATGCACTTAAAACAGGCAGCGTTTTTCTTTCTGTCTCATCTCCTCAACGTCTGCTTATCCACTTGTGCAGCTGCACAGGAAGAGCAGAAGCTTTTTGTGGGGGGGGGGGGGGGGGGGGGGGGGGATTTGGTTTGTGGCACACACAAAAAAAGGACGCAGCTTTTAAGGCAAGATGGAGGTTTTAAGTGATGTTTACCTGCCGGGCTCACAGCCAGATGGATAACTCGCATTCACAAGATGACGAGTGAGAGGTCGCTGGGTTTACGACGTAAGAAGAAGTCTCTTTTGTTTCTTTGCTTTAAAGAAGGAAGTTTCACATTTGAGTCCTCTGCTTTGTGTGGTTTTATTGGCCATTGTTTTTGGTATTTACTGAACAAATTTCAGTTGATTTGGAGAAGAAATAGGAAGCCAGGGCCTCATGGGAAAACGCGTAACTTTCCTCCTCAACGACGTCCAGCAGACGTTAAAGAGTTCTTGTTTAGAGTCTGTCACCTAACGGCTCGCCTTTTCTTCATTATGGACATGTACTGTATGTAAGGAAAGGAAATGGACAGCGACATCTGTTGTACAGTCATTTAGGTAAAGAAATCTGGGCAAACACAGTATATATAAAGTAAGCTTTATTATTTTGACAAACTCTGTAAGATCAGTTCTTAATTATTAATAATAATAATAATTATTATTATTATTAGCATTAAATCATTCATGACATTTGACAGTGCCTGGATTAATCCTAATTGTTTAAGACAAAGAAATAAGACAAACTTATTATTAATACTTTCAACTGATCGGCCAATTATTTTCTATATTCGGGGATAAACGTTAACCTGGCAACCAGGAATCAGCTTGTGGTTGCTGAAACTTAAATATAGTTGCCATTGTCACTTGTTGACGTATTTTAAAGACTCTGGTTGGAGGTGAAGTCTTAACGAGGGTGTTTTACATTGTTATGGTAGTTTTGGTTATTGTTGGAAATGTGGCCTATAATCTGCTTTACATAACGGACTCTTTAAGTTTTGGGTAAATCTGTGTTTTGACTTCGACCTGAATGTGATTTCCAGCTGCTCTCTAATTGTGCTTTACTTTAAATACTCATGTCACAAATATGCTGTGTTGTAATAATTCTCTTTATTGACCACCACTAAAAGAATCAACCAAGTCTGAGAAAAGAAAGATAAACGTGACATTTGATCGGACTTTAACCTCACTGACATGAGTATTCATGTTCATATTTACAGAAAGATGCAGACCTATAAAGGAACCTAAAGTGTTGTGTTCTTACCTCCGTGTCCCGAGTGTGACTCTGGTTTATATCGTCTTATTGAAGCTCTGGATCGATCCGAGACCAGAAGAGACGGAGGCTACAAGCACAACAACTGGAGCTTCTCTCTCTCTGGTGGCAGTGAAGAAGAGGGCAACCATGAGTAAGCATCCCCCCCCCCCCCCTCTACCACTATGAAGCACATGTGCATGTAAACCCTGATAGACAGTAGATATTGATCATCGGGACAGAAGAGCTTCCTCCTCATAAGACGATCAAAGAAAGCTGCAGCGAAATGCAACTTTCTTTGCACCTTCTTAACTATTTAAATGCACATTTATTCTTAATTTTAAGATACTAGAGTTACAGCTAATGACACTTTTATTAATTATATTA
Source organism: Lycodopsis pacificus (assembly GCA_028022725.1). Taxonomy (NCBI): domain Eukaryota; kingdom Metazoa; phylum Chordata; class Actinopteri; order Perciformes; family Zoarcidae; genus Lycodopsis; species Lycodopsis pacificus. The sequence goes on along the minus strand of CM051705.1, from coordinate 1,424,750 downwards.
TTAAAATATTTCAATCAATTCTTAATCTAAGCAGTTAGGGTATATGCTATATAAAACTTAAAATTATGAGAATCTGGAACCAGAAGTAAATGGTAGTTTTTACTTGATAAATAAATGAAACGAGTAATAGATTATCAGAATAGTTTTTAATAAATTGAATGGCTGTTTTGGTTGTGAAAGTGTGTAGTGAGCAGCTCAGCTGTGCTTTCTCATGACGGTCACTTCTCTGATGAAGCAGTTTAAATACCATCGGTCAAACCGTAGAATCTACCGATGCACACACAGACGTAGACATAGATTCAAATAGAGTGTACGCACACGCACGCACACACGCACGCACGCACACACACACACACACGCACACACACACAGTAGTCTGAACACGCGTGTGTTGTTTGTGTGTCCTCAGCGTGAGCGTGGTGAGCATGGAGGAGATGGACCGGCAGCAGCCCAACTCCCTCGAGGAGAAGAAGGTAAAGCTCCTCCCTGAACTCTTCTTCGTCGTCTGCTTCTTTTCTCCGTCTTCTTTTTCTTCTTCTTTGTCTTCCTCCTTTTTTTTTTTCTTGGTCTTCTTCTTAGTCCCCTTTGTCTACGTCTTCGTCATCTTGTTCTTCATCGTCTTTCTCTTCTTCTTCTTCTTCTTCTTTATCTTTTCCTCTTCCTCCTCTCGTTTTCTGACTCTCACCGCTGGTCATGTGGTCTCCCAGCGGAGCTCTCTGATTGGTCCTGCAGACAGAAGGACGGCCCCCGAAGGACCCCGGCAGTCCATGAGCCAACACTGCTGGGGTGCTCTGGGAGGCCTCCAGGGCTGCTGGTGTTGTTGTTGTTGTTGTTGTTGTTGTGAGTGGGCGTGGCCTCTTGGCCTCTGATTGTCCTGTAAAGGATCATTCACACTAGATTTAGTCAGATATAAAACGATGAGGAAGTAAAGTATCGAATAAACATGTTCTGGTAACTTCTCTTCATGCTTAGTTCAGTTCTATTTACTGTCGATTTCTCCTAAATTCACCACAAGTTACCATTACATAACGCCTCATTTGCATATTTAAACACAACATTTCAGAAAACTTGGAATACAAAAAATAATTGTCTTAATGTTTCTTTTGTGTGTCTTTGTTTCTGTGTGTGTCTTTGTTTCTCTGTGTGTGTGTTTGTGTGTGTGTGTGTGTGTGTGTGTGTCTTTGTTTATCTGTGTGTGTGTGTGTGTGTCTTTGTTTATCTGTGTGTGTGTGTGTGTGTGTCTTTGTTTATCTGTGTGTGTGTGTGTGTGTCTTTGTTTCTGTGTGTGTGTGTCCTTGTTTCTCTGTGTGTGTGTCTTTGTTTCTGTGTGTGTGTGTCCTTGTTTCTCTGTGTGTGTGTGTGTGTCTTTGTTTCTGTGTGTGTGTCTTTGTTTCTCTGTGTGTGTGTGTGTGTGTGTGTGTGTGTGTGTGTGTGTCCTCAGTCTCCTGCTCTGAGACACTTCACTTCTTCTGATCCGTTGAGAACTTATGAGAACCGGCCAAGTAATCACATGAGGCCTCTGAACAAGCTGGCGCCCAAAAGACTCAGGTACTCGACTATATGTATTCTATTCATATATATATTTATATTCATATGAAGTCTGGAATGTGATTATTAATGAAAACACTGCTCATTTAAAATGAGTCATGAATATGTAATAAACAAGTTCAGTTCTGTGAGAAGAATCATGTTTGTCTTCACTTGTTGCTATTTATTTAAACTAATATTGAATCAGATTCAAGTCTTTCTTTTTAATTTAGATTTCTTTTTTTAACCTGAGAATTAGTTTTATTACTTTCTACACCAGTTTTATTTTTTTTATTTTTTATTTTTTTTTTTTTTTTTTTTTTTTTTTTTTTTTTTTTTTTTTTTTTTTTTGCAAGTACTGCAAGTATTTCATAGAAACATAAAACAAATACAGATGATAAATCTTATTAATTCTAATTGTTTGTTTATCACATAGTTTCCTGTGAACTCAGTGACGGGAACGTCTACGGACAAATAGTTAAATAAATACAATTTAAAAAAGGAATGAATTAAAGTGCTTTACAGGCCATCTTCAATCTAGTAAAGTAAAATATAAATAATGTATTCATAAGGTAACGAATGAGTAAATAATGAATGGAATAAAATAACAATTAAAGAAAATCCTACACTCTAAACTAAACTATCAATCTGATTAAATAACGTTTAAGTCATGTTTACATTCTGTGTTCTCATGATTTCTTAATATTTACGTTTGTTTTGCATCCCTTTGACTCCCCCCTTTGACTCCCCCCCCTTTGACTCCCCCCCCTGTGACTCCCCCCTGTGACTCCCCCCCCCTTGACTCTCCCCTTTGACTCCCCCCTTTGACTCCCCCCCCCCTTTGACTCCCCCCTGTGACTCCCCCCTTTGACTCCCCCCCCCCTTTGACTCCCCCCCCCCTTTGACTCCCCCCCCCTTTGACTCCCCCCTGTGACTCCCCCCCTTTGACTCTCCCCTTTGACTCCCCCCTGTGACTCCCCCCCTTTGACTCTCCCCTTTGACTCCCCCCCCCCCCCCCTTTGACTCCCCCTGTGACTCCCCCTCCTGCAGCGACGCCCCCCTCTCGGTAGCGTCGCCCCCCCCCATCGTCCTGAACAGAACAAACTATTTCATCATCAGTCCGGCGCCGTCGCCGTCGCCGGGAATCGTCCTCCAGGGCCGACACTTTCAGCACGCCCAGGTGCCCTCTGCAGTCCGCAAACCGGTCCAAAGGTGAGACGCCACGTTGCGTTGATGAACTACACCTCCCATCATGTGGCAGGAAGTAAACAGGAAGTGCACTGCTGGAGGGAACGTAAGAACATGCAGATTCTCAGGCTGGAATAAGAAGAAACGGGTTGTGAAACAGATTTGTAGACGTTTGGAGCGAATAGAGACGCTGATCTTTTTCACAAGTTGCAGTTGTCGTCAACTTCATTAAACGTTCTTAAAAATGAGTTTCTTTCTGATTAGATTGTATCAATGGCCCTCAGTGAGGACAGATACTGGATACAGAAGCATGACGTGTAAACCTTCAGCCTCAGTTAGTTCTCCTGGAGGGCAGTGATGGAGAGGAGAGGGATTTCAACCCGCCTCTGCCTTCATCCTCTGAGTGGATGTGGTGTAAAGGACAGACTCACTTTGAGTTGCATCACTGAGACGTTTGTGTCTTTTGATTTGTATCTTCAAGCAGCCTTGATCTGAAGGAGAGGTCTGACTCACTGGACCTCACGGTCATCGCTGGTCTTTGTGCTGCTGGCTCGCTCATGAATGAGTCTGGCTAGCACTGACTGATGCCACGTTAGCAGAGAGCGATGTTGCTGCTGTGGTTTGCACAGTAACAGCAGCTTGAAATGTTGAATCCAGTCCAAACCGTCCTGCTGCCACAAACACTCACCAGAGCGCCACAACAGTCCCAACACATGCACGAGGCCCTCCTGTTTGTTTGAGTCATACCTGAAGTCGTCATCTGTTGAAGGAGGTTTTGGTTTTAGAGCGACGTGGAGACGCCGTATACGTCAATCACAGTAGCCCCGCCCTAAAGCATCCCCTGCTTTATGGTCTGGTGTCGACCTGTCAATCAGCGTGTAGCCCCGCCCTAAAGCATCCCCTGCTTTATGGTCTGTTAGAGACCTGTCAATCAGCGTGTAGCCCCGCCCTAAAGCATCCCCTGCTTTATGGTCTATTAGAGACCTGTCAATCAGCGTGTAGCCCCGCCCTAAAGCATCCCCTGCTTTATGGTCTATTAGAGACCTGTCAATCACAGTAGCCCCGCCCTAAAGCATCCCCTGCTTTATGGTCTGTTAGAGACCTGTCAATCAGCGTGTAGCCCCGCCCTAAAGCATCCCCTGCTTCATGGTCTGTGTGACTCTAAATGGACCATCATGTACTAAATGAACATCATGCTGTATTGAAGAAGACTTGAAACTAGAGATTGAGACATAAACTCATGTTTACAATGTTTACTGAGGGAATAAATCAAGAGAGAAGTAGAGTCATTTTCTATAGACTTCTATACAACCAGAGGAGTCGCCCCCTGGTGGCCACTAGAGAGCAGTAGAGTCATTTTCTATTTTAAAACAACAAAAGGTCTGTTCTTCACTGACCACATTGTCTTTTTTTCTCTCCTGCAGAAAAGACTTCTCCAGCACACAACAAGCAGTAGAAGTGGACAGCATCGTCCTCACCTGTCCAGAGATCTCAGGTAGAGTCCACACACACACACACACACACACACACACACACTGTGTGTGTGTAACAGCCAGCAGCGTCTGCAGATCTCCTCGCTGCTCCTGCCAGACGAGGAGGAGATCTCAGGCCTCCCACATCTCGTCCTCTCCTCCTCGCTGAGGGAGGAGCAGCTTATGAAACTCTCTCTCTCTCTCTGACCGAGCGCGGAGATAAGATATCAAATAGAGGTGTCCTTGGTGGGAAGCGTTTCCCCAAATGTATCATCCATTCATTTTTAGTTTTGGATACAAAAGGTGAGTAAAGTAATTGTTGGACGCTCAGAGAGAGATTAAAACAACACAGCGTCAGTTGGATTCACATCTCTCTGAAGTGCCTCTGCCGTCCTGATGCTATGACACAGTGATGATCATATGGCTGCGTTTACCTGCCGTACCCTCAATGATCAGCCGTGAGCTTTCACATCATCTACATTTCTTTGATCATTTGTTTTACAAAAATTGTAAAACACTGGAATCTATAAATCCGACTTTTCTCAAATTGTCCACAAGTGTTACGATGTTGGGAAACAATGGCCTCTCCTCTCCTCTCTTCTCTCTCCCCTCTCCCCTCTCCTTTTCTCCTCTCTCCTCTCCTCTCTCCTCCCCTCTTTTCTCTCCTCTCACCTCTCCTCCCCTCTTTTCTCTCCTCTCTCCTCTCACCTCTCCCCTCTCTCCTCTCACCCCTCCTCTCCTCTCTCCTCCCCTCTCCTCTCTCCTCTCCCTTCCTCTCCTCTCCCTTCCTCTCTTCTCTTCTCTCTCCTCTCCCTTCCTCTCCTCTCCCTTCCTCTCTCCTCCCCTCTTTTCTCTCACCTCTCCTCTCTCCTCCCCTCTCTCCTCTCCTCTCCCTTCCTCTCTTCTCTTCTCTCCCCTCTCCTCCTCTCTCCTCTCCTCTTTTCTCTCTTCTCTCCTCTCCTCTCTCCTCTCTCAGTCAAAGTGTCTCCTCCTTGTAGTCACATGACTGTTGGTCTCGGATGAATCAATCATGACTTCATAGTTTCACTGAGGAGCTCACAAGTTAATGTTTCACACCTGATGTGTTCAAGGACCGTCGTAAAGATAAAGATCTGATGATTATGACAGTTCTTACAGTTTCTGGCTGATAAACGCTGTCGTTTGGTGATTGTTTAAAGAACCCGCCGGCTGGTTTCAGGCTTCAGAGGGTTAAACAAAGGCAAATGTGGCTCATCAGATCTTTGAGGAAGTTCCATTATTGTTGACTGTTCAGATGAACTATGACACGCTGTTCCTGGCTCCTTGCTCCCGTACTGATTGCTGCCTAAATCATCTGGCGTTGGTGTTCTGTAGTTTTCTGTAAGATCAATCAGATCCGTAAGTTGATGTTTTGTGCTCAGACCTTTCAGAAGAGGAGACGCTGAACGTGAAGCGTCGCATCCAGCAGAAGAGGAAGCCGCTGGAGGACTGCTGTACTTTCCCCTCGCAGGTCAAAGCAGCAGAGGTAAGAGCCTTAGGACTACATTACCCAGAAAGCATTTGGTCGGATATTATTTTTAGGAGTCGTCGGAGACCAAAACGGAGCTAAAAGATCACAAAAACATGTAGAAAGAAGATAAAGATGATGTTCTGTTAGTCTTGGATTCCTAAATGTACAACATGTTAGCCACAGGGCCTTTCTCAGGGGATAATGTGTTCCACGGTGTCCGTCAGCTGCTCGTGGAATCCATGAATCCACGTTTAACGGGAGTTTCTCCATCGGCAGCCTCTGCGGCCGACCGTCTACCACACGGTGTGCTTGAAGTGCAACAAGCCGAGCGAGGACGTCAGCAAGTGTCAGATCTGTGGCACCGGGTCGGCTCTGCTGCCGCCGTGTCAGCCGGCCGCGCTGACGTCCCCGGCCCCCCGGCCCCCCATCCGGTCCCAGCCGTGCCCCGGACCCAACGGCCCGCAGCAGCAGAACTTCTACAAACCGGCGGCGACCATGAGGGGGCCCCGCGGGGAGCCTCTGCCCGTACGGATCGTGAGCTCCAGGGGGACCCTGCTGCCGCTGAGCAACGGCAGGACGCCGCTGCTAGCCGGGACGTCCGGCTGCTACGGAGCCAGGAACCACCCGGCCCACAGAGGGAAGAGGGCGACGGCGGCACAGCGGCACGAGCTCAACGACCCCAGTGAGTGCAAGCGGTTCTGATGAAGAAGGAACGATTCTGAATGAGTGACTTGAGTATCGCAAAATGATGAGTTAGTATCTCAAAATAATGACTTAATATCTCAAAATAATGAGTTAGTATCTCTAAATAATGACTTAATATCTCAAAATAATGAGTTAGTATCTCTAAATAATGAGTTAGTATCTCTAAATAATGAGTTAGTATCTCTAAATAATGAGTTAGTATCTCTAAATAATGACTTAATATCTCAAAATAATGAGTTGGTATCTCTAAATAATGACTTAATATCTCAAAATAATGAGTTAGTATCTCTAAATAATGACTTAATATCTCAAAATAATGAGTTAGTATCTCTAAATAATGAGTTAGTATCTCTAAATAATGAGTTAGTATCTCTAAATAATGAGTTAGTATCTCTAAATAATGAGTTAGTATCTCTAAATAATGAGTTAGTATCTCTAAATAATGAGTTAGTATCTCTAAATAATGACTTAGTATCTCAAAATAATGAGTTAGTATCTCTAAATAATGACTTAATATCTCAAAATAATGAGTTAGTATCTCTAAATAATGACTTAATATCTCAAAATAATGAGTTAGTATCTCTAAATAATGAGTTAGTATCTCAAAATAATGACTTAATATCTCAAAATAATGAGTTAGTATCTCTAAATAATGAGTTAGGATCTCTAAATAATGAGTTAGGATCTCTAAATAATGAGTTAGGATCTCTAAATAATGAGTTAGGATCTCTAAATAATGAGTTAGTATCTCTAAATAATGAGTTAGTATCTCTAAATAATGAGTTAGTATCTCTAAATAATGACTTAGTATCTCTAAATAATGACTTAGGATCTCTAAATAATGAGTTAGGATCTCTAAATAATGAGTTAGGATCTCTAAATAATGAGTTAGGATCTCTAAATAATGAGTTAGGATCTCTAAATAATGAGTTAGGATCTCTAAATAATGAGTTAGGATCTCTAAATAATGACTTAGGATCTCTAAATAATGAGTTAGTATCTCTAAATAATGAGTTAGTATCTCTAAATAATGAGTTAGTATCTCTAAATAATGAGTTAGTATCTCTAAATAATGAGTTAGTATCTCTAAATAATGAGTTAGTATCTCTAAACAATGAGTTAGTATCTCTAAACAATGAGTTAGTATCTCTAAACGATGAGTTAGTATCTCTAAACGATGAGTTAGTAGCTCTAAACGATGAGTTAGTAGCTCTAAACGATGAGTTAGTAGCTCTAAACGATGAGTTAGTAGCTCTAAACAATGCTGTAGTTTCTTAAAATAAGGACTAAGAATCGCACACAATGAGAAACGTTCTCAGAATAATGACTGAGGAAAGCTTCTTTTCATTATTCTAACTATTTACATACGGAGTCATTATTTTGTGTCGTGATAGTTTCTCACCATAATGACCTAAAGGACCTTTTTTCTCCATAAGAAAATGTCAAAGATGTTCAAACGTGCACTCGATCTCCCAACGCCCGATCTTCCTCCCCAGTCGTCCTGTCCAGCGATGACGAGGAGGAGGCGGACAACGCCAGCACAGGAAGTGTCAACCGGCTGGACAGCGTCTCCCCTCGACCCGCCGACTCCGCTCACTCCTCGCCGGCGCCCTCTGGAGGCAGAGTGGAGGCGGCGCTGAAGAGCGCCGGAGAGCAGGAGGAGCCCAACACAGAGTTCTTCGAGGACGTCAACATGAAGATCACGATACCGCGGAGAGCCCGGATGAAGGATCAGGTGAGCAGTTTAACGCATGCTCATTGTTCTCTCTGTGGTCCTGATTCTAACTGCAACATGAAGTCCTGCTCTATGAAACAGAGCCTGCATGAGTAGAAGTAGAGAGAACTAGAACACGTCTGCAGAACAACACAGCTATGATGACATCGATCACAACTAAATAAATAATGATGCTCGGCGAATTTCTGTGATAATTTATCTTACAGAAATTGGAAACGCTGGAATCTTTATGTCCTACATTTTTCCACAAGTGTTTCCAACGTCCGAGGACATGAGGACATGAGGACATGTGGACGCACTTTATAGTGAAATGACCTCCGTCTACGTCTGTTTGTTGTAGTTGTGCTTCAGGAAACACGCCGGCTTCGTTGCAGCTTTTTACTCGTCACGCTTCGGAGAGACGACGGAATAGTTTCAGCTCGAGCTGTGAAATATTCCTCTTCATGTCCCTAAAGTCCACTTCTCCTCTCTTTTCATTTGCTCTTGCAGTTTGGGAATCAACCCCCCGAGCAGTCGTCTCCGAGGCCAAAGAAACCCAAGTTCACGTCCAACAAGTGCGACAGCATCATTCTGGAGTGTCGGAGCGTGAGAGTGGGAACTCTCCGCAGGATGGTGACCAAGCCCGTCGTCGTGAGTCCTCTGGTTTCTATGGTGCTTTTTAAAGATGTCCGCCGGCGTTCGTTTCAGCTCGTTGAGTCGCATGTCACCGAAAATGTTGTCAATTTTACAACAAGAAAAGTATGACAAATATCCAGTTATACAAACACAGTTGCATGTGTTCTATACTGATTATAGCTGATTTGGAGCTTCAGAAGATTATTCTTTCACTGAAGAACTGACGACAAAAAATAAGAAAATTGGTCATAAATCTTTTAAAAACAAGAGGAAACATATTTCCCTCATAATCGCCACTCAGCACTTCCTCCAGAAGTTTCACAATTAAAGCCTCGCAGGGAAGTGAAGAGATTATGTCCCCAGAACATGTAGAGCTTTTAATGTGAAACTAAGCAAAGTTTTTATGAACAGCAAACATCAGAGAGGTAACGAGGGAGGCTACAGATACCTCAAGTACAGGCCTGTATACTGTTTAAACCCTGGACTTGAGTATTAAACTGTTATGTAACTCCTGTGAAGTTATGATGCCATAAAAAGTGGAAGAAGACGACAGAATGTCTTCAACATCCGGTCGAGTGATTGCGCTGTGACGTTCCTTGTTCTTTCTCTTCCAGTTTTCCATCGAGCAGATCCAGCTGGAAACTGAAGGTAGGCCTGAAGCAGCAGGAATGGGTTCAGTAAACACACCACTGTGCACACGGACCGTTGGATCAGAGCCAGCGCAGAGTGGCGGCGCCGCGCTCTCGTGTCTCAGGAAGACGCAGCGCTGCAGTTTACTGCCGGGCAGCAGAGATCAGTCCACGTGTGGAAGCTTTGTGCCTTTGACATCTGCAGAAACACCGTGTGTGTGTGTGTGTGTGTGTGTGTGTGTGTGTGTGTGTGTGTGTGTGTGTGTGTGTGTGTGTGTGTGTGTGTGTGTGTGTGTGTGTGTGTGTGTGTGTGTGTGTGTGTGTGTGTGTGTGTGTGTGTGTGGTTCTTCTCCACAGTCAGGGTTCTACTGCAGTAGATGAGTTGATAGAACCAGACAGCAGAACATCTGATCTCTACAAACACACCAGACTCCATCCATAGAACACTGATTCTCCGTCGCCCCGCCTCCTGTTCTTTGAATCTCTTCGTCGTGTTTTTTGTGTCGTCAGGCTCGGAGCGAAACACCGTCGAGAACATCTGCCTCCAGGCGTCGGAGCTGATCAGCTGCGAGTGGTGCAGCGTCCGGAAGCTTCCGGTCTTGTTCTTCCAGACGACTCCGGCCGAGTGCGTCCGGCTTCGCACGCAGCTCGACATGTCGGAGGAGAAGGGAGCTCACTGGTACGACTGTGCCGGGGACCGTGAGTACCAAGTACCACAGTACAGTACAAGTACCACACACAATACAGTACAAGTACCACAGTACAAGTACCACACACAACACAGTACAAGTACCACACACAACACAGTACAAGTACCACACACAACACAGTACAAGTACCACAGTACAAGTACCACACACAATACAGTACAAGTAACACAGTACAAGTACCACACACAACACAGTACAAGTACCACACACAACACAGTACAAGTACCACACGAATAATACAGTACAAGTACCACACACCAACACAGTACAAGTACCACACGAATAATACAGTACAAGTACCACACACCAACACAGTACAAGTACCACACACCAACACAGTACAAGTACCACACACAACACAGTACAAGTACCACACGAATAATACAGTACAAGTACAGTACAAGTACCACACACCAACACAGTACAAGTACCACACACAACAACACAGTACAAGTACCACACACGAATAATACAGTACAAGTACCACACACGAATAATACAGTACAAGTACCACACACGAATAATACAGTACAAGTACCACACACGAATAATACAGTACAAGTACCACACACAACAACACAGTACAAGTACCACACACAACAACACAGTACAAGTACCACACACAACAACACAGTACAAGTACCACACACAACAACACAGTACAAGTACCACACGAGTAATACAGTATAGCTCTGTACAAATGTACAATGTTTACTGAGGTAATAAATCAAGAGAAGTCATTCTCTCAGACTTCTATAGAACCAGAGGAGTCGCCCCCTGGTGGACAGCAGAGAGAATGCGTTCTCTCGTGCTTTGCACACAGTGGATTCCATCAGTTGGTTTAATGTTCATCTTCTCTGAACACAACTGGACTTCATGAGTCGTTAACGTCCTGCTCTCATTGTTCACATTCTCACGTCTCTCCTTGTTCAACAAGCTGCAGAACATTGTGAAAAGCATGAAGAGGATAATATGTAGAGAGATGTTACAGAGAGACCGCAGGGCCACAATAAAAGGTCTAGATGTGAATATAAATGATAGATTTGATACGTTTAATGCATTTCAAATTGAAGCCACAGCGCAATAACGATCTGCCTCTCCGTGCCGTCAGAGTCGGACGAGAAGTTCATCGTCCTGATCTTCGAGAACGGCCTGGTGATGAAGGAGCAGGCCATCCTGGAGGACATCCTGGGCGAGATCGGCCGGACCAACAACCTCAGCAACTTCCCGGCAAAGCTGCCCTTCGAGGAGGCCAACATCCGCCTGGTGAACTTCAACAAGGCCTTGAAACAGAAGGAGGAGAAGGTGAGGCTCTCTTATCCGCCTGTTCCATCCTTTTGTCTTTGTTCACCGACATGTTGAGTTTCTAATGTGATGAAACTAGTGCTGGGCAACGATTCAAATATTTAATCGCGATTAATCGCTCGGGTTGGGTGCCGGTGCGCTACCGGTTCCTATACGACCGGTATCTACCGGACCGAAACGCAACGCAGATGTCGGTGCTTCCTTTCGGTGCCTGAGCCGATTGAAATACTTTTTGTACACGACTCTGATGACTCCGTCCTGGGTTAGCTCGTCCTAGGACCGATGCTAACGATAGCATCGGTCCTCCGCTCCTCACTCGTAGTATTATTACAACCGGACGAGCCGTGGACGCTTAGAAACAAACCGCTCCGTCATTCTGACGAAGCCTCGGCTGTGATTTATTAAAAAAAACAAAAAACGAGACTGAGATCTGTCAAACGGCCGGCAGGCTGCTGACGTCCTCCATCGACATCCGGGTCCTTCATAAGCACAACAACACAGGCACGCGACGCTTTCTTCTTCTTCTTCTTCGAGGTGTAGTGGCGGTTGGCAAACGACGAATTGGCGCATTAGCGCCACCAACTGGTTAAATAAAATAAGTCAGAGGTCTTATTTTGCAAGAGAAGGCAAATATGCTCATATTTCTACAAAATAATTCAAATAAAGTTTGAAGCTGCAGTGTGTGTGTGTACAGTGTGTACAGTGTGTGTGTGTGTGTTTTGTATTTATTTGATCTATCTTTATTTAAGTATACTGTAAACTGTTAACAGTTAATATATTGTTCATAGTTTGAAACTGTAGTTTGAAGCCAAGTGTTTTGTATTTATTTATATTTATAGTGTACTTTAACAGTTAATATATTGTTCAATTTGACCGGTTCAGGCACCGGTATCATTTTAGCACCGGTATCGGAAAAAACCCAAACGATACCCAACCGTATTAATCGCATGGATGTTTTTGCGATTTATTTTAAAGTTCTGCTACATGAACAAAAGGGCAATAACATCTGGTTCACGAGATGCAGGCAGCATGTTTCATACTTCATGTGAATATAATTCATACTTTGTTGGCATCTTATTCTGAAAACCGGATGTTGGTCTGAAGAAACCGGATGTTGTCTCACGTTAATGTTTCGCTAACTTTGAAAGTGCTTCTCTCTGATCTGTGCGTTTGAATGCGTTCACGGTGAACGTCAGCGTAGAGCTGCACTAACATGTGAGAGTCTGTGACGTCACCAGCGACGTCCAGTCGTCTCCGGGCAGAGCAGGAAGTCGCCTTTTCTCTACGGCAACCCTGAAGGGACATCACATCTCTAATGCAACACCATGAACATGAGACAGGCTGACGACAGGATGTTTGCTGCTTCATCCCACTGCTCCGTCATCCTCTTGTTATGTATATGTATTGTCTTTCAATTAAAAAAAATAATTATTATTTTTAAAATGCATTAACGCGCGATAAAGTAATTGTCGGCGTTAATGAACGCGTTAACGGGAAATTAACGCGTTAACTTGCCCAGCACTAGATAAAACTAGAAGCTCATATTTTAAAAACCGGCTTCCAGAGAGAGGGTCTGTTCAGGATGAGCTCGTCCTGCTGACCAGCCTCCAGTCAGCGCCTGCAACCGAAGGAAACGCAACCGGGCACCTGGCGTGTGACAGGAGGGCCGTCACACAGCTTCTCATACTAAACTGCCGTTTGGTCCAATCCATTTGTGTTCTTCCACAAAATCTGCAGGAATTCAAAACAAAACAAAAACAATCTGGAATCTTTCCAGGCCGATGTGAGCGAGTTGTTTCTGTCCGTGTCTCTGCAGGAGAAGCCGACGCAGAGTCCTCAGCGAGCCGCTCAGGGATCCCCGGCTACGAAGGCGCCGCCGGCCAGCCCGGTCACCGCGCACGCACGCACACGGATGGCGACCCGCCAACACACCGGAGGCTTCTACGAGGACGAGGACGAGGACATGACCGACCTCCAGCCCACCTTCTCCGGACCCATCGTCAAGTGAGCGGCTCTCTCTGGTTACGTCCTCTTGGACTCGTCGGGGTTTTGTTTGAGCAGAAATCACTTTCGGTATGAAACGTGTTGCGGTTGAAAGTGTAGTTCTGTTCCCTGTTGATGCAGCTGCTGCCGCTCTGTGTGTACAAGCAGCGAAATGTTGTTGTTTAAAAGACTAAACGCCAACAAATATGAACTGAAGCAGAATATTTCCTGAGATAGACTTTGAGACTTGAATCAATCCTCTGCAGTCACCACGGGAATCCAATTCAAGTAGTATAACACTGATACTATCATCGCTTGATCTTCATCTGATACATGCGTGTTTAAACACGGTGAATGCTGATTGTGATGTTCTGAGTGAAGCTCTGAACTGTTCAGCCCCGCTTGTCCTCTGTGGCTCAGCGGTTCCTCATCCATCGGTGCATCGATACCCGGCCTCCTCCGCTGGACTTCAGCGGTGTGACGGTGACGCTTGTCTTCCAGGTTGATGGTGTATCCTCCTCCTCCGGCCAAAGGAGGCATGTCGGTCACTAACGAAGACCTCCACTGCCTTAACGACGGAGAGTTCCTCAACGACGTCATCATAGACTTCTATTTAAAGTGAGTATTACAACGAGGACGTTCCGCAGGATGAAATGCCAAATGTGTGTTTATGAAGCTTGATTTGTCCTCCGTCCGGCTGCGGTAGATATTTAGTTCTGGAGAAGTTGAAAAAGGACGACGCACAAAGGATCCACGTGTTCAGCTCGTTCTTCTACAAGAGACTGAACCAGAGAGAGCGGAGGAACGCGCCCGACACCACCAACCTGCCGTGAGTAGGGATGGGTATCGTTTGGGTTTTTTCCGATACCGGTGCCTGAACCGATACTTTTTTCTTCAAATTGAACAATATATAAACACAAGTGCTTCAAACTACAGCTTCAAACTTTTAAACTTCAAACGATGAACAATATGTTAACTGTTAACAGTTTACAGTATACTTAAATAAATATAAATAAATACAAAACACACACACTGTACTCACACTGCAGCTTCAAACTTCAGCAATTATTTTGCAGCAATATGAGCATATTTTCCTTCTCTGGCAAAATACGGCACGTCTCACGTCTTATTTTATTTGACCAGTTGGTGGCGGTAATGCGCCAATTTGTCGTTTGCCAACCGCCAGTTGGTCTCGAAGAAGAAGAAGCTTCGCGTGGCGGTGTTGTTGTGCTTATGAGCGGCAGCGCTGCGTACCCGTTGTAATAATGCTGTGAGTGAGGAGCGGAGGACCGAGTCCTGCTGCCAGGGCGGAGTCATCAGAGTCGTGTCACAAAGTATTTCAATCGGCGCAAGCACCGAACGTCATCACGCTCACATGTCATCACGCTCCTGCTGCTGGATGCTCAAACTGAAACTTGTGCTTTTCGATCTTTTTCCAGAATCCAGAAACGGAAGCACAACCGGGTGAAGACGTGGACTCGTCACGTAGATCTCTTCCAGAAGGACTTCATCTTTGTTCCCATCAATGAGTCGTGAGTCTTCTCTACGACTTAAGCTCATATATAAATAAATGACTCTTAAATAACTGAATGTCTTGTGTTGTCAGAGCTCACTGGTACCTCGCCGTCATCTGCTTCCCGGGTCTCAAGGGTCCGGTCTTCGAGCAGAACCCGCTCCACCACGACGCCCCCCCGTCAGAGGAGAACCTCCCGGAGCACTGCCGTCCTCTGTCCCCGGACGGAGACGGGCTGGACAGCTCCCAGGAGGACCCGTCCCCCGGCGTCCCCGAGGCGTCCGCGGACGGTCAGACCGAGGGAGAACCCTGCACGGACGGAGGACCGGAGGCTTCCAGGACCACGACGGTGACCGGCAACAACCAGGCGGAGCCAGAGCAGCAATACACAAGTGAGCCGCCGTCTGGACCGTTTCTGCCTTCATTAACAGGCCGAGTGTGTTCATTACATGCATGTTATTCACCCAAAGTGGAAATACACCTGTTCTCCTCAAGCGTCACGGCCTCACGCTGCCATGAACAAGTTCTTTCATCTGGTTCCAAAAGCACCGCATTGAAACATGTTCCCTTCAGGTGAGCTGCAGAGAATCAGCGTTTGCTACAGTTCAACCAAAGGAGACGACGACGCCTTCTCCGACGACCAGAGCTCCTGTCAGGTACTCGTCCTCACTTCCTGTCGGGCTCCTCTCAATGTAGTCTTCTAGGACTGTAGTTCTTATGAGTTCCCGTCTGTCTCCAGGACGAGTGCAGTGAGGACGGGACGCTGGCTGAAGACGCGCTCGGATCGGACGCCTCCGCTCTGGCTGCCAAACTGAACCTCTGCAAACAGTAAGCTGGTGCACTTCTGGCTTTTCACCAGCAGGTGGCAGCACCGCTCACAGCAGAGGGGTGAGGGGGAGGGAGGAGAGAGACTGACCCTTGTTTCTCTTCTTCAGGCCTTGTATCCTCATCATGGATTCCCTGCGAGGTCCGGCCAGGTCGACGGTGGTGAAAACTCTCAGAGAGTGAGCAGATTTTATTGAATGATTTTATTTCAGTGCTTGTCGTCGGTATAATATTCTATGCATTCATCCAAAACCAGCCGGCGGGATGGAAAAGCATGTTTTCTTTAAACAATTCCCAAAACTACAGCGTTTATCACAGCCAGGAGTCACGATCATTATTATATCGTCTTTCCCACAGTCCTTGAACACATCACGTGTGACAAACGCTTCCGTCAGAAAAACGTCCGAAACAAAGCCGACTCTATTCGTGATGTATTCATTTGAATGGTTTCATAAGTCTGAAGTGATGAAAGTATTCAGTCTTTATATGAAAGACTGAGCTCATGGAGGCAGGTAAGGTACCTGAGCTACTTCTCCTCAAAGTCATCAATCACAGAAATATGAGCGCACAGGCACCATGAAGTTCATGTCGATTCGGTGTGACATCATATCGGAACCATAAATCCACAAAAATAAACTTTAAAACTGCAGAACTTCCCCTTTTTAAGTTCTCTTCAATATCAAAGTAATCCGGTGATAAGACGGCAAACACCAGCTCATGATGCAGAATTCTGTGTATTTCTAATGTTGCCGCTTGTGAACAAATAAAAGCTAAAAACAGCAGAACATCATACTTCCTGTTATGGGAACTGTAGTTCCAGAACATAGATTAATAACTGGTTTTAATGTGAACATCTTTCCAGCGGGACTGGGACTGTCTTCTGAAGCTTCCTGTTGATTGTTATCGAGTGTTTGTGCCCGGTGGTGACGAGTGTGCGCTTGTTTTAGGTACCTGGAGGTGGAGTGGGAGGTGCGTAAAGAGAGCCAGAGGAGCTTCGGTAAAGACCTGATGAAGGGTTCGAGTCCCCGAGTGCCTCAGCAGGACAACTTCAGCGACTGTGGAGTCTACGTCCTGCAGTACGTGGAGAGCTTCTTCGAGGTGAGACGAGCGACTCGACACAGTTTCATCACGTTTTACTTTCATTACGACTTCATTCTGGTTCCTCTGGTTCCCCTGGTTTCTCTGGTTCCTCTGGTTCCTCTGGTTCCCCTGGTTTCTCTGGTTCCTCTGCTTTCTCTGGTTTCCTGTTCGGTTTACTTCTTTTGTAATTAAGTTCTTATTATTTTCTTATTTTAAGTCTATTTGAGCCAAAGAATATTATACAGACAGAATGTTGCTCAACTATGAAATAATATTTATGTCTCGGATATAAAACTGAAGATGTATAAGATGTAGGATTGTTTTTGAGATTGGTACAAACATTAAGCAAAATATAAACTGAGAAAGTAAAATAAATGTGCGTGTAGTAAATAAAAGAGCCATAAAATGAATCTAATAATTAGAACAAGACTCCGACGTGAGAACATTGGTTCCTCTCGGATCTTCCTTTTCTTCATTGACGTGTTTTTAATGGAGATCTAAAGATCAGAGGAAGAACATCTATCCCGCTCCGACACACACACACACACACACACTTACTTATAAGTAGATGCATTTATTATTGATATCGGTCTGCATGATAAAACACTCGTCTTTCACCATTACAACAAAATTCTTTCCTTCACACAGAATCCGATCTCCAGTTTCCATCTGCCGGTGAACTTGTCCGAGTGGTTTCCGGGTCAGCGGATGAAGACGAAGCGCGAGGAGATCAAGGAGCTGATCCTGAAGATCAAAGAGCAGCAGGAAGTGGACAAAAAGGGGGCGGGGCAGGTCCAGGCTCCGCCCAGCTCTCCCGGAGAGCCCGAGATAGAAGAGACTTCTGGGTCGACGGTCCGGCCGCCGAACTTACCCATCGGCCCCTGAAACGAGGGCGGGTTGAACCCGATTGTACGTGCTGAACTCCCTCCGTTAACCACAGACATCAACTTTAACTTTGTATGGAATAAAACATGAAATGTAAATATTGCTGGAGTTTCTCCCGCTGCCTTTGTAATTTACCGTTATTTTCTTTCTGCCGCCGTCATGAAGTTAAGTTATGTTTCCACGGACGGACGACCTGTGCAGGAGATACTGTTGCTCTGTGTCGCTGTGTAGAGGAAGACCAACAAAGAAGAGAGGACGGCGTCGCCGTTTAACAAACCCAAGAAGAAGAACGTGTTGGCGAGGCACACGCGTAGTCCGCTGCTTCGTGTCGCTGCCGTGTGGAGCGGATGATTAGTCGGCATTGAAGAGCAACTCCAGAGCAGGAGCGCTTCTTTTCATTCAGCTCTTTTATTTCTGAAAACATCTGGAAAAGTCTTGAATGCATTTTAGTTTTTTTATTATTAAACAAAGTTTCAGAGGTTTCATTTTCTTTTAAAGGAAATAAAAAATGGAAATGTGAGACTGTCTGAACATGAAACGGCTGAAGTTCTACACATGAATATTTAAAAAAAAAAATACATTTGTGTACTGTGTTGTGTACTTTAGTATAGTACAGAAGTATCCTTCCCCCCCCCCCCCCAAAATAATATAACTTTAATAAAAAACAAAGTTTACTGTTGAAACAGGACATCACAGAAGATATCAGTGACAGTAAAGTGGGAATATGTGTGTACCGTATATATACATACACACACATCTACATACTTGTGTATTTGTGGTCACATCCCTCACTGCAAATACTCACTGGAGCACCAGATGTGGATTAATCCGCTGCTGAAAATAGTCCCTAAAGAAAATGCTCTGGCTGTGTTCCACTTCTCATACTTGTGTATTTAGTACACACTAGCTGCCTTTACAAAGTACGTACTGTTGTATTCAGTCAGCATGTTTTTAATCCGTAGGTTCAATCGACACACTCGGACTTTCTCTCGCAGACGTTTTGAGACCTTTATGAACCGTTTACATGAGTCTGCCTTCCCACAATGCATAGCGTCGTGACATTCAACATGTTTACAGGATGAGCCTCGAGATGGAAATAAACAGAGTACGGCACATTAAATGTACACACAGACATTAAGGATTAAAGTAAATCAGAGGAATGCGAGCACAGATCATTTTTCACATCTTTATTAATCAAACATTTCTTTATATTTTGGTCCCGAGCAACCGACAACGTCGGGCCCCGAAGGCCCTATTGAAATTCGAATACACAGAATATTGGCTGCATCTTTGGGGGACCTGCCGTACTGGAGAACTACTGGTGAATAGGCTGATATAGGTTACATATTCGTGTGTAAAGAAATGGCTCTCTAGCGCCCCCTAGAAGCCTACATGCTGGGTCCGATTGATACCAAATTTGGTGTATATCAGTATTGGATCTACGTCATCAAAAGTTATCAAAATGGTTTTGATATCGCTTTGCATTTACGAGTTTGTCCTACAATCACCAAATTGTCAGCATATGTGCACATCGCATCCTGTAACATACCCTGACGGTTTCCTTCCATTCAACCACTAGGGGGCGCTACAGTAAACCTGCGATTTTGTGCTTTTTTGTCACTTTTTGCATTTTTCAGACTTACAGTACTTTACAGTACTTTAACGAACTCCTCCTACAGATTATATGCGATCAACTTCAAATTCGGTCAGGATGCTCTTAAGACCTTTGTGATGAAAAGTTATTAAATCCGTGAGTTTTTATGGAAGAACCTTGACGTGGCACGGTGGCCATTTTGCCTCATTCGGCATGAAAAAGGAAGTTGTTATAACTCCAAGGTACATCATCCAATCCGCACAAAACTTCTGATGCATGATGCTACTTCAACCCGAAGCACATTTCAATGCTAAAATTTTCGCATAGTCATTGCGCCAGCTACTGGCTAAAGGCAATGTTGCATTTCATACTTACATTTATTACTCCTAGCCAGTTGACCAGATCAATTTCAAATTTGGTAAGGACATTGATGATGCATCATCGTGAATATTGTGACCTTTCGTCGAACGCTGTTGCCGTGGCAACGTATCATTAGCCATGAAAAAGGAAGCTGATGGTTTAGTGGCTTGGGATGCTTAAAAACTCATGGAACGTTGTACATGTGTCATAGGTGATGGGAAGACATATTTTATATGATTTGTTGGCTTGGTTGTTGTAAATTGTCTCCATAGCGCCCCCTACAATATTTAAAAAGAGCAGCCCCAGCGCTACAATTGACCTAAATGTTTGAAACTTGGTAGGCACATGTATCCGATGGAGACTTGACACAGGCCGGAGTCCCGCCAGCACCCCCGACGTCCGGGAGGATGCAAGGACCCGTTCAACGCTGCTCGCAGCTCTAATATTTATATTGTTGCTTAATAAATAACAATTAATTGTTGCCTGTGTCACTTGGTCTTATTTGTCCTGTAAGTGGAAACTGATGGTGTTACTACGATTAAGTATTGAATTACTACATATTGAACTATGAGCATTTCAACATTTAAAAGACGTTTAAAAGTGTTTTCACCGACTATTTGAAGACAAGATTTGTAATATTGGCTTTCAACTGAAAATGTGGATCTGATTCTTAGTAAGCCTCTAAAATGATGATTATTAGCACAATGTAGAGGATGACACATTTTAGTATTGTAAATACTGTTGAAACGTGAACGTTCAATCAACGTCTTCAAATAGTCATTAAAAAATACTTCTACGGTAAAATGCTCGCTGAGATGGTTCATCTGGACTGAACTGGTGTTCCAGTTTTTAACTTGTAACAATCATGTTGACGTTGAAACAGATAACATTTATGAGCATATAACATTAGATAGATGGTTATATACTTTATTCACCCCCAGGGGGAATTAGTTTGTAACAGCGGCAAAAATATACTTCAGCAAACGAAGTAACAGAGTAAAAATAAAATGATTAAGTATGAAACATGCATAATACAATACAATAATGATGATTGACATTGATTATGTGACTGTTAATTCAATGTATTTATTTTAAAACATTCAGACAATTGTAAATAGCCGAGTTAGCTGAAGGCTATAAGTTTTCATGCGTATCCGATCCCTTTGCCTAATGTTGGAATCCAAGAATAATACAAATTATAACAAAGCATGCAATAGTAAAGAATATACTACATTGTAATAAAAACATATACAATGACGCTAAACAACAGGAGCCGATATGATCCAGTTGCGAACATTAGTTCAGCCAGGATGTGACCTTCCGCATAACATCTGTCAGCTCTTCTGTAGTTTGTAAAAATGAAGATGTTGCTTTTTCCACACACAGAAGGTGGATCATTAATGTACATGCTGAAGAGGATTGGGCCCAGTATAGAGCCCTGTGGGACACCAGTTGATCGAAAAGGAGCGTGAGATATATAATTAGCAATACATATTACTAGATTGATCAAGTATAAGTCATATTACATATCTTCACAGCTAATTTTGCAAGCTAAAAGGCAAATGCTAAGTAGCAACTGCATGTTGTACTGTAAGTGTTAGCCCGGCTAACTTTAGCAAGGAAAGAGATGTTACGTAGCTACAGGGCTGTAACTCAAAGCCTGTTCAACATGATTGATTTTTTTAGAAGCATAAATGAAGCATGAAATTGTGAAAAGGAAGATTTTTTTGTACAGAGTAAGTAAATAGCAGTGTGTACATTACTCCTTGATTTGGTGAATATACTTCCACAATGCAAGCATTAGCTTCGTGTTCATACCAGTTATTCAGCAGCAAAGCGTCGAGGCAGGTGGCAGAATTTAAGAGTCAAAATCAATGCTTTAGATGCATATTTACACATTCACGTAAATGCATGTGTAAATGTTTTGCATTTAATAAACATTACTCATTTATCTTGTTGAGGAAGTCATTTCCAAAGTTGATGATGGACATCAGTGCACTCATGATCAGAACGTCAGCGTCACTGTTTACTTCGTTCTCTTCATGGTAGTTCTTTACGGCGAAGACACAGTTCATGGGGATTCCCGATTCTTTACTGAACTTCTCCATCTGTGTTTAAAGATCACAACGTCTCAGTTCACACATTACAGTACAGAGCTTTGTGAATAAATACTGCAAATGTTTCGACTATCTTAAATCATATTCCATCTCAAACTCGATAAATAACTAATAATAATAATAATAATATACCGTTTCCTTCAGTTTCTTGCTCTTGTAGATATTCCTGAGATCTTTTTTGATTTCAGGACACAACTCATCAATTTTGGTGAGGATGGCCACTTGCGGAACCTCTGCCAGATGACAAATGTCACAGATGTTAATTTAACGGAGCCTCCGTGATTCAGAGAAAACAAAGAAAACGTGCAAAAAAATATTGAGAATAAAAATTTATTTGAATCACAGAGATGCCGATTCGCAAGGGACTTAAATTATAAAATATATAATAGTCGGTACTTCGATGAAAGGGTATTTACTGAGTTGGATTCATCAAGCCCAAAGTGGAAAAGAATAAACATGATTCCTCACCCAGGTCAGAGGCCTCATCTCTGATTTCCATTATTGTGGTCAGAACTTTATCATCCATCCGAGATGCTGTGGTAGCATCGATGACAGAAACCAGAACATGCACTTTGTCGTTGGCAGATGGGGAAGGGTTGTAGTATCGATCATCTTTCGATAACTTCGATTCAGGATTGAACTGAAAACAAAAGTCAAATCTAGTTAGAAGATGACAATGACAAGATTACTACAACGGAAACAGATGACATACTTGTTTGTTTGTTCACATGAATAATGTCAGAGTTTTAAAAATGCAGCGACTCTACCGTGTAACCGTCCTGCACATGTCCCTTCAACGCCCGCTTGACATCTTTCACATGGACTCTTTTGATCCTGTAGGTGGTGTCTCTCAGGCCCATCATGTCATTGAGGACAAAAGGGTAGAAGGTGTCCTGGCTTTCCTTTTCAAACTTGTAGGTTGTGTACTGTGAACCACAAATGGAGAAGAAGAATGCAGTTATGCCTGGTTTCTCTTCAGAGCCGGAGGTTCTCACGCTGTGCTGAGCCGGAGTCGGTGTGTGTGTCAGAGTCGAGGAGGACGAGGACAAATCTCACTCCGGAACTCCTCAAGTGCTGATAGCAGAACTGTTAACCCTGGACCCGGCCAATACTCATGTTTTACTCATTTAGAACCGGGTTTTGAGGGGCATCATAGCGGCGACTGTTCGTTCTCAGCGTGGCTGCTGCAAGTTATTGCCGGATTGAATTTCAACATTTAAATGATTTAATGTTAACATCAGCCCGGCTTTTCCTGGGGATAGTTCTCCTTCTCCTTCAGCCATTTATTGCCTCCTTAAAAGCAAAAGAAGCTGTAATTCGCTGCTGTTAACAATGTGATAAGTAATAAAGAGTTTTCCATCGGTTCTGACGACGGAGCCTCCATGATGATCTTTTACTGCCTTCATACTTCATAAGTATAAGTGCAACTCATAATTCTCGGCGACACTACCGATCCCCTCTTACGGTTTCGGTTGAACCACTTCATTTGTGCCGTAAAAGGAGGGTTGATTTTCCCGGGAGATCTTACCTGCTGGCAGACAGATCTGCTTTTAGGGAAACAATGTAAATCCTGACAATGTCATTATTCTACAGCTATTACGATGTTCAATCCACATTTACTTTATAATGATAACATAAAGAAAAAATCGATTGCTCCTTTAAAATTTGAAACTTTGAAACTGGAGTGTGAGAACCTTCAGATACTTTCTCTGTACCTTCTTGGTGTAACAGGAATGTGAGACGCTGGCCACCAGAGCATTGGTGCACATTCTGCCCTGTAAGACACTTTGGACGGAGTTGATAAAACTGGACTTTCCAGCTCCAATTGGTCCATGAAGAAGAATCCTGAGCTGCTGGCCTTCAGTCTGAGGATAGTCCTTCACCCACTGCACAGGGCTCTGGTTGCCTCTGCTCAGGGAGTAAAACAACAAATGTACATCACTGAGAAGCCCAGCAGACACAAATAAGTAGTTCAATATCTCAAATTATTTCTGTCCTCTTGACTCCTGTCACAACTGTCAATTGGCCTTTTTTGTCAGCCCGGTATCACGCAGTACGCAAAAATACTAACGAAATACATTCTATTGGTTTTGTGTACAGGGACATGAATTGTCTGTTTGAATTTGTGTCGCTGAGGATGAAAATAATGTCAATGGAAAGTGAATTAGGATCCTTATTTGTGGTGAACACACAAATTAAATGCATCCACGTTAATAAGCAACAGTCAGAGCAAGTGACGTACTTCATAATATCCAAAAAGACGACTGTTGACAAACAGGACTTTAACCAGAAGACCGGTGTTCAACCCTGTGTTGTGGTTTCATGGTGGTGGTTTTGTTGCCTAAACTTAACTATTCGTGGTTCTGTTGCCTAACCCTAACTATTCATGGTTTTGTTGCCGAAACTTAACTGTTGGTTTAGTTGTCTAAATCTAACTGTTGGTTTAGTTGTCTAAATCTAACTGTTGGTTTAGTTGTCTAAGCCTAACTGTTGGTTTAGTTGTCTAAGCCTAACTGTTGGTTTAGTTGTCTAAATCTAACTGTTGGTTTAGTTGTCTAAGCCTAACTGTTGGTTTAGTTGTCTAAGCCTAACTGTTGGTTTAGTTGTCTAAATCTAACTGTTGGTTTAGTTGTCTAAGCCTAACTGCTGGTTTAGTTGTCTAAGCCTAACTGTTGGTTTAGTTGTCTAAGCCTAACTGTTGGTTTAGTTGTCTAAGCCTAACTGTTGGTTTAGTTGCCTAAACCTAACTGTTGGTTTAGTTGATTAAACCTAACTGTTGGTTTAGTTGATTAAACCTAACTGTTGGTTTAGTTGACTAAACCTAACTGTTGGTTTAGTTGCCTAAACCTAACTGTTGGTTTAGTTGTCTCAACCTAACTGTTGGTTTAGTTGATTAAACCTAACTGTTGGTTTAGTTGACTAAACCTAACTGTTGGTTTAGTTGACTAAACCTAACTGTTGGTGTTGTTGTCTAAACCTAACTGTTGGTTTAGTTCACTAAACCTAACTGTTGGTTTAGTTGTCTCAACATAACTATTGGTTTAGTTGACTAAACCTAACTGTTGGTTTAGTTGACTAAACCTAACTGTTGGTTTAGTTGACTAAACCTAACTGTTGGTTTAGTTGACTAAACCTAACTGTTGGTTTAGTTGACTAAACCTAACTGTTGGTTTAGTTGATTAAACCTAACTGTTGGTTTAGTTGACTAAACCTAACTGTTGGTTTAGTTGACTAAACCTAACTGTTGGTTTAGTTGACTAAACCTAACTGTTGGTTTAGTTGTCTAAACCTAACTGTTGGTTTAGTTGTCTAAACCTAACTGTTGGTTTAGTTGTCTAAACCTAACTGTTGGTTTAGTTGTCTCAACATAACTATTGGTTTAGTTGACTAAACCTAACTGTTGGTTTAGTTGTCTAAACCTAACTGTTGGTTTAGTTGACTAAACCTAACTGTTGGTTTAGTTGACTAAACCTAACTGTTGGTTTAGTTGTCTCAACATAACTATTGGTTTAGTTGACTAAACCTAACTGTTGGTTTAGTTGTCTAAACCTAACTGTTGGTTTAGTTGACTAAACCTAACTGTTCAAGGGACATGGAAAAAAAAGACAATTTGTGTCCCTGTACATGAATTGCTGTGAGACTGTTTGTTGTGGAGCAGTTCATACTTTGGTTGTATAAACGGGATGGCACTGACTGTTGGGAGTCAACAGGGCAAACCCGCATGTCAATGTTCAATAAAGTTTTACGATCCATGAAAGGTTTAGTTTTGGACTATAAATGGACAGACGTTGTTTTTTTGGAAATCGAGTAATTCAAGAGCAGGATTAAGAACACAAATAAGTAATTGCACAACAATGAGAAAAATGAGTATATCGTATAAAGTGAGCATGCGTTGGTAACTTGAGAGCACTTATCAGAAATAAAGTTAACTTTCAGGATGAAGTCACTCTCACCCCCAGTTGATTTTCCTCCATGGATCACTTAAAACTGAAAAGAACGACACATGTTCATATGAGATATAAATCCGACAACATTTGTGTAACTTTTTATGAATGATTTTCTAAAATGATCTTACGTGGAGAGGGTGGAGGTGGTGGAGGAGGGCTCGACCAAGGCAATCCCATATCTGCAGTTAAACAGTCACATCAATCTGAGCTCAAATATGTAAAAATGGTGAAGTAGACGGAACAACTTACATTACATCACAGTGTCTTTTATTCATTTGTTACTTATTAAATTGAATTGGAAAAATAAGAATATTGAACATGTAAAAGTTGATTGGCTGTATTTACAGATAAAGTTGATGAAGCATAATCACAACAAGTAGATTAACTACAGAGTTCACCAAAAGCCAGGATTGATTCAAACTCAATCAGACTTAAGTATAAACGTGTAAGCGATAGCGCGACGATTTCACAAAAAACGTTATCGTGTCAGTTTTTACAATGATTATATTTTCTTTATTGTATTCTGTAAAAATACGTTAAAATCAACTATTCACAAAAACTAAATGTGCTATTTAAACATCAGAGGACGGACTTCATAGAGAAACTCAAACCTGTTGTTGTTCTTGAAGAAAGTCAGAAGCAGAATGTGAGTCCAGGGACTGATCAGAGCAGTTAATACCTCACCTGTAATGAAGTAATATATATATATATATATTTATATATCAGCAGAAACAACTTTCACTTTCACCTGCTGCATGACCTGTGTGATGTGGAACAGTCTTTAAGCTGTTCCCCAAAGACTGAGACATCTGGAACACATCACGCCGACTAAATGGTTGAGTGTGATTGAGAATACCAGCGTTGATTCTTCTTACGGCTTCGTTCACTACGAAGGAAAATGCAACATGTATGAAGCTCTCATTAGGACAGTCACACTTTCACGTCAATTAAATCTGCATTTGGCATTTTTGAACATGGGTCCATTGCTCTCAGTGGTCAGGGGAAGAGTTCCTTCATGTTTGGACAAAATGAAAACGTGAATCTCCAACACACAGAAGGAAAGTAAGAGGCTCATTCCCAAATCACTCATCTTCTCCAGGCAGTGACACTGAGACACAAACAGTCTCATAAAGTTACTCCACCTCTTCCTTATTTCACATTCATACGTTTGATCAAACGTTTGTATTTCACAGCCCTCATAATGATGAACGCTCTGTCATGTGGCTGAGATGACTCAGAAGGAAAAGACAACATGTGAAGAGTCACCCTGTGCTCCGGGACACACATGGTTTCTGTTATCTATTAAAACGGATTAATAAACGATGTATCAGAAAATATTGTCAGATGAATCAACAGCCAGAGTAAATAGAGTGAACTCAACCTGCCTCAGACGTCCTGTTTCTCTTGCTGTTGTCAAGTTGAAAATGGAGTCCAGATCATCTTTACTTTCAGTTTCATAGAACCAGGAGGGGCTGCATCCTGCAGAGGACCCAGCCGAAATGAGATGCTGCTACAGGGGACTTCCTGTTTACGTAACCAGCTGTATACTGTATGTATATATGCACAATATCATTTTATTTAATTAATTTAAAAATATTAATTACATTAATTAAGTACTATATGAAGTACTAGAAGAAATTGATGTCATTATACAGCTCTTTTCTAAAACCTTAACAGTCTCTATGTACAATCAGCTGCTTTGTTAAATAACACATTTTCAATCATTTATAGTTATAGTAATTCAGACACATATAATATACATATATATACACATACACACACACACATATATATATATATATATATATACATATATATATATATTTATTTATTTATTCATCAATGATCTTGAAATATCAAGAGCCTGATTGCAATAAGGCAGGAAATCAATCAAGACAGTTAACCAAAACAAATGCCAGCACACGTGTTTGTTAACTTGCAGTGACACATGTACACATACTTCATATTTGTTGAGTACTTATATTTGTGTCCAGCGGCGGCCGTGCATTCTATACCTGCGCCTTCACTGCTGTCCTGCAGCTGAAACACCACCTTATAACCGCATGATGGCGCCGCAGCTGTTGTTCGTTTCTAAGGCTGTAACTACGTGCGTATTCGTATTAAACCGTTCGGTACGAGGTTTACGAACCTAAAATACATGTGACTAATACGAGTGTTAGGAAAATGCAGAAGCTTAAATTCGGGGAAATGTAATGTTTTCTGCGCTCATGTGGGACGGCGGCTCTCAGCTGGTCTGGCTTCTAATATCTGCACTATTATAATATTCAGCATGCGAGAAAACAGACGTGATATGTATCTGGTACTGAGTGTGTTAAATACCTTAAATACCAGCATGTTGCTCTGGCTTTCCTCACCCACAATCCTTTGCACTGTGAGTATATGTGAACATACAGATGATGTAATGTTCTGAAGAATTGAAAGCATATACTGCATGCAACAGTACTTTGAAAGCTGCAGTAAGAAAGTACAAAGTATGTGATTATGCATCTTTTTCTGGTGTACTAAATAGTTTTTGTGTATTTGAACGCGAACCACTTTTTCCTCTTGTTTGAGTAACGTTTCATAAAAAAAAGATTTTATTTTATTATTTTAAGGATTAACAACGAGCTTAGAGCCGAGAGCCAAAGACATGAGTATTTAGAAACTGTTGGTTTTGCTCTTTTTTGTGGGGTTTGTTGACATATATAAAAATATAGAATATAGAGATTTGTAAACTTGTATAAAAACGCCTCTCAAGAGTCACAAAAGCCTTTTGATTCGAGCCGCACGTGTCCTCAAACTGCTGCTCTCAGCTTCCAGTCGCGTGTTGAGTGATTGTTCTTCAGACTCGGTGTTTCGTTACTGAAACACTGAAACATTCACGACGTATGAGCTGGTTAAGTGGATCCTTTTAATATTAACAATAAAAAGAATAAATAAAAGAGACGTTAATGGAGGCAAATTTCATTTCTTGCTGTGATTCAGTTTGGTAAGGTAACATTACCTCAGGCCACTTACGAGCTTTTCTTTCAGGGCTTTCTACCACAGCTCATGGTCTTCATCTGGATGGAGTTAGCTGAGTTGTCTTGCAGGTGGTTTAGTGTTTCAGGTTTTCTGTCTCTACTTTTACCGCCTCGTCATTTCAACCTACGATGAAACGGATTCTTCTCAGATGTTCTGATAAACTGGATCCGTTGAAGCTCATGTGATCTGACTGAAAGCTCCGGAGCGACCACTAAATGGACCTGGCGGGGAGGTTGTTTTGTCAGGAAAGAACTTTGAATCTCAATTTTTAAAAACCAACACGAGAAGTCCGAAACGTGCTCAGAGAAACGGAAAAACATTGAACAATGTCTTTACAACTGGTCAAACTCTCTGATGAAGATCATGTGATGCATGGAAAGCTCCGGAACTGCTACCACGTGGACCTGGCGGTGTGTTTAGCAATTAACTAAGACATCAGGTAGTCTGGCTTGTTGGAAATAAATTGGCAATAAAGCCTGTTAAAAACTGAAATAAATAAACAACTTAACATTGTTTTTATTTCTTTATTTTGCCGGAAATATTTCTCATTTTCAAGGATTAAAAAAACAAACCAAACTAATTTAAAATAATTCATTTCACATAAAAGAAACCAACAGACTAAAAACAAACAGCAGAGACGTGTCAATTAGTCTTCAATCCTGTTTTTGATCATCTTCATGTTTATGAATAATCTAATTGACTCTGTAGCTTTGTAGCCTTTGACTCTAACATGTAAACACGACCTTTGAACCTGGTTTCTATCCACAGTTCACATGTTTGCAAATTAGCACACATTTAATAAGATACCGCTTCATTTGCATATTTATACACAACCTTTCTTTGTCTTAATGTAGCAGCAGACAGAGATTAGCACCATTGTTGTCGTCTTTGACGTTATCCCCGTTAATCCCGACCTTCTTTGAGGTATTACTGCTCACATATGGCAGCAGAGTGTGGAGCGGTGGAGACAATGATCACAGTAAGAACCTTTAATATGATCAAATAAATAATAAAAAAATAAAATTAAAATAAAATAATAATATTTGAAGATCATAGTAGGCTACGTATCTTACTGCAGCATCAGAA
Source organism: Lycodopsis pacificus (assembly GCA_028022725.1). Classification (NCBI taxonomy): domain Eukaryota; kingdom Metazoa; phylum Chordata; class Actinopteri; order Perciformes; family Zoarcidae; genus Lycodopsis; species Lycodopsis pacificus. The sequence continues at coordinate 1,394,961 of CM051705.1, read as the reverse complement.
TCAGAATATAAAAAATAAGAAATATTAAAAAGTTAGAAAATAAAACTTAGTAAAATACAATTTTAATTATCTATATAATTCTACAATATAAATAATAAAAGTACAAATAAATTAAAATGATGAAAAGCCACTGTTGAACCTTTGTTGATAAAAAATAAAAATAAAAGGTTCAATAAATCCAATAATAAACCTTTTAAAGACCGCCACAGCGGCCCCTGCTGGGACACTTCTTTAGATCCAGCCCCGTGACGTCACGGGACCGGTTTTTTCCCAGGATCGCTGCTGCGGGAGTCCGGAGGAGAGTGTGGCCGGCGAGGACACCGTATCATCCGGGGACAAACCACCAGACTGGGTGGGTGGTGGTTGGTGTTGAACCTTTTCCGTCTCGGGGATTTTACAACGCAAGTACCGGGATCTCACGAGCTCAAGACGAGGTAAGAAACACGACCAGAGCCGCTGCAGCGTGACGTTAGCTACAGCAGGCTGTCAACACACTATTGTTGAGCGGTAGCCACACCGCCTTCAAATATGCGTACATTTAAAGTGTGTATGCAGATAAATACAGGCGTGCATGTGAAACAACATAATTAAACACATATTTTAAATAAGTATGACACGCTCTACCATTCGGCACTAAAATAATCCACCGTGTCTCTTTTTTTTATTGCACTAGGGTCCAACTTTTACTGCCGAAGGGTGTCATCCCGTGAAAGAACACGTAGGCAAACAGTGTTTGAAAGTGGGATTATTCCTAACAATAGTGACGCTTTGTGGATTATATTCAAGCCGAATTCACGGTAACTGTCTCCCTAATCAGAAGAAGTGATGAATTACTGTGCATGGCGCGTGTGTGTGACTGGCACGCGACGCAATTCCGAAATTCTCACGTTTGTTGAACGAGGTTCGGTTTCGTCGTCTGGAAAACTGGAGCTAGGAGGAGGAGGGTGCGCGCGCACATATCGAGCATAACGAGCGTTTCAGCACAAGCCTCGTTACATTAGAACATGCGAGGCTGTTTGTTGTACAGCAGCACCAACATGTCACATCTCACAATGTATCAGCCTGGCTGCGGCCTACACACACACACACACACACACACACACACACACACACACACACACACACACACACACACACACACACACACACACACACACACACACACACACAGAGGGCCTGGGAAGAAGAATCAATGGCCATGCTTTGCATAAGAAGAAAAGCAGAGGGCTGGTCGGGTTTTTTGGCCTTTGTGATCTTATTGCGATGATAAAGATCACGTTTCCTCCTCGGAGGTGTGGATGTGCATGCAGGGAGCACGCTCAGCCTGTGCTGTGTGTGTTTCATATGTGCTGTGTTGCATGATTACATAAGAGCTCTCGGTGCTTACTGTTATTGTCCAGAGCTTTTATGCTGAAGCTGCTTTAGAAATGACTATTGAAGGGCTTTTATTCTCTTAAAGCTGCTTTGAAGCTGTCTGAAGTCCTCAAAAAGCACAAACGTGTCCTTGCATGCATGCGTTTGGGTGGAGGCCTCTCAAACAGCAGACTCCTGACTTCTGAGGGACTTTGGCTCCCCACATCCTTCTTTTATGCCCGTTTTATTGACATAAAGTGACATAATGTCACACACACAATAGTGCTTATTGTAAAGCGGGCTGTGCTTCCCAAAGTTCAGTCACTTCAGGGATCAAAGTCTTCAGGAAGTGGTTGGATTAGCCTGACGCCTCAGAGAGACGCACATTACAGCGTTGTGTGTTCAAGTCATTTACTCAGAAGTCTGAACATGTTGGAGCTTTTTTTTTTTTTTCTGGCTTGCAGAGACGTGACTTCCTGAAAGGAGCTTGGCATGCTGGGTAACGGCTCACGTCCAAGTGTCTCATTCATTAAAGATATCCCTGTGTACATTAGAGAGACACACACACAGAGAGACAGAGAGCGTTGGCAGTACTCCTCCGTGTACTTGTACTCTGATCAGACGTATAGTGTGTCGTTCTAGGAACTGTTGAGGAAACTAGTCGAGGAATTCTTGAAATATCCTGGAAGTTCATTGTGTGTGTGTGTGTGTGTGTGTGTGTGTGTGTGTACGCGAAAGTAACACGTTAACTTGCCCAGCACTAATATATATAGTACAATATACAGTATATATATGTTATGCAATATTGAGAAGTTGAGGCTCCTCATGCTTAATATAAATATGAACATATTTCCAGCCTCCCTCCTCTCCCCTCCCCTCCCTCCTCTCCCCTCCCCTCCCTCCTCTTCTCTCCCCTCCTCTCTCCCTCCTCTCCTCTCACTTCTTGTAGTTCAGTCGGAGTGTCTCCTCCTTGTAGTCACATGACTGTTGGTCTCAGATGAATCAATCATGACTTCATGGTTTCACACTTTAATGTTTTTACACACTCTGGTTAAAGTGAACTCTTTATGAGAGGAGACATCTAGAATGAGAACATGATAAAATGAATAAAATGTTTTTTAATGAGGTATCACCATTTGTGGCTTTGTTTTGGCTTCTGTTTCTGACGGAAGTGTTCTGCACACATGATAGCGAGAAAATAATAACAATAAAAAATGACAGTTTTGACATCTTTTGGCTGAGATAAACGTTGTAGTTTTGGCGATGGTTTAAAGAAAACATGCTTTTTAATTGTTAGGGTTCAGTCGTGTTAAATCACTGATTAAACTGTTTAAAATGTCGTGAAGTGACTGAAACGTCTTCTAAACCACCAACTTAACTCCTGCTCACAAATAAGAGGTGCGTTAAGCTAGGCTAATGCTAACTAATGCTAACCGCCCTGCAGCAGATTCTGCAGCTCTCACTTTCTGCTGGTTGGAGCTGATGGAGCAGCAGAGTTCAGACGTGTCGTGTGTCTGATGGAGTTGGTGAGCAGAGGAACAGTGTCCACGTACACACCGTCAACCCGCGTCTGAGGGAGGAGCCCCATGTTGTTGTTGTTGTTGTTGTGTTTTGGGTACACACACGCTCGCTCACACTCGCACACGCACGCACGCACACACACGCACACGCACGCTCACACACGCACACGCTCGCTCACGCTTGCTCACACTCGCACACACTCGCACACACTCGCTCACGCACACACACGCTCACACACACACGCACGCTCACGCACGCACACACACGCTCACACACACTCACACACACGCTCACACACACGCACACCCACACTCGCTCACACACGCTCACACACGCACACGCACACGCACACACACGCTCACACACACACACACGCTCACACACGCACACGCACGCTCGCTCACACACACGCGCACACACACGCGCACACACACGCACACCCACGCTCACGCACACCCACGCTCACACACACGCTCGCTCACACACACGCTCGCTCACACACACGCTCGCTCACACACACGCTCGCTCACACACACGCTCGCTCACACACACGCTCGCACACACGCTCACACGTGCTCACACACACGCTCACACACACGCTCGCTCACACACGCGCTCGCTCACACACGCGCTCACACACACGCTCGCTCACACGTGCTCACACACACGCTCACACACACGCTCGCTCACACACGCGCTCGCTCACACACGCGCTCACACACAGGCTCGCTCACACACAGGCTCACACACGCACAGGCTCACACACGCACAGGCTCACACACGCACAGGCTCACACACACACAGGCTCACACACACACAGGCTCACACACACACAGGCTCACACACACACAGGCTCACACACACACAGGCTCACGCGCACACACACACTCCCGCGCACGCTCACACACATGCTTGCACGTTCACACACAGGCTCATACACGCATGCACGTTCACACACGCTTGCACGCTCACACACACACAGGATCGCTCACACACTCGCATGCACGCTCACACGCTTGTCTCCTGGGTAGACTGGAGTTTATTTTGAAAATACTGTACTCGTGTAAATGGCAGAAATCGCTGCTTTGTTGTTGGGCTTTAGTCTGAGAACGTACTTCCTCTGCTCTTTAGTTGTGACTCTGAAACTCAAACATTTGTTGTCATGTGACTTCTAACCTTTGTTTCTTAGTTTTTAATTGAACCCTCGTCAACAGTCGGTAGCTTAAGAACTGCAAACAAACCAAACCATGTAAAAGTAAACATGAACAAAAGTAAACATCAGTAAAAAGTAAACATCAGAAAGCTTCAGCACACTGAGTACTGTACTAGTACTGAAACCCAAACTCCTCTCCCGGTACGGCGCGAGGCCACTGTTGCATGCTGGGTAATATATTGTGTTGGGAGGAGGGCTGGCTGTGTTTGGGCCACAGGTATAGGTATATGTATAGGCTCACGTGTTTCTCAACCTCTCATCTGGAGACTCATTCAGATGAGCATATATATATATATATATATATATATATATATATATATATATATATATATATATATTTTATATCTCGCTCTCTCTCTCGCTCTCTGGTCCTGGTGGCGTCACATGGCTCATTAGTTTCTCTGCTTTTCTCACGAGGACTTTGAGCCGAGTTGATCCGGCTGCTTCTCTCTTCGTGTTCTTTGACTCGGGACGACAGCTCTGAACCTTTTCCTCTTCCTGCTTTACAATCTGCTTGAAGATGAATTACTGCTTATTATTTCACCAGAGAGGTTATGTTCTCACTTTGTCTGTCAGCAGGATTACAGAACAACTACCGTCTTGATTTTCATCAAACTTAGTGGAGAGGTGCATTCTGGGCCACGGACGAATCCTTTACATTCATTTTAGCTTCGCTAACATTGCGAGATCGGGCATTCGGCCTCCGATTGTTCTTATTGTTGATTAATCCTGCTGATTAATAAAGTTGTTTGTTTTGTAAAATGTCAGAAAATGATTAAAAAACGTGTCAGAAAATCCTCTGAATATATAAAGATAATCGACTTATTGTTTCACTAAACGATTGATCGAGAAAATATGAATGAATAATGACTATTTGTTGGTTGCAGTCCTATATCAGATACCTGATAATACGTATGTAGTTTGATTCCTCTAATTAAAGACGGCGGTTGTTTGGTGATTTTTGGGCTCTTCGTGGCGGCCATGTTGTTGGTCTCTTGGCAAAATAACCGGCGTTCATAATCAGGATGAGTCGATTGTTTGTGAACATAATATTCGTGTTTCTCTTCAGATGTCTCTGTTCTATTCAGCAGCTCTCCGCTGCAGGTCTGTTGCGTAACGTCTTCTTCTCTCGACTCGTTCAGCAGGAACTCGTCTTCGGGTTGATTTGTCTTTGCTGCGCAGACACGGGAGAATGTTTTTTTTTTCCCATGATGCCGCTGGGTGAATAAGATGACGGTGCGTTTGATCCTCGCCGTGTCCGAGCCGGACGCTTCCTCTCTCTCTTCTTCTGCGTGATGTCTGTCGGTTTATCTGCTGAGAGGAAGTGACCTCACAGAGGACAGATTAACAAGACCTCCAGAAAACAGGAGTCAGAGGAGACGCAAAGGAAATAAAAGCTTCACGTTTGAGATGAAAGTATAAAACGCTGCAGAGACTTCCACGATGAGACGACTCATCAGAAACGGACTTTATTATGAACGCGTCCTCACATTAAAGATGGTTTGTTTGTTCCTCGCTAAACAACTCGTACGGTCATGACAGAAACCTTTCAAAGGTCAAAGGTTAACTCCATCTCAGCGAGAATGAGTCAAAGGAGGCGACTGACCAATCGGATCAAAGCTTCGTAGACGCATTTACACTTTTATGAATATTATCTGAGCCGCCGGTTCATACATGTAGAAGTAGTCTGAGCGGTTTTGTAGTTCTACTTCCTGGTTTGTCGGAGCAGAGTGTAATGTACCAGCGCTGTGTGTAATGTTCAACCCGTCGGCTGCTCGTGACTCTTTATTGGCGTTAGACTTCGCCTCGAGGAGGATGACTCGTCAATCTTTAAACCGTTGGTGGGAGTTTTTGTAAAACTTCAGCGGATTCCTGTCAGCTTTGCTGAAGTCATCACAAACGTGATCGTCTGATCTTTGAGGCCGAAAAAGAAAAGTTTATTTTATTTCCATTTTTTAGCAAAATATCCTCTCAGATGTAGTTATTAAAGACAAAGATTTCTTTTGGAAAAAATATGATTTTACAGTTGAAAAATAAAGTTTTCCATTAAAGAGGACGGTACTTGTTGAACAGTGGAATTAAATAATGAAAAACAACATTTAAAACTTTCTTGAGCATATTTGCCGTGTGTGTGTGTGTGTGTTTCTGCCTCATTGAAAGGAATCACCTGCTAATCCTGCGGTCCCTGAACACACCCTGTTCTGGCGAAGCCTTGCTGTGGGTGTGGCATGCTGGGTAATATTCATAGTGAGAGTCCTGACATTTAAAGAAAGAACCAGAAGCTCTGGAACAAAAGGAAAGAGACCGTCATCGCTGTTTGTTTGATCTCAGACCAGCCTTTGTTTACCGCACTAATACAGAGAGACTCAGGTCTGCAGGTGTCCTGTCTGCAGGTGTCCTGTCTGCAGGTGTCCTGTCTGCAGGTGTCCTGTCTGCAGGTGTCCTGTCTGCAGGTGTCCTGTCTTTGTTGCGTGTGTGTGACTCCGACCAATCACAGCTCTCGTTGTCTCCGCCCGCATAGCTGCATAGCTGCAGAGGTCTGATGGGTTCAGCTGGAGATCGTCTCACATTCGGGTTTGTCTCGGTCTCTTCGCCCACTTTGCCATAATCTGAAATATCACGACGCGGTAATGGAGGAGGAGGAAGAATGTCATCCTTCAAAAGGGGAAAACGTGACGTTATGTTTATAAACTTTATTTATACAAACAGAGTTACAAAGCTCTTAAATTGTTAATATAAGTATATATATTAATTGGAGACCCGTGCCGCAGGGTTGAAGGACAGGCTGTCGCTCTGCTATTGTCAATCTGTCCTCGGGGTCCCTGAACACATCACGTGACCACTGATGCCTCTCCAACAATCAGCTGTTTGTCTGTCCACACACACACACACACACACACACACACACACACACCCTGTGTGGAAGTGTCTCCTCTCAGACTCTCTAACTAACAGCTGCTGCAGCGCCACGTCTGAACTGAACTCAGTTTGTTCTCATCGGGAGCTTTTAAAGGGTTTTGTCTTAAAGGGACAGTACACCCGACTCACTGTGAAGACATTTCAATGCACGTCTTTGACCGACGACGTCGTGTATGTCAAACGTTTTACAGTTGATATTTGATATCTTATATATTTTCTTTAAAAGCTTTACATTTCCGAGACGTTTTTGTCTTTGAGGTAAAGTGACGGTTTAACCTGCAATAAATATAAATATTAGTTTATTTGTCATCGCGTCTCTTTCTGCTCTTATCGTGTATGTTGGCCTCAGGTTTCACAGCACAGCAGCTGTTTCAGCAGCATGATGTGTTTGAATATGTAAATGTTGAGACGTTGTCTCTGTCGTGAAGAACAGGTTGAGTTGTTTCTTTATCTGTAGAAAGACGGAAAACAAGCTTTGTCTTTGTAAAAGCTGAACATTGGTTGAGTGTTTATGACGTGTTGTCACTTTTAGAGTTTCCACTTTGTCACTTGTGAGGATTCGCTGTTTGATCCTACAGTCGGATTTTTCGGGGTTTTTGAGTTTTGCTCAAACGAAACGAGACATTTCAAGACGTCAAAACCAGAACAAACCCTCTTCATTGTTTTAGAGATGCTCTTTAAAGCGAGTCGTTTTAAATCCATTTGAATTTATGAATCCGGTTTATTTGCATTTTCTCCCTCAAATGAACTGGAAGAATTACACAGTATTTAAATACTTTATTACAAACTGAATATTTATAGTTTTAATCATTTAAATATCTTTATTCCAATTCTTAATTGTTTCATTGATTAAGCATTTCACTGTGCACGTGTGGAAAATAAAACATTTATATTTCTTTTAATTATAACAATATGATTATGAATAATATTTAAGTTGAATCATAAGCAGAAACACATGAAATCCTTTGACGACTGTCGTAAGGCTGCGCAATTAATCAAATATTAGTTGATGTTAGATTAGAGCTGCAATGAAGACAAAGAAATCCGCGTATAGGTCTCTGGGAGCAACCTGTCAATCAGCGTGTAGCCCCGCCCTAAAGCATCCCCTGCTTTATGGTCTGTGTGACTCTAAATGGACCATCATGTACTAAATGAACATCATGCTGTATTGAAGAAGACTTGAAACTAGAGATTGAGACATAAACTCATGTTTACAATGTTTACTGAGGGAATAAATCAAGAGAGAAGTAGAGTCATTTTCTATAGACTTCTATACAACCAGAGGAGTCGCCCCCTGGTGGTCACTAGAGAGAATGCAGCTTTAACACATGAAGCGTTGGGTTCACTGGAGGTTGTCTCCTGTTAACAGATCTGAGGTCAGGAGGAAGTCACAGAATCTTTAATTTCCAAGGTTGTATGAACAACTATATAACTCATTTATTACCTCCATCTAGTTTTTATTGGCGTCTCAGGATGACATCACTTCCTGTGTGCCGATAGAAACAAACTCTGTGACTTTAACTTCACCTCATTTATCTGAATCAACTTTATTTCATTCCTGATGTAAGATTATTAGTAGGGGTGTAACGGTTCACAAACTCACGGTTGGGTTGGGTACGGTACAGTGGAGCCACGGTTCGGTACGTTTCGGTTCAGTAGAAAACTATCAATGCCAGAGAAATGTACTTCATTTTAAAATATATTGATTCATTACAACTAACATGAAGTTATTCTTTGACTTTGAACAATGATGGAACTATACCTGATAATAAACTTCCATCCTCACAGTCCACTTAAAGGTTCTGGTTCCGGTTTAAATAACTACTGGAGTATAAAAGCTAGGTGATGAATAACAGGAGGAACGAGGCAGAGAGATCTCAGATACTGATAGATATGATAGATACGGATAGATACGGATAGATATGATATATTGATATATTGATCTGGTATCCTCACTTATGTATTCGGCAGAGCAGCTTCCTTCTGAGGGAGGACAGCGTTTAGCCTCCATGTCTGAGGGTCGGTACCGTCTGTCTTCTCATTCAACATCACAAAGTGAAATGCCGTCTGGTGCTTTGTTCACGTTTTACGGCCCTGACAATGAGTTACCAGCAACCTTTCCTCTACATTCAGCCTCAAGCCGAGCTCATTCTCACCGCACTGAAGCGAGGAAACGTCGAGGTCACGGACTGAGTCACGTGTTTGTGAACCGTTCTGAATCTTATGAACTAGTTGAAGCTCGATCACAGATTATCAGACACAAACTGACACAAATACTCATTAAAACACCGTTCACGTGTCGGAAAATGAGACAAAGACGGTACTTTAGTTCCTGTCTGCAGCTCTCAGCTCATTGGTTCCTACTGAAGACTGACATCTTTAAAAACACAAATGTAAAGGTTCATCACAAATCTCCTCATGCATTTGTTGGGGACTATTTCCAGCGGCGGATGAATCCACATTCGGCGCTGTAGTGAGTGAGACTGCTTCAGTGTGTTGCTGGTGATGACGCAGCGTCACTCGGCTCATTCATGTTTTAATGGAGCTCTGTGAGACATCACGGGGCTTGTTGGCAGATTTAAACTGTTGCTTTAAATCATGAAGATGTTGCTGCGGTGCGTCCACGTCCACGCGTGTCTGTTTCCGTTATCTTCCACCAATAGAAATGAGATTAAAGTCTGGTCGCCCTTAGAGAGTGAAGAACACCTGAGCCTGCAGGTACAGCAGCACCAATGAAAGGGCCGATGTTCCCACGCCGTTCTGCTTTATTGAATTTAAAGGCCTCTCGTTATTTCATGTTCCCGTAGAAACTCGGTGCGGTCGTTGAGGCTGAGAGAGAGAGAGAGAGAGAGAGAGAGAGAGAGAGAGAGAGAGAGAGAGAGAGAGAGAGAGAGAGAGAGAGAGAGAGAGAGAGAGAGAGAGAGAGAGAGAGAGAGAGAGAGAGAGAGAGAGAGAGAGAGAGAGAGAGAGAGAGAGAGAGAGAGAGAGAGAGAGAGAGAGAGGTCATTAAACCCGTTCCTCTGGCTCTGTGTTGATGTTTAAAGAGTTAATAAAGCTAAAAGACGATGCAGATGTATTTAGTTGGGCCGTTGATGGATTCAGCTCCTGACGTTTTAGTGCAAAGTATTTTAATTCTACTGGTTGAAACACGGCTATTAGAATTTAAACTTCAGCTGATCTGGAGTCTTTCATCACCACATCTCTCTCTCTTTTAAAGCCAACGTACTGAGAGTGGAGTCGTAGCCCTCACCCGTTCACTTAGCC
>CM051705.1:1377191-1379691 GCA_028022725.1 Lycodopsis pacificus | reverse complement strand
AAGTACTTTCTGATGTATAGTTCTGGCCTGTGGGTTGTGTCTTCGATTTAAATCTGTGCTCAGTCTGGATCTTTGACACATTTTATTTTATTGACTTTATTTTTGCAGTCAGAAGTCTGAGATAATCTGGAGGAGGACTTTAATGTGGACTGCGTTCTGAAGGAGTGAGCAGAGATCAGAGGATGCTTAATATGAATGAGACTTCACTTTCACTTTGTTTTCTGCATGAGCGCCGTAGAGTCTCATGAAGAGCAGGTTTGTTGTTGGTTCTTGTGTGATCCTGAAGTTCAGATCATGAGATAATATGAAGACCCGTTAACTACCTGCTGACTCTCGTAGACCTCCGGTGTGGTTTTGCTCCTCTGATCAGAGCTCATGAAACCGGATCGTTGAGTGTTAACCAGAAGTCTAGACCCTGAAGCGTCTGATAGGTGGAGTTCGAAGGCTTTGCTTCTCTTGTTAAAGCAGCATCAGATCTCTGTCACATTATTTCACACCGTGCACCATCAGATCCGCTCTCTGCATCAGAACAAGGGCCCGTCTGTCCGGCCGAGGACAGTCGGTGCCAGTGTGTGACAGAAATCCTACCGCTGGACGTCAGGAGACGGACACGGAGCATGATGCCCACAGAGGACGACTCTTTGTCCTGTAAATCAGTGTGATCTGCCTCAGCGTCACTCCGGTTATTATTATTATAATAATAATAATAATAATAATAATAATAATAATAATAATAATAATAATAATAATAATAATAATAATAATAATAATAATAATAATTATTATTATTATTGTTAGTAATCTGTAGTTTTTAAATGGCACCTTTTAAACAAATCAAACTAAAAGTGCTTTACAAATGATTGACGAGACGAAATGGAAGAGGATGGAGAGAACAATTACATTAAGAAAAAAAATGAATAAATAGAACTACAATTCTGAATAAATTAAACATGGTAAAACTTTAAAAACAAAATTAAAATAAGAGCAAATAAAAAACCTATAAATACAAAAACCATCGTGTAAAGACACAGAAGACACTGTATAAATTCAGATGTAGTAATAATAAGCTAAACATTATTTTTAATATAACACTAGCCAGACTGAATAGGAGGTTTTTTTAGTTTCTGTTTAATAAATGAAATATTAGTTTAACAGATGAATATTTTAAGCTACTCTCGGATCCTCTGGAAGTATATTATCGACAGATGTTTGAGGCCTTTAACAGCCACTTGGAACAATCTGCACCCGGTTGCTGTTTCTCTCCTTACTGGTGATGAAAGGGGGAACAGAGTTTAGCTTCTGTTCCTTCCTGATTGGGCTCCTCCTCCTCCTCCTCCTCCTCCTCCTCCTCCGTCCTCACAGCGTTGTGGAATGCGTCTGCTTTGGGCTGAGACTGTGCAGCGTTGTTGGATAAGAGAGTAAAGTGCGAGGTCTCTGTAGCGGCTTGCTTCAGGATCTGTTCTGTTTGTTTGGAGCGTATCTGAAATATGACGTTCATTAGAAAGTCTCAGAACTAAAGGTTTGGGAACCTCTGTTTAAACTTCTACAATACAAAGTACTTCATAAGATTATCATGTTTCAAACTATGTAGCAAAGTAAACAGTACAGACTGAAGTATTAAGTACTTAAGTACAATTTCACTTCATTTATTTGACATCTTTAGTTACTTCACAGATATTAGATTATGAATACAGAATATAAATCAACTAATAAATGATGTGTAGTTGTAGATTAAACTATCAGCAGGATATGAATCAGTAAAATGAGCTCCACAGATAACTGATCTCACGAAACTCAAATAATCTTCTTTCACTCTAAGAAGACTCGTCGAGAAATAAAGTCTTAGTTTTACTTGTTTGCTCTTTTTTACTTGATGATTCCTCTTTCCTTCCCGTAACTCTCCTTCCCTTCCCGTAACTCTCCTTCCCTTCCCGTAACTCTCCTTCCCTTCCCGTAACTCTCCTTCCCTTCCCGTAACTCTCCTTCCCTTCCCTTAACTCTCCTTCCCTTATTCCTCTTCCCTTCCCTTAACTCTCCTTCCCTTCCCTTAACTCTCCTTCCCTTAACTCTCCTTCCCTTCCCTTAACTCTCCTTCCCTTCCCTTAACTCTCCTTCCCTTCCCTTAACTCTCCTTCCCTTATTCCTCTTCCCTTCCCTTAACTCTCCTTCCCTTAACTCTCCTTCCCTTATTCCTCTTCCCATCCCTTAACTCTCCTTCCCTTCCCTTAATCCCTCTGTCCTTGCTTCCTCTGCAGACCTTCCTGGCTGCAGTGAACCAGGTCTTTCCTGCAGAGGACGACGTCAACAAACATGTGGAGGACAACTGTAAGTTTATTCTTCTTTAATCAGAACTTCACATGAAGACGTTTTTACACTCAAGTTAAACTTTGTGTCTTGTTTTCATCACGATGGTGTGACGATGTTTCTGATTTAATGAGTCATGTTCTGAGCACCATCCTCTCTCAGCTTGTAAATGTGACTCAGTCTTTGTTCATGGAGA
>CM051705.1:1357191-1369691 GCA_028022725.1 Lycodopsis pacificus | reverse complement strand
GACGTGTTGCTGATCTGCGTCCCGTCTCTTGCTTGTGTTGCAGTACCTGAACAGAGGATGCACTCGCTTCTTCGCCTCCAAAGACACAGACAAGCAGGTGCTGCAGAACCGCAAGAGCTCAGAGGTAAAGTTCATCTCCTGGCCCGCAGTCCACAGCAGAACCAGACGGCGCTTCAATAGTCTTGTGCTGGTTCGTTCGGTCATGTTTACGTCAGTTATTGGAGCAATGTGGAGCGTTTCACGTCGCTCGGTTGGAGTTCTTGAAAGACTTGAACGAAATACCAACGACCTCACTGCTCCTATCAAACAATCCAGTCCTGGTTTAATAAGGACAGAGTAAGAATCAATACTTTCTTATTCAATACTCTTGAATAATAAATAATATATTATAAAAGAGTCTTATATCAAATGATCAAATGCGATCATTTGATACGGTGCTTTGGGGTTTAAACCAATAACTACGTTAAGTGTTAACGTAGAAAATGAATAACTTCCTCGTCTTTGACTCACGTAACCGGTTTTTTGTTTTTGAGAGAGAGCGAGTTTATTCCGACGGATTGTTCTGATTCTGCAGAATGAAATGCTCGAACACGGTTTCTCTCTTTTCCAGACCAACGTCTCCGTGAGTCGGTACCTTTTACTTCCTCTCTTGTGAGTGCAGATGTTTAATCCGTTCATGAACGTTAAACTGTGTTTTTATTGTCCAGTGAAGACGATCGGCCTTTTATTTTGTAGCTGCAGTTTCTTCTTGTATCCTGTTTGTTTTTCTGTCTCAATCTTGGTTTCCAGCCCGGCCCGTCATCGCCCCTCCGGGCCGTAACGGAGGAAGCAATCGCTCTTAAACAACATCAGCGTCTACTTAACAGCTGACTCAGCAGCTTCAGCTCAGATTTACTGCCTCCGGCTGCTGCTTTCCTCTGGTGTGCCGTTCAGTTTGTACCTTTTGATTTACAGCCGGTCGCCTCTGTCTCTGTTGACGTCTTCTGTTTGCTGTTTGCTCAGCAGCCTCCTCATCGCTGGCTTCTGTGTTCGCCTGGTGACTCGTTGTAAGCAACGCGTCTTTGGGACGTCGTAGTTTCTGTTTTCCTCTTTTCTTGTTTCAGCAAGTCTGCGCCTTCAAATAAATCAAATAAAGGTTTCTTGTTTTTGCGAAACTAATATTATTCTGTAAATCTAGACTCCTGCCAGAGCTCTTAGAGACACTCCCTCTCCCTAGTCCCTCTCCTTACTCCCTCTCCTTACTCCCTCTCCCTAGTCCCTCTCCTTACTCCCTCTCCTTACTCCCTCTCCCTAGTCCCTCTCCTCCCTAGTCCCTCTCCCTAGTCCCTCTCCCTAGTCCCTCTCCTCCCTAGTCCCTCTCCCTAGTCCCTCTCCCTAGTCCCTCTCCTCCCTAGTCCCTCTCCTCCCTAGTCCCTCTCCTCCCTAGTGCCTCTCCTCCCTAGTCCCTCTCCTCCCTAGTGCCTCTCCCTAGTCCCTCTCCTCCCTAGTGCCTCTCCTCCCTAGTCCCTCTCCTCCCTAGTGCCTCTCCTCCCTAGTGCCTCTCCCTAGTCCCTCTCCTCCCTAGTCCCTCTCCTCCCTAGTCCCTCTCCCTAGTCCCTCTCCTCCCTACTCCCTCTCCCTAGTCCCTCTCCCTACTCCCTCTCCTCCCTACTCCCTCTCCCTAGTCCCTCTCCCTAGTCCCTCTCCCTAGTCCCTCTCCCTAGTCCCTCTCCTCCCTAGTCCCTCTCCTCCCTAGTCCCTCTCCTCCCTAGTCCCTCTCCTCCCTAGTCCCTCTCCTCCCTAGTCCCTCTCCCTAGTCCCTCTCCTCCCTAGTCCCTCTCCTCCCTAGTCCCTCTCCTCCCTAGTCCCTCTCCTCCCTAGTCCCTCTCCTCCCTAGTCCCTCTCCTCCCTAGTCCCTCTCCCTAGTCCCTCTCCTCCCTAGTCCCTCTCCCCCCTAGTCCCTCTCCCCCCTAGTCCCTCTCCTCCTTAGTCTCCCTCCTCCCTAGTCTCCCTCCTCCCTAGTCCCTCTCCTCCCTAGTCCCTCTCCTCCCTAGTCCCTCTCCCTAGTCCCTCTCCCTAGTCCCTCTCCTCCCTAGTCCCTCTCCTCCCTAGTCCCTCTCCCCCCTAGTCCCTCTCCTCCCTAGTCCCTCTCCTCCCTAGTCCCTCTCCTCCCTAGTCCCTCTCCCTAGTCCCTCTCCTCCCTAGTCCCTCTCCTCCCTAGTTCCTCTCCTCCCTAGTTCCTCTCCCTAGTCCCTCTCCTCCCTAGTTCCTCTCCCTAGTCCCTCTCCCTAGTCCCTCTCCTCCCTAGTCCCTCTCCTCCTTAGTCCCTCTCCCTAGTCCCTCTCCCTAGTCCCTCTCCCTAGTCCCTCTCCCTAGTCCCTCTCCTCCCTAGTCCCTCTCCTCCTTATTCCCTCTCCCTAGTCCCTCTCCTCCCTAGTCTCCCTCCTCCCTAGTCTCCCTCCTCCCTAGTCCCTCTCCCTAGTCCCTCTCCTCCCTAGTCCCTCTCCCCCCTAGTCCCTCTCCTCCCTAGTCCCTCTCCTCCCTAGTCCCTCTCCTCCCTAGTCCCTCTCCTCCCTAGTCCCTCTCCCTAGTCCCTCTCCTCCCTAGTCCCTCTCCTCCCTAGTTCCTCTCCCTAGTCCCTCTCCTCCCTAGTCCCTCTCCCTAGTCCCTCTCCTCCTTAGTCCCTCTCCCTAGTCCCTCTCCTCCCTAGTCCCTCTCCTCCTTAGTCCCTCTCCTTAGTTCCTCTCCCTAGTTCTCCTCCCTAGTCCCTCTCCCTAGTCCCTCTCCTCCCTAGTCCCTCTCCTCCCTAGTCCCTCTCCTCCCTAGTCCCTCTCCCTAGTCCCTCTCCTCCCTAGTTCCTCTCCCTAGTCCCTCTCCCCCCTAGTCCCTCTCCTCCCTAGTCCCTCTCCTCCCTAGTCCCTCTCCTCCCTAGTCCCTCTCCCTAGTCCCTCTCCTCCTTACTCCCTCTCCCTAGTCCCTCTCCTCCCTAGTCCCTCTCCTCCCTAGTTCCTCTCCCTAGTTCCTCTCCCTAGTCCCTCTCCTCCCTAGTTCCTCTCCCTAGTTCCTCTCCCTAGTTCCTCTCCTCCCTAGTCCCTCTCCTCCCTAGTCCCTCTCCTTAGAGAAGCCCAATGTTGAGTAACTACCTACAGGTGTTCTACAGATGTACTACAGGTGTACTACAGGTGTACTACAGGTGTACTACAGGTGTTCTACAGGTGTACTACAGGTGTTCTACAGGTGTACTACAGGTGTACTACAGGTGTACTACAGGTGTACTACAGGTGTACTACAGGTGTACTACAGGTGTTCTACAGGTGTACTACAGGTGTTCTACAGGTGTACTACAGGTGTACTACAGGTGTACTACAGATGTACTACAGGTGTACTACAGATGTACTACAGGTGTACTACAGGTGTTCTACAGATGTACTACAGGTGTTCTACAGGTGTTCTACAGGTGTTCTACAGGTGTACTACAGGTGTACTACAGGTGTACTACAGGTGTTCTACAGGTGTTCTACAGGTGTTCTACAGGTGTTCTACAGAGTCCTTTGGATTCACTCTGTAAAATACGTTTTAATAAGTGATTCAGTCTCATTTTCATGCTTTAAAGTGAATCCTTGCGGCCGTAGGTGATAATTAAATAGCTAATCTAAACTGTAGTAAGTCAGAAAACCGACCCAGTTACAGTTATATACTGTATATAATATCATATTATACTGTATATCTTTAAAGAAGCGGCCATAGGGCCCCAAGTGAAACGGTCTCATTGCATTGAACTAAAGCTTTAAGAGTCAGAATGTGTCTTTGTCTCAGTTCAAGGCTCTTTACAGAAGTCTTAAAACCCCAAAAGTATCCAAAGCTGATCGACTTCATCAGAGTTCATTTAAAGTGAGGTCATTGCTCTAGAAAATGAAGCGGTTCTTAAGTTGGTGAACCCTTCTGGCAGAGTGAAGGTGTGACATTTCCAGCTTTGTTGAAATGAGAAGAGAACTTGTTCTCGCCTCAAGCAGCTGAGGTGGAGGAGAAAGTGAAGAGAGCCTTTTAGAACCAGTGTTTACACGGATTACCTCAACACAAGAGAGTTCACATGTCGATTATAGATCAGGATCAACTCTGATGCACGAAGACGTGAGATTAATTATGCACCAGTATTCCATCACTCACAGACGGCGTTATTAATTATTATAACCATCGAGAGGAACGCGGGTTGGAAACATTCGACTGAGATCCATAAATGCAATCGTATAGATTCATCGTCAAGTTCACAACGTTCTCTGGAGCGTCCTCTGTAAGCGCGCATTACGTCATCGCTTTGTAGTAATGTATGATGATTTGTTTTAATGTTCTGATGGACGTCATGATTATTTAATATGTCTCCATGTAGACTGGTGCTGGTGGGAGCTGCAGGATGTTACTCTGGAAACATCTGTTTGTTTTTCTTCATTAACATATGAAATACATCAGTATTCATATACTTGTACATTAATGAACGTTAAGAGAACTAACACGCTGTTTGAAGATGTAAACACAGAAGGAGAAATACCAGTTTGATGATAAATCATCCTAATTGAGTAATTTCATGAATAAATGTAACATGTGACACCGTTGTGTTTACTCAGCAATAGTTACACAAATATAAATACACAATACACAATATACATTATATATTTTCTCTGCTGTTCACTCCAAATATAAGATGATGAAGATACTCTGTTGTCTGACTAATTATTAGTCTTATTATATCGCTTCCCCCGCAGTGCTTATGATAAAGACAACAACACGTACATATATTAAACACGCGGTGATCACACAGCGCTGCGGCCTCAGCAGCAGAACATCCGGTTATTGAGCTGCTGCGTGTCGTACGTCGGCAGCTCTCCTCCGTGAGGACGAATCACATCATCGTCTGTTTCCCAACAACACGCGGAGCAAACGTGTTGACGGAGAAACTCCAGAAGAAGCGTTACTGGAGAACTCAAAGGGAACAGAAGGAAGTAAACCGACTTACAGCAGCAAAGTGGTCCTGTTGTAAACACTGCAGCGCTGTGAGGAGTAGAGTAGAGTAGAGTAGAGTAGAGGAACACAAACTAGCAGGGTGTAAGCAGGGCTTTTGTTCTGGGAGAAGTCCTTCCCTCACATCAGCTAAAGGGAACCGTTCAGACTTCCCTCCTCTCGAGGTGAATTAAACGAGATGATCGCTGGCCGGTAGACGATGATGATGATCTGGTGTTTTCACTCTTCCTCATGCTGATGTGAATGTTCCACGGCTTCTCTTCCTCCTCCTCTGGAGTGCTGTGGATGGTTTCCTGCTTTCCTCCTGCTGTGTAGGAAACGTGGAGCGTTTGAAGTGAAGCTCGTGTGCGTCTCAGCACTCTCCTCACGAGACGTAGCGTCTGTCGGCTGAAACATCTGCTTCATGTTCCTGCAGCCTCATCAGATAAATGCTTTTACAACGTTACAGTTTCAGTGATTTAAGGTGGAATTACCAGTTTATTTCTCTCTAAATTCAACTAATGCAGCCAAATATCCTCTTTTACATTTGTTGCTGTAAGAATAGAAATGTTTAGGAATTTTAATCTTCATCAAATCATACCTTGTGAGGCACAATATTAATATACGAGTATTAAATTTTCTTCATTGAAGTGCAGTATTTCATAAGCAACCAGCTAGAACATTAAAGCTGCAGTACTACATTTGGCCTCCAGGGGCAGAAGAAGTCAGAACAAGCGCACGAGGAATATTGATTTCTATGAATTAGAAACGGGTTCATTGCAGGAGGGTTTCCACATGTTGGGTTGTTTATGAACATAACTAGAAACAGCAAGAGATAATAAAATACTGCAGCAGTCAAGAAAGACTAAATACATATAAATAGAGAAGGAAATATTAAACGCATTAAGAAGGAAGGGGATAAAAGAATAAGTACGTACAGATGAGAGTGAAGGAGGGAAAGGATGGAAGGGAAGAACAAGAGGAAGAAGGATACATATTGAGGAGTTTGGAGGTGAAGAAATGAAGGCTGAAGTTTTAATAGGATGTAGCTGCTGCGTCAGAAGGAAAGAAGCTCGTGTTTAGTGACTGAAGGCTGAAGCATCGGTCAGAAACTCTCTTCTTCTTCTTCTTCCTCCTCCTCTTCTTCAGCACATGAAGGCGGGGCCCCTGAAGGACCCGCTGCTGGACGACCACGTCGACTTCAACAGGATGTCGGTGGCGATGAAGAAGATCGGCCTGGACGACACGGAGAAGCTGGACCTGTTCAGGGTGGTGGCCGGAGTGCTGCACCTCGGAAACATCGACTTTGAGGAGGCTGGAAGCACTTCAGGTGAGCGGGAAACACCTGGAATCACACACGTGTCCACACATGTGAACCTGGGATCAATGACACGGCCTACCGTTAACCATCACGGTGTAAATAAAGTTCTACTGACGATGGTTCTCCTCCAATATGCAGTAGAACATGTGTTTCTAGTCTCTGATCTCTGATCGTATCAGTGGTTGAACTCGCTACATCTTTCCACCAAGTCTCATGAAACGTCTCAGCGGTGGTTGCTCCCGTAATCCTGCTGACGAACCGAAGCTCTTTGGTGGAAATGGAGTAGCCGGTCCCACCTCATCAGAGTGACTAAAGCTCCTGCTGCCTGTGAGACCAGAGGCCAGAGGCCAGAGGCCAGAGGCCAGAGGCCAGAGGCCAGAGGCCAGCGCTGCGATGAGGAAGCTCATCGTCACCGCTGCAGCCTGCAGAGCTCTGTGATTGCTCCTGAAAGGCAGACGCCATTTTTGATCTCTTCCCTCAAGACTTCTGCACTTTTGATTGATGGCTGTAATATCCACACACACACACACACACACACCCTCTCAGAGTTCAGCCTCACGAGGAATTGCTCTCGAAATTGTGCCGTCGGTTTCCCTCGTCGACCTTTTGGATTTGTTTTTAATTAAAACCCAAAGGAATCATTACAGGCAACTTATGGCGTGGATTTATATTCATTAATTACATAATTAGAAACACAAATTATTCAAGTGTCCTATTATCTGCATGTCAAGTGGCTCCTCCCTCATCTCGCGCCTCATTTTGCTCAGCGGGTTTTCTGCGAGTGAGCCTCTCCAGGGAGGCTCGGCTGCGTGGAGGTCTACGGAGGCTTTGAACTTCAGCCGTGGAGTTCCCGAGCTCTCGGCTCCTCCGCCTTCGTTGCTCCGCTCTGCGCGGGGGTGGAAGAGGGGGCCCGGCGGGGCGCCTGTTCAACGGACCGGTTGTCGCAGCGGGAGCCGACGCCGAGGCGTGTTTTACAGTACAGCGAGCGGAGCGCCTTCAGCCAGAGGAGGCAATCATCCGGAGTCGGAGGTCTCTGGAGCCTCTGGTTTCAGGGAGCTCTTCAGGGACATGTATTTGTATTTGTATTTGTGAGCCACAAGAGGAACGAACGCCTCCAGGAGTGAAATAAGTTCAGATACGCCTGTTAAACTCCAACATGGAGTCTTTCTATACAGACTTTAAAATACAGAAGCTCCACGTCTCACAAACGTTTCAGCCTCTCCTGTCCTCCCCTCTCCTCTCCTCTCCTCTCTCCTGTCCTCCCCTCTCCTCTCCTCTCCTCTCCTCTCCTCTCCTCTCCTCTCCTCTCCTCTCCTCTCCTCTCCTCTCTCCTCCGTGTCTTCCAGGTGGCTGCACCATCAAGAACCAGTCGAGTGAGGCGCTGGAGCACTGCGCCGAGGTGCTGGGCCTCGAGGAGGAGGACCTGAGAGTCAGCCTCACCTCCAGGGTCATGCTCACCACAGCAGGGGGCGCCAAAGGAACAGTCATCAAGTAAGACACACACACACACACACACACACACACGCACACACACAGAGACACACACACACACACACACACGTCGTGTAAAATGTCATCGTACCAATATTCTCCTGATGTGTCGGGAACACAAACGACCTCATAATAACGGTCATGACGTCTTTAAAGAAGATGGATTTGCATGCGTTCATATAATATCACTTCCTGCTCAAAGCGTCACTTGAATACATTTTTCCCGGCAGCAGAAGAAACTCCACATTATTCCTGTAATGTAAATATGAATGCTGACCGTTTGATCCTCAGAGTTCTGCAGACACACGGCACACAAAGAAGAAACGTATACGAAGCAGACAGACATACCAACACATACTCGCACTTCAGCCTCCTGTTTACCTGTGTGTGTGTGTGTGTGTGTGTGTGTGTGTGTGTGTGTGTGGTGTGGTGTGTGTGTGTGTGTGTGTGTGTGTGGTGTGTGTGGGGGGGGGGGGGGAGGTGACCTTTGTGGTCGGCTGCCTCCAGAAAAGGATCACAAATTACGCTGATGGAAAACATCCTCCTGTTATTATTAATGGACCTTATTTAGAAAGGCGAGGTGAATAAAAGCACAATTTATCGAGGGAAGTGCTGGAATGTAAATCTGTCAGTGGAAGGTTCTCCGTCTGAATATATTTATTTATTTATTTATTTATTTATTCACTCTTCCTGTGTCTAAAACAAGGACGCCAGCTGGTTTCTCCTCCACGAGCCCGCTTCATGTGTGTACTTCACGTTAGCATTCTCCAGGTACTGATAGCACCACATGCTAGCCTGTGAGAGGCCTGATCTACATGTACATGTCGGCGAACATATGGCGTATATCTCTGCTGCAACAAAACATTCTGAATAATGTGTGTTTGTGTGATTTATCGCTCGGTGCTCTTATCTTCGTATCGTTTCATGTTTTAGTTGACGAAGGTGCTAAGCTCTTGGAAACGAGTCCTACTGGTCACCTTTGATTTATTACTTGATTTAAGGTTAGAAGTGGATTCCAGCTTTGTAAAAACATTTCCTGCCCAATCGGCGCCACCTACAGGAAAGGAAAAGAACAGCAACGTAGCGCAATAATAATAATAATAATAATTTACAGATGAGAAGTCTGAATGCTGCCAAGCAAGTCTGGACCTAAACATAAACATATACTCTGTAAATACTTGGATTAAAGTAGATCTTCTTGTTGAGTATCTTCAGTAGGACACATTTGCTATGAATTCTGGGTAAATAAAGACTCCCCCCCCCCCCCCCCCCCCCCCCCAACTGAAAAACATGGCTGACCGAGCAACAATGTCAAACCCTTCAGCTCAGTTCAGCACAAAAGGTTTACGTTGTTGAAGGATTCAACAGTGACGAGGGCGTTATTCGTTCCATCTTTAACTTCTCTAAATAGCCCAACATCCAATAGAAGGCTTATTGGCTTTTGTTGTGGAGGGAACCAATGACGTTGACTTCCTGTTGGACTACAAACGTACGTCATCCATCAGCTCTCTAAACTCAAACTGACTGACTGAAAAAGCCTCGACTACAGATCTGTGTGCTGCTTCAGCACCACGGACAGCTCACTGGACTCATGAATATGCTGCTGATGTTTCACTTCAGAGTCGAACCAGCACAAACCTCAATCAGATACAGGATCAATAACGCAGGCGTCAGTGGTTCACTCCCCCCCCCCCCTTGAATGAAGTGACGGCATTTTACGACAACGCTCTGAAGTTATTGGAAATGTTTCGATCACATGAGTCTGAAACAAAAGATGCTCTGTGTGACTCTAAATGGACCATCATGTACTAAATGAACATCATGCTGTATTGAAGAAGACTTGAAACTAGAGATTGAGACATAAACTCATGTTTACAATGTTTACTGAGGGAATAAATCAAGAGAGAAGTAGAGTCATTTTCTATAGACTTCTATACAACCAGAGGAGTCGCCCCCTGGTGGACACTAGAGAGAATGCAGCTTTACACGTGAAGCTTTGACTTCACTCTGCAGAACCGGAGGTTGTTTCCTGGTTGGGAACCACTAGACTAACATACGGGGATGGAGAGGTAGGCTGAGGTTAATGAGGGGGATGGCGCCCCCCCCCTCAAGTTGACTACTAAGCGTAACAACACAATTAAACTCCAAGTAGAATAACATTTCAATATTTAACTCTTGCTTTCTGTAATTGAAGGATCAGGAGTAAAATGCCACCGGTGACTTTTGTGAAGGGATTAGTTTTGAACCAGGTGAACGCCTGCGTGACTCGGCCTTAGAGACAGCGACACAAACTGCGGCGCCAATAAATGAATCGTCTAGAACCGGACGGGCAGCTCGGACCCATTCACAGCTTCTACCAGTCCAGCGTAACAAGATGAAAGCATTATTCCATTTCTAACGGCTCAGTGCTCAACGCCGAGGGAGAGCTCCAGGTATTAAAAGGAACCTCCGGCTCTGAGTGGAGCGAACAGACACCTAACCCCCCCCCCGCCCCCCCGCCCCCCCCGCCAGACGGCGCTGCTATTTTCTGAAAGGTTCAATGCAGCTAATAACTTAATCCTCGGAGTGATGAAGATGAGACGGGAGGGCAGAGACCAGCAGGCAGTGATGAGGAAATAATGCTCATATTCAGGAGTTTAGTTTGACTCTCGTGAGTAGTTCAGGTGAGGACAGAAATGCAGGAATATTCTGTTGTAGGTCTCTAGATAGAATATCTTACTGCATTATGTTGGTCGGGCAAAACCAGTGGTGGAATGTAAAACATCTTACTGATCAATCAATACTTTTACTAAATTTGGCTGATAAATAAGCCAGTATCAAGAAGTATTAATACTTCTCCAGTCAAATGATACCTGCAATCAATTCTTTATGTGCTCAGATCTTTTTGCCTGCAGCCAATCATTGTAAGAGTACGTCAATTTAATGCAGCGTGTGCGAACAGCAGGAATAGTGCGAACAACATCATCCGTGCTGACAGACCCGAGGGTGGACCCGGACCGACCCGTGACATATTCTGTGTGACTTTGAGCCTCAGTATAATTTAAACAGGTGAGTTTTATGAAAGGTCGACCTCTGTTCGGTTGTCGTGAGCGAGGTCATCAGCTTTAGAGACCAACGGTGTTTTCTTGTAGCGGCCTGTCGGCTCGAGACACCAGCAGACGAACACCCCGCGCTGCCTTCAGCCTGAACGCTGTCGCTCTAAAGCCTGCGATCGGCCTCAGCGCACGCCGTCTGAATGCCAAGCCACCCGCCGCCATTTAAAAAAACAAGCTCCCACGCTAACGTTTATTTCTCCTCGCTCATCCGCGGAGCAGAGGAACGAAAAGCTGCGCTCCCCTGGTCTTTGTCTGTCAGGTACACTCTGTAACATCCCTCCGCTCACTGCTGTTATTCAGGTTCCTCTCTCCATCTGCACGTCTCGGTATATAAAACGATAGAAACGACAGCATCAGCTGTCAGCCTGTTGCAGCTCCTGATCGGTAAATAGAAGCCAGAATCACCTCTGGATGTTGGATTACCGATGCAGGAGTTTGTGAGTGAGTGCCAACACACGGACAGACAACAAAGAAGGGAACAGTTGGATGCTCCGTCTGAAAATCCTCCGCACTGCATTTTTAAATGGAGATCCAGCAGGTCGGATGTGGACGAAGATCAGCCGAAGTGCTTCTCCAGAGCCGGAGAGGTCGCTGTTGGTCCGGAGCCGACGGCGCTGCCGGGCTCTCTGCTGGTGGCAGATGGTGGAAGGAAAGAAGAGCTGATGGGAATAATCGCCTCCAACTTGTTTATTCTCTCCATTAAAGCCCAAAAAAAGAAAAACCTTTTGACTGAGAAAGCAAAAGATCCTCTTTGCACAAGGAGGCGGTGGCGGCAGACTTTCTGGTGACGGCAGATGGTTGAAGGGATGGAAGGAAAAAAAGAAAAGAGCGTCTTCCAACATGTTCATCCCCTTCAGGCTGGAGGACTGAAGGGAAGCTGCAGCCTTCATCTGAACTGCTGTGCTAGCAGAGATGTTCACACTTGGTGTAATTTAGTGCAAATGATTTCACTTGGATCACGACGGTGTGAACATGAAAGTAGGACTGGTCAAATGCATATCTGAAGAGATTCATAATACTCCGCTCGACTAACACTGCTTGACTGGATCTGGAGACATTTGTAGAACTTGTAGCAAAGACGAGCGGCGAGTTCATCCAATCGGCTGTAATCATTATGCCGACGTCTGATTGGAGGAGAGAGCTGTCAATCATCTGGTGGACCGGCTCCGTCAAAATCACGTCCGTCTAAAAACATCTGATCTTTAAACGGCAGTCAGCGGCGGCCATAAATCAATGGCGGCCATTGACCACTGACAAAACGCCGAGGCTTACGCCGAGGAGGCGATTCTTTTTCAACCAGACGCCAACTTCCGGTTCTGAAGTGTCTAAAACCTCCAAAATACAGAACGTTAGGCTTCAAAGCGTCCTCAAACCAACGCGTGACGTCACGGCGACTACGTCCACTTCTGATTGTGTCTTCAACGCCGACTCAAGAGAACACAACCGAGAAACTCATGAGGCGTCACAGCGATGGACTTCCTCTTTACGTTCCTGCTCATGTTCAACGCATTTCCCTGAGTGGGTTTCTCTCTGACCACACACACACCTACACACACACACACACACCTACACACACACACACACACACACAAACACACCTACGCACACCTACACACACA
>CM051705.1:1349691-1352191 GCA_028022725.1 Lycodopsis pacificus | reverse complement strand
AGCTCAAGCTACACAGAAGAGGAAGAAGAACACACAGCTGGCTGTACTCAATATTCAAACTGTATTTTAGGTTTCTAATCTTTGACGTAAGACTGAAGGGCTTCACTTGAACCCTGACTTGACGTGGGACTGTAGGTTGTAAGTGACTTGTGACTCTGGTCTGATCCGGGCCTCTGATGAAGGGCTGGCCTGTCTTGTTTTGGTCATGTGTACTTGTTGGTCTTGACTCACAACTTTCTAGTCCTGTTGAAGCTCTGAACTCGGGACTTGACTTGTCGTCAAGACTTTCCTGTCCTCGATCTGGGTCTTGACATGAAAACCTCAGGACTTACAACTGTGTCTTTATTTGGGACTTTTAGATCCTGACTTGTGACTTGACTTGTGACTCCCTAGTCTTCTTTGGGGTCTTGTAGTTCTTAAATTGACGTGTCTTGCAACTTTTAATTGGTATTTGAAGGTCTTACTTTGGAACTTGACCTGCAAATTTCCTGTCTTGACGTGGGACTTGTAGTTTTTGACTTGGGACTTGACTTGGTCTTTTCTGTTCTGTCTTTGGACTTGTAGGCCGTAACTTGGGACTTGACTCTGGACTTGACGTGGGACATCCAGATCTTAACTTATGGCTTATTTGCAACTTCCCTTCTTGTAGTTCTTACGTTGACATGTCGTGCAGCCTTTGATTGGGATTTGTTGGTCCAGTCTTGTTATATGACTTGAAGTGCTTCACTCTGAACTTGACCTGGTACTCCTTGTTTAGCATGTTGTGTTTAACTTGGATCTCGACTTTTCTGTCTTTATCTGGGACTTGTTGGTCTTGACTTGACTCCTAGCTTAGACCTTGACGTTGGACTTCTATGTCTTAACTTAGGAAGTGAAAAGTGACTTTGAGTGTTGAGTTTCTGGTCTTAACCTGGCCGATGACGTGGGACTTTCCTGTCTTGACTTAGGACTTGTCTGCGTTGACGAGGGACTCGAAATAGACCTTGAGTCTGGTTTTGTTGTAGCTGAGACTTGTGTTGTGTTGCGTCCACTACAGCGTTGCAAACATCGCTGAAGGTATCGCGTCCTCTCTAACGCTCCGTCACACAGAGCTCTGTTGAGTCGCTGCCTGAGGTTCCGGAGGTTTTGGCTGCTGGTCCTGGTTGCTTTGTAGTATTCATGCTTTTCATTGTCTCACTCCGGGGTTCCAGTCTTCTCCAGCTACACGGAGTCGGACTTGTTTGTGAGCCCAGGGCTGCAGAATGCTGCTCATTGGCCTCGATGTGCTGCTGGCTCTCGGCCCTCGGTTGTTGTTTTTTGCGAGAGCCGGCCGGCGCTCCAGTTTGACCCGGAGCCTCGGTGCTGTTTCACGGACAGACGGAGTGACGGAGCATGTGACCTCCTGTCCTGACTCCATCAACAGGGAGGCAGATGGATGTGAGCTGGTTTCGAGGTGAAGGAGGTTAATTATGCTTTCTGCTGATGTCCAGCTCTGTGAAGTAGCATCGATATGAGATGCTTAACGACAGCGGAGCGGCAGCTGGAGGGACTGTTTACTATGAGCTCTCTGTCTGCTGGCTCGGAAAAAACTGTAGATTACCGAAATGCATTTGTTTGTTCGGGCTCCTGTTGTGTGTTCTGTGAGCAGCGGCGACTCGTCCACACAAACACCAGAGAGCACATAAAACTCTCCATGTTGCAGGAAGTTGAATCGGTACAGACGGGAGCTACGTGGCATCATGCGCGACAAAGAAGAAACTAAAACAGATTCAAGTCCAAACGGCTTCGTTCAATATGGCCGCTCTGCTGCCGTCTGTGTGCGTGTTGTTTTCCTTGAGGCTGGTAGAGCTGGAGGGATGATGATGAGGGTGAGGGTGAAGGGGTGTCTCCGGGGGGTTTTGAGTAGGAGGTCTGGCGGCTGGTCAGAGGTCTGGGTTAGTTGGACGCAGTGAGTTTGTGAGTCTTCCTCCGTGACTTCCTCCTCAGTCGGTGAAGCTGCGCTGTAGTTTACACCGACGCCTCTCCGGCCCTGCACCGGGTCCACTGTGCCGCTGACCTCTCGATCCACTTACTCGTGTTGGTGACGCCGTTGTTGGCGTAAGCTGTAGGAACCGAGCCTCCTCTTCATCACGCGTCACAACACGAGCTTTGTGTGGGAAGAGATATCCCGTCAAAGACACTGCGTTGTGACGGAGAGGCGTTCTTCAATGAGTCGGTGTCACGTTGTTCTCCTGAAGTGCTCTTTGTTGTCTCACTGAGTTGACCTCTCCCGTCTTGGCTGTGGACTCGTCGCTGACTTCCTGTCAGATCCGTTTCATAGCTCCATGTTGCTGCAGCTCGAGCAGACGTTTCCTCCTCGTTAGTCGCGCTAAAGCCGTCCACGACAGAAACGACACGACTCCTAGATGAAGTGCTCGTCTCTTTATTGATCCATCGATTGGTCCTCCTGCAGTGGTCATTACTGTAGTGCTCACCGGCCCTCCTCCAGGATGTGTTCTTCAGACGTCAGTCGAGCTTTGGA
>CM051705.1:1277191-1347191 GCA_028022725.1 Lycodopsis pacificus | reverse complement strand
AGGCGCAGAAACGCATCACGCAGCACCTTTAACAAGAGATCTGACAGACTGTGGCGCTTGTGGTCGGGATGAAGCCGGCTCAGGTTCACCTTCACAGAGATCCCAGGAGTACATGTTCAAGAGACCGTTCTGATGGCGTCAACCTCTCAAACGCTGATGTCGGCATTCGCCTCAGGTTCTCTCTCTGTGTGAAGTCCCACTGAGTTCCAGAGTGCATTCAGAGAACAGAGCAGCTTCTTTGTGTGTTTTTTACTTTCCTTACCTGTGACTCATCCGGCTCAGCATCTCACCTTGATATGTGCTCCAGTGAGTCATCTAACCAAAGGCAACGAAAAACAAATGGCAGCGCTTTGCTCCGCTCGATCGCCTCCTAAAAATAACAAAAACAAAAACAAAGCACCGAACCCGAGGGAGCGATGTTACCAGAGGTCAGAGAGCAGCGTGGTGTTCAGGGGCGTCGGGGGAAAGGTGGTTTCCAAAGGAACATTGTCTTTGATGTGCACATATTTCATCCTTTCATGTGTACGGAGACGTGATATCTATGTGAAGTACGTCGCTGAGACGCTGTCCGTCACTGAGGGGTTCGATCCTGCAGCCAGAGCTGACAGATGCTGCATTATGCGTTTGCTTTATCCGGGCGGAGTCGCCCTGAACAATGCTCTTACGGTTGTTTTATTTTGACTCAGCCGGGAGAGACGCACAGGAACATGTTGATGCAGCAGACATTTCATATTTTCTAGAGAAGCTGAATTTATAATGTTTTAAAATGTCACTTAGTCACAATTTTCTATGTGCATATAGTAAATGATGGTCCCATTAAGAGTAAAGTAGACCGTACAACTGGGTATGCTTGTGGGCGGGGCTTACATGGTGATTGATGTCCTCCAACTTTAACCGCTTCACAGTTTTCAGTTCATGAAAGTTATTTGTAACAATTTAGTAAATGTTTTGCTCAGCGTTCGGTTGAACTTGAGCTCCACTCACTCGATGGAGACGACCAACAACCAAGATTGTGACTGCTTAAAACCAAGATGGCGAAGGCCAAATACCAAAATGGCGACATCCAAAAATCCAAAAAAAACAGCCAAAATGACAAACTCGAGGTTTCAAAACCTTCGTCCACAAACCAATTGGCGATGTCACGGTATCTATGTCCACTACCTCTCTACAGTCAGATCAAGGTGGACAGGAAGAAGCACGAAGGAGCAGAATATCAGCATCAACACAGCTTGGAGAGTGTCTGAAGTGTAAAATGTAGGTTTGATGGCGTTATGAATGTGACACTGGGCGTTTTAGTGCTATTCTCCTGAAGATAATAATCATGGCAAAAGTGATTTCCAAACTGATGCCAAACAACAAACACTCTGTTGCCTCTAAATGTTTTACAAAGTTAGAAAAGTTATTTTAGAAGCCCGGAGCTCGTCTCAGGGTGGATTTGAACCGGGCTCCGAGGAGATTGCGTTTTTATTACCTGTGAGCTCTGTTACCTGAAGTGTTTTCCTAGAAGCTGCCCTCGGTCCCCTCTCTCTCCACCCGAGCTGTGATTAAAGTTCAACAGGTGGAGAGGAGCATCCACCAACAGAGGGGCGGCGGGTGGGAATGAGCGGTGATAAATCTGGAGTCAGTCGAGGTGGCGGCAGAGACTTCTGGCTGTGGAGGTTTTCATTATACGCAGACGGTATTCTGTCCCAATAACGGCACTCGATATACCCAGAACAAGAGTCTTGATCCGATGGCTCATCCAGACAGAAGTCGACCTTCCTTTAGCCTGACTGGGAAACAAAACAAACAGTGGCGTACTTAAGGAAAGCTTGTCGTTAATCACATGCATCGAATGAGGACGTAAGTAATTAAAACAGCAGACTTCATACACACGTCTGTTTCAGAGAGCTTTACAGGCGTTACAACTTTAAAAGAGATTCTTTATTCACTGTATTAAGTATTTGGACACATTTGAACCGCTGCAGATAAAATGAAGTTATGTAAGTGATAATGAATACAACAAACAAATAAAGGAAGAGACCAAGTCTGTCATATTCTATATTTAGACACTATTACACACTACTATACATTTAAACTACATTATTGCACTTACAACATGCAAAATAAATGGTTTTATTCTCATGGCTCTACTATCCAGTAGCTGCTAATGGCTCCTAGTAGCTGCTAATGGCTGCTAGTAGTTGCTGATTGCTGCTAGTAGTTGCTGATGGCTGCTAGTAGTTGCTGATGGCTGCTAGTAGTTGCTGATGGCTGCTAGTAGTTGCTGATTGCTGCTAGTAGTTGCTGATGGCTGCTAGTAGTTGCTGATGGCTGCTAGTAGCTGATAATTGCTGCTAGTAGTTGCTAATTGCTGCTAGTAGTTGCTGATGGCTGCTAGTAGTTGCTGATGATGGCTGCTAGTAGTTGCTGATAATTGCTGCTAGTAGTTGCTGATAATTGCTGCTAGTAGTTGCTGATGGCTGCTAGTAGCTGATAATTGCTAGTAGTTGCTGATGGCTGCTAGTAGCTGATGATTGCTGCTAGTAGTTGCTGATGGCTGCTAGTAGTTGCTGATGGCTGCTAGTAGCTGATGATTGCTGCTAGTAGTTGCTGATGGCTGCTAGTAGTTGCTGATGGCTGCTAGTAGTTGCTGATGCCTGCTAGTAGTTGCTGATAATGGCTGCTAGTAGTTGCTGATTATTGCTGCTAGTAGTTGCTGATGGCTGCTAGTAGCTGATAATTGCTGCTAGTAGTTGCTGATGGCTGCTAGTAGTTGCTGATGGCTGCTAGTAGTTGCTGATAATGGTTGCTAGTAGTTGCTGATGGCTGCTAGTAGTTGCTGATGGCTGCTAGTAGTTGCTGCTAGTAGTTGCTGATAATGGTTGCTAGTAGTTGCTGATTATTGCTGCTAGTAGTTGCTGATGGCTGCTAGTAGTTGCTGATGGCTGCTAGTAGTTGCTGATGGCTGCTAGTAGTTGCTGATGGCTGCTAGTAGTTGCTGATGATGGCTGCTAGTAGTTGCTGATAATGGTTGCTAGTAGTTGCTGATGGCTGCTAGTAGTTGCTGATGGCTGCTAGTAGTTGCTGATGCCTGCTAGTAGCTGATAATTGCTGCTAGTAGCTGATAATTGCTGCTAGTAGTTGCACGTCTTGTCTACAATCTATCACCGTTTGTTGGGCTTCACCGCGTCGTCCCTTCATTGACCCTCGTTAGTTTACATGTATTTACATTCACATTCTCGTAACACTGATGCTCCTCATGTCCACAGTCACTTGCTAGAATGCGCTTGAATAATGCGTCGCCATCACTAAACGTAATGAGAAGTCATGAGGTGAAGAACGCAGCGGACCCACTATTGTTGGAATATTAATGACTCATCAATAATAAAAGAGTTTGATGATTTGAGCATCTCTTTTGTCTTTGTTGAGTTTTTAATTCACACTTTAAAGTTATTCATGATGTGAGGGTTTCAGAATGTGCATGTGTTCTTCCACACAAAGACAAAACCCTTATCGGAAGCTCCACCCGACTGGGCCTCCGAGCTGAGTAAAACTAACGCAACAAACTTTCCGGTGCAGCCGTTGGAACTAAGATGTTGATGATGCACATTTCTAAAAAGGTTCTGCTTCTCAGAAACCCTGCACTGCTGGTTTCTTTCCAAAGTGAGGCACATCAAATGTAAAGAGTTAATCCGTCTTGACCCTCTACAGCCTGCAGAGTAAGAGGATTCCTGCTAATGCATACCAAACTGAAAGGCTTTATCTCTCTCTGGGTCCTCTCTTGTCAACCTCAGCAGCATCTCAAACTGTCTCAGATTAATTCTTGAAGTACAATAACAGTGAAAAGGACGGTTGTATGGAGATTCACGCCTTCATTTAATCATGCATGTGTTGAAACAATTAAATTATATTAGCATCCATAGCATCCATAGCATCCATAGCATCCATAGCATCCATATCATCCATAGCATTCATAGCATCCATAGCATCCATAGCATCCATAGCATCCATAGCATCCATAGCATCCATATCATCCATAGCATTCATAGCATCCATAGCATCCATATCATCCATAGCATTCATAGCATCCATATCATTCATAGCATTCATAGCATCCATAGCATTCATAGCATCCATATCATTCATAGCATTCATAGCATTCATAGCATTCACAGCATCCATATCATTCATAGCATCCATAGCATCCATATCATCCATAGCATCCATAGCATCCATAGCATTCATAGCATCCATAGCATCCATATCATCCATAGCATCCATAGCATCCATATCATTCATAGCATTCATAGCATCCATAGCATTCATAGCATCCATAGCATTCATAGCATCCATAGCATTCATAGCATCCATAGCATCCATATCATTCATAGCATCCATAGCATCCATAGCATCCATAGCATCCATAGCATTCATAGCATCCATAGCATCCATAGCATCCATAGCATCCATAGCATCCATAGCATTCATAGCATTCATAGCATTCATAGCATCCATATCATCCATATCATTCATAGCATTCATAGCATCCATATCATCCATAGCATCCATAGCATCCATAGCATCCATAGCATCCATAGCATCCATAGCATCCATAGCATTCATAGCATCCATATCATTCATAGCATCCATAGCATTCATAGCATCCATATCATTCATAGCATTCATAGCATCCATAGCATTCATAGCATCCATAGCATTCATAGCATTCATAGCATCCATAGCATCCATAGCATCCATATCATTCATAGCATCCATAGCATTCATAGCATCCATATCATTCATAGCATTCATAGCATTCATAGCATCCATATCATTCACAGCATCCATAGCATCCATAGCATCCATAGCATCCATATCATTCATAGCATTCATAGCATTCACAGCATCCATATCATTCACAGCATCCATAGCATCCATAGCATCCATAGCATCCATAGCATCCATAGCATTCATAGCATCCATAGCATCCATATCATCCATAGCATCCATAGCATCCATATCATTCATAGCATCCATAGCATCCATATCATCCATAGCATTCATAGCATCCATATCATCCATAGCATTCATAGCATCCATATCATCCATAGCATTCATAGCATCCATAGCATTCATAGCATTCATTCTAGCTAAAAGAGAAATATGACCCTGAATGTTAAATGGAGAAGCTCATTAAAACATGGCTGCTATCTTGCTGCCAGCAGTGTTCGTGCTCCTGCCGTTGGTGCGTCGCTGTTGATCAGTGGCGATGAAGTGAACGCGTTGGCAGGAATGTGAATTGACCTGTACGAGCATGCAGGTGTGTCCTACAGATATAAATGCTCCGTAACTGCTGGAGGCACCTTTCAGAGCTTTAACTGCACATGAGGAACACAGATCTTCATCAGGATGAACTTCAGCGCCGTTTCCTTTACTTGCTCTGCACGTTATTTGAAATGTTGGACGTAAACATAAATCATTTGAAGGTATATAGCTATAGTTATATAACTAATGTTAATCTGTTGGTGTTGGATACACAGTTCTACATGAACCATGTTCAACTTGCCCACCACCACATGTTTCTTTGTCTCTGCATTAATCACACAAACAACTACATGTGTTCGTTCTGTCTCTTGTCTTTCTGCAGACTCAGCTGAATATTCTCCTGGAGAAGCTGCGCAGCACGGTCAGTGTTTCCTCCCGATGATTGCACGTTGCAGCTGCAGTGAAGATGAGCTTATTGCTGCGACACGGCGCTCCGTGCACCATCGTACGGTCCCGCGTCGCAGCGCGATGAATATCTGATTTCCGTCGCTCCGTGTTTCCCTCGTTCTCCTCCTGCAGGGCTCCAGCTTCATCCGCTGCATCAAGCCCAACCTGAAGATGATCAGCCACCAGTTTGAAGGAGCTCAGATCCTCTCCCAGCTGCAGTGCTCCGGTCAGTGACACCCTCATCCTGCTGCTTGACCTGATGTCAGCAATGCTCACAGTCAATCAGGACCGGGTTGAAGTGTTCCTGTGGCTTAAACCATGAAATTAATTTATTCTAGTTCTATTATGTTATTCTGAACATGTCCTCTCCCCTTGTTCTACATCCGGGTGATGGTCTGGATATTATTAGTGTACAGAGGAATATCCTCCTTTTCACGTCTTGTTTCAGTTTCAGTGGTACTTTTAAATCAGTAAATATATTCTTTATCATGCGATGCTATGAATCCAGGGGTGGCAGCTGGAAACAGAACCAGATTTGGGAAAGACTTCCGGGGAAATACTTGGATGTCAAGTCTCAATATTACATTTTAAACGACGGCTTTTAAAAAACAAAAGTGGAACATGTTCCTTTACCATCTATAGTCTAACATGTGAGGAAGGAGCGCTCCGCTGAGTCCACAGCGTGTTTCCAGATGTTCATTGAGTTCTACTGTCGTTAGAATGAAGCCGTAGTGTCTCCAGCTGTGTGATGCATCTCTCTGTGATTCTGAAGGTTCTCTTACTTACTGAAACAGTAAATAAGCAGTGGAAAATATTGTAAGCTAAATAATAACTTAAAACTAAGCTGATGATATTAACTAGTTACAATTATTTCACTTTTAGTTTTTTAGTTGTAATATTTCACGACAGAAAAGAAGCTGTGATCTGTGTTAAAGATCCATAAACAGGTCTCTGGTACGGACACTTCTGAGACATTAAACCTAAAACAAACTGACAAGAAATACATTCTAATCAAAGCTAGACTAAAAGTAGCAAACTCACTGAAAACCAGTTCAAAGTAAAAACTAAAATAAATGATGAACAAATTCTGAACTATAAGCTGAAACGGTACCTGAAGGTCTTGTTTCTGTGTAGAAGGCAGTGAAGCGTTTCGTTGGCCGGAGGTTTGTCCTCCTTGGACTCGTCTCTTCTGTAGAGTCTCTGCCATCAGTACGTCCTGTCTTTGTCTCAGAGCCGCTTCCACCCACACGAACACAAGCCTGCAGAACAGTCTTCACCGGAGGAGAAACAAACACAGACCCTCTCACAGATAAAGAACCAAGGACGAACACCTGAGCAGTGACTCACCAGCCAGCGAAGCCCTCTTGTGTCTGCAGCGCGCCGGTGACTGACGTTCACCTCGTGGATCTGAAGAACGCCTCGAGAGAACTGTTGAAGTGGACGAGTGCGTTTCTCCAACTGTGAAGTACAGTTTGACGGCGCAGTGTATTGTCTGCAGAACGAAGACGATACGCTTCACTTTCTCTGTGCAGATCCGTCGTCATGGTGAAGATGAAGGTTCCATTCACGTCACAAACACAGTGCGTCAACCAAAGCAGGGCGAGGACGGAGCTTCTGTTCCCCCGCTAACTAAGAAGCTCTCGCCAGCTACCAAAGAGGTTCTTCACTTACCTTCTCCAGCAGAGGAAGCGGTGGAACACAAGATGACGTGGTGACGTCATCGTGCATTCATTACAGCACGAAGCTTCGGGGTTGTGTTGTTGCAGTGAAGACATTCTTCCCCGATGAGAGGGACTCGTAACTCTGAGACGCGTTGAATATAATACATCTGAATACATTTCTTGCTCTGAATAAGTCACAAAGTGTGAGGAAACAGAAAGCAATGCGCTGACGGCAACAATGAAGCCACTTGGAAACATGAAGGGGCTGAAAGTTCGTCTGTTGCCACTGAAACCGAAAAAAAACATCCAAAGTTTCATGTCGTCAGAAAATGAAGAAAAATAACTCCGATCACATCGTACAGCTTCAACCAGATCACGTCTGTTTGTCTGTTGTTTCCTGTGTGCTGTGCTTTAGATCTCGGTTCCTGTCGAGTGAAGCTGCTTTGAAACCACTTCCTTAAACTTATCCCCGAATCAAAAGGCCCCCCCCCCCCCCCCCCCCCCCCCCCCCCCCCCCCCCAGAGAAATGATGAGCTCGTGTTTAATATCCTCTGCTCTCAAGCACACCGACTCAACGATGCCCTGTTCAGATACTGCACCCCGCCGAGTTCTTTATCGCCGTTATTGGACTGGAATGGAGGCGTTGATAGTTTGGAGGAGACTGGGGAGGCCTGAGGCTTCACTACGGGCAAGAATCCCAAAATAACGTCACTGAAGTGCACTAGTCCTACAATAGCGCGGCGGCTGTGGCTCGGAGGTAGAGCGGCGTGTGTGTGTGTGTGCGTGTGTGTGTGTGTGTGTGTGTGTGTGTGTGTGTGTGTGTGTGTGTGTGTGTGTGTGTGCGCTAGTTTAGATCCTTTCACCGTCAGTGTGAACTGTTGTGCCTATCTTCCATGTGGACTGTTTCTTTATTTGTAGACTTTTACTTCATATTGGTTTGTTTTTAAATCATCTAGTCTGAAACACGTCCTTTGCTTGTCTGTCTGTGTAAACGTCTGTTTCCTGCTTTTATTTGCCCAAAATCAAATTGCCTTCGTGGATTAATACAATTTATTTTATGAATAAAAGTCCATTCGCCATTTAAAGACACAAAATAATCCATATTTGTGTTATTGAACAGCAGTGTTTCTGTAGAGAGCCTTGAGTGGGAATCACTTTAATTTCCTTGAAAAGACGTTAAACTGTTCACCTTCTGTCTCGTGGTGAACCGTGCTCCGCTGTTGATTTGCTGTTTTTGTTCCCTGATTCACGGCTCGTGTGAGTATTGTGTTTTTTAATCGCTGTACAAGCAATAATAAGATCAGGGTTCTACAGCATGTCTGACACATTCTGTCGTTAATCTGGTTTATTCAACAAAACAAATCCAAGAAAATAAACTGGTAAACGAGTTTTCCGTGATGGTTTGCGCCCCTGAAACGGGGCTGGATTCTGTGCCCAGAGCAGCCTCGAGCTTGTTCCTTTGAGCAGGAAGCACCAGATAAAGGGTTTAATTAAATTAGTGACACATGGAGGCTGAGTATCACTCTGTGGATTAGAGATTAGGAGTCGGACTTAATAACATGACTTGATCACAAAAATATCGGCGTTTTACGTTTCTGCAAACAATGGATACTTCTACGTCTATGCAGCAAGTGAGGTGGTGTTACAAAGACGGTTATTAAAAGTTACTCTGTTGAAACAGTCCACTGAGGGCAGGTGGGTCAAACAAACGCAGGACTTTCACCCAGGTGACCGCTGGTCATGTCCCGCGAGAAACCAAAGAGTAAACGCTGAGGTTCCGTTCGTTTCACCGCGTGAGGAAGTCGGCTAAGAGGCGCTTGTTGTTTGTCTCGTCGCTACGTTGGTTCTTGTTACGTTACTGCTTGAACACAAACACGATCATTGGAAACTGTTCAGGCACTTGGAAAGAGCACGTGGCAGGTGATTGGATGAACCGGTGTCTTCGGAGTCGTCCTTTGCTCTTCTGTCAATGAAGGAATACTCTGCAGCTATAAATGAAGCTATTGTAGCATCTACGCTAACCTCTTCAGCGTCCCTGTAGCTGCCAGTGGCTCCTCACAGGACGCTGGTTGGTTTGCTCTGCTTTACCAACGCTTTACTTGAAGCCTGACGAGATGCGTTTCCTGCAACCTAAAGCTCGCCGATCGTTTGACAAGCACAACGCCTTTGTGCTGGCGTCATACGAGGCTGGTATGAAACGTATTCGTAAACATGTTGTTTGGTTGAGAAACGTCGAGATTCAACGTATCCAGCGGTTTTACAGAAACGTACAATGGCAGCATTCTTTCTGGCGACTGACTGAACAACCAGTGGGTGATGTTACGGGGAACCAGTGGAGGGAGACCAACGCCAGGATTATACGGTCAAGAACTCCGGCTCCCAGAACCACGAGACCGGAACAAGAGGCTTCGGGTTTCAGCAGTCGGCGTCTGTGTTTAGTGTTTCCCCATCAGGAGGAACATTGCCTCGCTGTAACAGTTAAGACGTCTCGACTCAGGCGACGCAACGATTAGCATTTCCTCCGGGAAACGGTTGTACGGCAATTATAACGGGAGGTCTGGTATGAGAGATGTGCACCTCGGGGGCAGCAATTAGTGTTCAGCTTCATCTGAATACACAAGAGGAGAGTCGTATTAGCCCAGCTGTGAGACGGAGGGAGTTGTAATGTGCTTTGCAAGTTTGTGCTTTGTCATCAAAACGCATGAGCCCAAATTCATCTTCTGTAGGATTTCACATCTGATTCAAGCAAACGATGTCTGCCACCAGCTTTGTGTAAGAACATGAAGATACAAACTCAACGCCAACAGATCACAGAATCCAACTCGGCTTCACTCGTTTTAACTGATTCTGTTTGTTCAAACAATGAACAATCGTCAAATATCACATTTTCCACCCACCAATGCACTGAAGCAGGTTGGATCCCAGAGCTTTTATGCATATGTTCCTTGTTGCATTTAGTGTTGGAATGTGTTTTTACTGAAGCTGAGGTTTTAAAGTGATGAATCCTAGTAGAGCGCCAGCATCAGCACATAAAGCTCATAAAATGCAAAAGCTAACGCTGGTGTTATGCACTTGTGTTACGCCAACGGTGGCATCGTGCTAACATGTGTTATAGGCTAACTGTTATTCCGTTAACATGCTTCAGTCTCATGGCGCGTCGAGCTGCAGCGTTGGGTGTTTCAGAACCAGGGAATGTCCTCGAGCTCTTCCATGGTTACGTGACGCTGTGAAACTGAATGTCCTCGATGTTGTGCAGCGGCTTGACACAACAACACTCGACAACAGGAAATGACTTCTGAGGTGACTCGATGTTATTGTCAAACTGCCGCGAGCGAGTTTCATTTACGCTGAACGGCAATTAGCAGCGGCTGTCTGCTGTGAAAGAGTTCTGATGTGAGCTTTCACAGCCGAGTGAGAGGAAGCGGGTACGGGGGGTCTGCAGGAACAAGCTGCGGTAATGTGTGAACACGGCCGCACGGCGCTGCCGAGAGGTCACCAAGTTCAAACCACAAGTGGAGTAAACGACGCTGACGAATGATGCTGATTGGCTCCACTGGTTAGACGTGGTCTGCTGTTTTGGTCACATGATTTCAAAGGTAAAGGTTCATTCTTGGATTTGTTGTGCTGAACATCACTAACATGTTTACTGGCACCAGAATATTTAATTACAACCAAAACTAATGATTCTGTCGAGAAATAATAAAATGCATTAAAACACAAAGAGATTGAAATAAACTTAAAGCCAAGAAACGTGTGAGAACACAAAGTCACTGATATGTGATGATAGAAAACGTGACTTAAAGATCTCCTCAGGTCACTCCACAGTACTGGATGCGTGACTGCAAAGGCTCCGTCTCTCAATCTGGACCTTCATGCAACAGGAAGCACAGAAACAAGATGCGATGCATCACCGAGGGAGAGGCCTCGATAATATCTTCAATCTATTCTAAAACAAGCAGCCGATCAATAACCAAATCCTTTAAATCAGCAACTATTTGATGCCAGATTTAGGTATTGCAGAGTTTTTGATCTTCTTGGAGCTTCACTACCCAACTGTGTGTAACAAAGACCGTTGGGATGCATCCTGTGACTCCTCCTGCCTCTAGGTATGGTGTCGGTGTTGGACCTGATGCAGGGCGGCTTCCCCTCCAGGGCTCCCTTCCACGAACTCTACAACATGTACCAGCAGTACATGCCTCCGAAACTCACCCGCCTCGACCCGCGGCTCTTCTGCAAGGTGGGTCGTCCTCGGAGCCCCGGCGGGCGTTCAGTGCCGTCGCCTCGGCACGTCTCCATGCTCATCGATGCTCCTCTGTTTCTGTTGCAGGCTTTATTCAAAGCTCTGGGGCTGAATGAGAACGACTACAAGTTCGGTCTGACCAGAGTGTTCTTCCGGCCCGGCAAGGTGAGGAACCCCCCCCCCCCCCCCCCCCCAAACAAAGCCAATAGATTCAGTGAAAGCACATTAGTCATGTTTGGCTGCTGAGGTGAGGTGTTTTTGAAAGAACAAGAGCCAGCAGATGTGTTGTTTTGTATTTACTTCCCCAGCAGATGAATAATCCATCAGTTAGACGTGTGGTCTCTAGTGGGGGGGGGTGTTGCAGAGATCCTCGATACGCAGCGTGCAGGACACACTGACTGTGACACTAGGACTGAATCAACACTACGGCCTCTGTAGGCTGAGCTGGGATGCTTTCATTCCTCTTCACCTCCAGCAGAGACGTCCCGTCACATGGTTCTTGTGTATATGTGGGCGGAGCCAATGCTGGTGGAGTTTAGAACCAGTCACAGCGGTCTTTGTCATAATGAACGCTGCTCAGAGGCTTTTCTAGCTGTTAACGTGATGCGAGAAGCTCCAGACGCCTGAAAATAATAATTTGCGATGAGTTGCCTTTATCTTAATGTCTTCAGGCAGCACATAGGGCGGTCTATAACTGCGTATTAGGACCATTGTAGGTACAATATTAATATTCAGAGACAAGCTCAGAATTGACTCGAGGTAAAACCTCTGTTCTCTAAGATGATGAAGTTATACGTTTGCAAGAAAAATCTCAGAACTGATCCGAGATTAAAGTCACAAATTTTGGATTAAACAAATCTTTGTGTTGTTTTTGAGATTCGCCTCATTGAGGACGTAATGCTGGTTTATAGCCTCCAGTATATGTTTGCAATTAGCTGCAGTGACTGTCGGGACATTAGTGGAGCTAGTGCTTCACTGTAAGGCAGCGGTTTGTTTTTTACAAAGTCAGCAGTTTGTTTCTACATAGTCGGCAAACACTCGTTCCATCGATGGCGTCGAATCTAAATGCTTCCACGAGTTACTTCTCCGGTGGTCTTTAAGCAGAAAGATTTCACTCACCTGCTGTTGGCTGAACATCACTGTCCCCCCCCCCCCCCCCTCTGTTTCCAGTTTAAAGAGTTCGACGAGATCATGAAGTCGGACCCGGAGCACCTGGCGGAGCTGGTGAAGAAGGTCAACAAGTGGCTCCTCCACAGCCGCTGGAAGAAGGTCCAGTGGTGCGCTCTGTCCGTCATCAAGCGTAAGCAGCGTCTGTTCAGAGGGTCCGCCCTCAGGGTCCAGACCCCCTTTGATCCGGTAGCTCACATGGTCACATGGGTGTGTGGAGGTGCTAAAGTTCTCTGAACATGTTGGTTATAAAGGCTGAAGAAAATGCCTTGAGTTTCCCTCAGTGAGGAGCTTTTACCCGGTCCTGAACCAGTCTCAGTTTAGTCCTGATCCTCTAGGACCTACACCAGTAAACGAGGTTCAAACCACTGAGCAGGACTGCAGAGGATCCATGCGTCGGCACGATTAGGAGCTTTCATTTCTTATTTGTTTAAGCATCTTGCAGAGCCGTCGACAAGAACATAATATTCAGAGAAAGAACTCAAAATCTGAATATTTTCTGAAATATAAAGTCATACATTTGCAAGAATTAATGTCACAAATTTAGGGCAGAAAGTAATCTTTGTTTTGTTAGTTTTTTTTGGTCAAGGAACTGCGTCGCTGGTAAACACTACCTCTTTTGTCCACAGGGGCCGCCAAAATCAACACAAATTAAAAGTAGCTTGTCGCAGCTTAAACATTA
This sequence comes from Lycodopsis pacificus, assembly GCA_028022725.1. Classification (NCBI taxonomy): domain Eukaryota; kingdom Metazoa; phylum Chordata; class Actinopteri; order Perciformes; family Zoarcidae; genus Lycodopsis; species Lycodopsis pacificus. The sequence goes on along the minus strand of CM051705.1, from coordinate 1,333,747 downwards.
ACCAACGGGGCCACATTAGCCGACCGCTGGCTAGTTAGCGAGCTAGCTTGTCCGTCTCCAGAGCTAGCTAACGAGCTAGCTCGTCTCCCGGAGCTCCCGCCTGCTCTCGTCAGTGCTTCCTGTTGCTCCCTCGCTGCCGTCGCTTTCAGCACAATTATCCTTCCAAACATGTTGTAGATCCCATCATGCAAAACAAGAGAAGGGGGGGGGGGGGGGGGCGTGGACGGAGCAGAGAGCAGCTGTGAAAACAAACCGGTGGCTGCTGTTAATGTGGAGGTTTAGCTCTTCATCACTGGAGGTTTAGCTCTTCATCACTGGAGGTTTAGCTCTTCATCACTGGAGGTTTAGCTCTTCATCACTGGAGGTTTAGCTCTTCATCACTGGAGGTTTAGCTCTTCATCACTGGAGGTTTAGCTCTTCATCACTGGAGGTTTAGCTCTTCATCACTGGAGGTTTAGCTCTTCATCACTGGAGGTCTAGCTCTTCATCACTGGAGGTCTAGCTCTTCATCACTGGAGGTCTAGCTCTTCATCACTGGAGGTCTAGCTCTTCATCACTGGAGGTCTAGCTCTTCATCACTGGAGGTCTAGCTCTTCATCACTGGAGGTCTAGCTCTTCATCACTGGAGGTCTAGCTCTTCATCACTGGAGGTCTAGCTCTTCATCACTGGAGGTCTAGCTCTTCATCACTGGAGGTTTAGCTCTTCATCACTGGAGGTCTAGCTCTTCATCACTGGAGGTTTAGCTCTTCATCACTGCAGTCTGAGGAGAGTTCACATCACTCACTGCTGTCACAACGCTGCTCTGTTTGTGTCTGCCGCCATTGCTCTCAATGGCTCCATTCCTTTTCTCGTAGTTTCTCTCTGTCTCGTCTCTTTGTCTTTTATTCTCTCCATATCTACACCAATCTTTGTCTTTTATTCTCTCCATATCTACACCAATCTTTGTCTGTTATTCTCTCCATATCTACACCAATCTTTGTCTGTTATTCTCTCCATATCTACACCAATCTTTGTCTGTTATTCTCTCCATATCTACACCAATCTTTGTCTTTTATTCTCTCCATATCTACACCAATCTTTCTTTTATTCTCTCCATATCTACACCAATCTTTGTCTGTTATTCTCTCCATATCTACACCAATCTTTCTCTTTTATTCTCTCCATATCTACACCAATCTTTGTCTGTTATTCTCTCCATATCTACACCAATCTTTCTCTTTTATTCTCTCCATATCTACACCAATCTTTCTCTTTTATTCTCTCCATATCTACACCAATCTTTGTCTGTTATTCCTCACTCTCTCTCTCTCTCTCTATCGATCAAAAACAGGATTGAGTGTTTCAAAGGATATCATCATATCCTATTAAAATTAAATGAATGCTTCTAATGTCACAGCAGCAGTTAGTAGATAGTCATTAGGATGTTTAAAGTATTGCCATCCTGTGTTCATTAAAATGCAAAGTCATTAGTTTGGTTCCGGTATCGACGGCGTAGACGTTAATTATTCGGAGGCATTAACGAGATGAAATGAACTTGGCAGCATGGTAGCAACGTAATCGATCTCTGTCTCCATTTATCTTTCGCCCGTCATCCCTCCAGATCTCCCTCTTCTTCTTTTCATCTCCATCATTTTATCACTTCACTTCAGTTCTAACTTGCTTCGTTGGCTCGACAGAAACGTAACACCCAATTACACCTCTGGTCTCCTCCGTGTGACCACGAGTGGTCTAAAGGAGGCGCCGAACTCTTTCCTCCTCCTCTGCATCAAACAGCACAGTCACTGGGTTCAGTCCCAGAAGAACAAGGGAGGGACCTCCAGCGAACCTTCTGTCCATAATGAACGGCGTGTTCCTGCTTCGTCAATATGTGAATGGTGCCAGAACACCGCGGGCCAAAGATTGATTGATCAGTTGATCATCACTTGGCAGTGAGTGAGCGGAAACCCGACTACATCTGGAACTGAAGGGCTCCTGTACAGAGGAACTTAACCTCCCATCTGGAGGTGGGACTGTAAGGGCGTAGAAGCACAGCTGATCATGTTGTAAAAAGCTTCCAATACTGAAGCCAGGTGGAGGAATCACGGCACTAGGAGAACTGGGCTTGAGAAATAAAGGCTTTTTCACGACGTAATATTTACGTTGTGTGTAAAAAATACTTCTTCATCAACACTTCCAAAAGTTGATTTACGTGCAAATGAATCGGATGAAAAATGTCGCCCTCTGAATCTGTCAAGGAGGACACACTTCTACACGATGAAGGTCTGAAGATATGCCTCCTCCTCCTCCTCCTCCTCCAGAGGTTAAGTCTGCAGGAAGTTGACTTTCTTTCTTTCCTTCTTGTTGCAGTGAAGAACAAGATTGTGTATCGAACCAGCGCCTGTATCAAGATGCAGAAGACGGTTCGGATGTGGCTCTGCAGGAAGAAGCACAAACCTCGGTGAGTGAACATTCTTCATCTGCTTCATCTTCTTCTTCTTCTACTTCTTCCTAATCCCCCCCCCCCCCCCCCCACTAGGCCTTTCTCTATTTCTCCTCTCTTCCTCATGTTTACAGATTGTAAAGCCCTCTGAGGCCAATTTATGATTTTGGTCGATACATAATAAATGTAATTGTATTTCCTTCCTTCCTACATACCTGCTCTCCTCCCTCCCTCTGTGCTACCTCATCTCTTTTACTTTCCATCCTTTCTTCATCCTCCATATTTTCCGTCCCCCTCCCATCCCTCTTCCTCTCCTCCTTCCCTTTCTTGTCCTCTCCTGTCCTCCAGATTTCCAGCCCCTCCATCCTCTCTCTACCTCTCTCTCTATCTCCTACAAATCCTCTCTCTCTCCTTCTCTACCTTCTTTCCTCCTGTCCATCCTCAGTCCTTTTCATACTAATCCTTCAACCTCTCCTTTCCCTTCTGTCCCACCTTCCATCCTTCCCCTTCATCCATCTTCCTCACCTTCCTTCCCTTCCTCATTACATGCATCTCCTTCATGCTCTCTCTCCCTGCCTCACTCCCTCATCCTCCTCTTCTTCTTCATTATCTGCCACTTTCACAGCTCAGCAGTGTCTGCCTGGCACACACACACACACACACACACACACACACACACACACCTGGTGACACATGCAGCTCTGCTTATTACCTCCGATATTTGGGGATAAACAGCAGAGACCCATGGGGGGGGGGGGAGGCAGGTGGGAGGAAAGATGAAGTATTCAGGTGAAGAAGTGATTTCTCCTCCTCCTCTGCAGGGGGTTTCAGTCTGATCTGGCAACCTGCAGGTTCCTGCTGACAGGATGTGTGATTGTGTTTGTGTGCGCTGCTGATTACGGGGGGGGGGGGCTGTTAATGAGGGAGGCGGAGATTCAGATCTAGTCAAACGTGAAAACTACACTCAGCTGAAGCAGATGTGAAGCAAAGTTATTGTTTTTGCAAATTACATTGTTTTTGGATGTGAAGTCCAAGTTCTGCGCCAAGTCCTGAACTTCCTGTTTTTATTCCTAAAATAATGTTTGTTCTTTTCCAGAACATAAATCTAAATGTTGGATAAAACCAGGTTCAATATTCTTGTTTCATATCTTTGTTTCACTCCATCAGGAAATACTGTCAACAGACATTAAAACATCCATTTCCTCCATGTTGTATTAATAAATATAAGTATAATATCATATAAGTATAAGTGAGTGATGTGTGAACAGACCCCTCAGTGTGAGCCGTCAGCACACGGAGGAATGAAAGAGTGAAGTTTGGTGAATGTAAGAACTGCTGAAGTGGAGATTTATCATCAGAGTCTGAGAACAAACGACTCATCTTCTTCTGTCAATCATTCTTCTGTGTTTTCTGTCGGTTTAAAGTAAAAAGCCCAAATACCAACAAGTAATGATGCCTTCAGGTTCATCTCACTCGCACCTGAAAGGTCTCTGGAGATTCTCCCTCAAACCACACGCTTGTTTGGGGCACAGGATAGTAATAAGGACAGTAATAATGATAGTAATAATAAGGATAGTATTAAGGATAATAACTGAGAAACAGAACTACAAACGTGGAGGTAAAAGTCACTTGAACACTTTGAACATGTACGTTGTTGTTACCAACTGTGTGTGTGTGTGTGTGTGTGTGTGTGTGTGTGTGTGTGTGTGTGTGTGTGTGTGTGTGTGTGTGTGTGTGTGTGTGTGTGTGTGTGTGTGTGTGTGTGTGTGTGTGTGTGCGTGCTTCAGGATCGACGGGTTGGTGAAGGTGCGTAACCTGAAGACGAGGATGGGTCGCTTCAACGAGGTGGTGGCCGGGCTGAAGGAGGGCAAGCAGGAGATGAGCAAGCAGATCCAGGGTCTGGAGACCGCCATCGACTCCCTGATGGTCCAGATCAAGGTGGGGCGGCCATTATTATTATTATTATTCATCTATGAATTCCTCCATGGAGCCTGAATGCCTCCTCGGCCTTTGTTGTGCTGCCTGCTGTGATGGACGCAGACATGTGAGGGTTTTGTTTCCTCAAAAGAAAAATAGGATTTCAACCGGTTCTGACAAGAGTTCCGCCTCCTCTCGGTGAATGATGGGCAGCATGAAATTAAACCGCACGCCGGAGCAGTTTGACAGACAGCTGGTGCCGTTAGACGGAACGAGAACAGATTTGACCCCCAGGAATTATTATATATATATATATATATATATGTCCTGCTTTATGTGATGCTTTTCCAATCTATTAAACGGTTTATTTAACTTTCCACGTGGACGGATGAAGAGATATTTACCTGAACTTCCTCTGACTTTAACCTGCCCTTCTTTTATAGAATCTCATGAATGAAACGTAAAACCTCTATTGAGCCGTATACGTCTCTGGTGTCGACCTGTCAATCAGCGTGTAGCCCCGCCCTAAAGCATCCCCTGCTTTATGGTCTGTGTGACTCTAAATGGACCATCATGTACTAAATGAACATCATGCTGTATTGAAGAAGACTTGAAACTAGAGATTGAGACATAAACTCATGTTTACAATGTTTACTGAGGGAATAAATCAAGAGAGAAGTAGAGTCATTTTCTATAGACTCTATACAACCAGAGGAGTCGCCCCCTGGTGGCCACTAGAGAGAATGCAGCTTTAACACGTGAAGCTTTGACTTCACTCTCAGAACCAGATGATGTCTCCTGATTGAGACACATTGTCAGCGCTGTATTCATGTCCAAAGAATGCTCCTGAAACCAGAGTAAACGCAGTGACTGACGGCTGCTTCACCGCGGTGAATGTCACATGATTTACAGGAACGAACTCGGCAGAGGAGCTGCCGTCACTTCAACGCCTTCTTCTCTCTGCAGCTTTGTGCTGCAGCGACTTGGCTGTCGGAGGACAAAAGGTTGAAGCGACAGCAGATGCGTATGAATATTCATCTGCCGCGAGACGGCAACACGTTTTACAACGTCGCCTGAACACACCGGTGACCTGTGAGACTCCTGAGACGTTCAGCGTCTGTCTGCAGCTCTGACGTCCTCGTGATCACAGAACGTCCCTCAGAGACGTTTGTAGGTTTTTGGCCGCGATCGTAGACGCTGACAGATTCACTTTGAAGGAAATAAAACTTGCTGGAAAAGATTTACGTGTTCTCGCTGCACGTAAATCTTTCTAAATCAGGTAAAACTTTCACAAAATCCTAACTTCTACTTGATATTTGGAGTAAGCTTGAGAGCGTTTGAGCATCAAACGCTCGCCTGGTGTCTCACCTGGTGTGCAGGAGATTTCTTTTCTCGCTCATCAGACCTGTAGAGTTACTTCTCCCCTGACGCAGTGCTCATCGAAGGAGACGAGGCGGCCACTTTAACTATCAACGGCTGCAGGAACGGACTGCTCGGTGCTTTATAGCAACACTGCGGAGCCCTGGAGTGGACAAACAGAATAAACAAATAAACCTCTTTATTTATGCACATAATATCCTTGTGTGTGTATATATACACACTATATATATATATATATATATATATATATATATATATATATATATATATATATATATATATATATATATATATATATATATATATATATATATATATATATATATATATATATCTCTATCCTTTCTCTGCAGTGCTGCTGCTTCAACTAAGTTAAGTTGATTCTTAGCTCGCAGGGCAACATTAGCTGCTAACTCATCAAAAATTAAATCATCCTAGAAAGTCATAACTGGATATAATCCACAAGCTCTCAATATCCTCTTTAATTGCCTTTTACTAACAATAATCCCTTAAAGAAATGAATAACTCGTCCTCGAGCTGAGGTCAAGTCTAAAACGATTCTCTATGCAGAGCTTTCTACAGCCAGGAGGAAGTGTCTCAAAGCTGCATTCTCTCTAGTGGCCACCAGGGGGCGACTCCTCTGGTTGTATAGAAGTCTATAGAAAATGACTCTACTTCTCTCTTGATTTATTCCCTCAGTAAACATTGTAAACATGAGTTTATGTCTCAATCTCTAGTTTCAAGTCTTCTTCAATACAGCATGATGTTCATTTAGTACATGATGGTCCATTTAGAGTCACACAGACCATAAAGCAGGGGATGCTTTAGGGCGGGGCTACACGTGATTGACAGGTGTCTAACAGACCATAAAGCAGGGGATGCTTTAGGGCGGGGCTACACGTGATTGACAGGTGTCTAACAGACCATAAAGCAGGGGATGCTTTAGGGCGGGGCTACAGTGATTGACAGGTCACATGGAGGATGCTTGAGTTTGTATTGGGTGGGAAACGTAACATGTGAAATATAAACCTGTTCCAGATAAATGCGTCATCATAACTCTGTTCTGCTTCTGTGTCCGTCAGTGCACCGTCATGACCCGGATCGACATCGACCACGAGTACCGGGCCCTGGTGACCCGGTCGGAGCAGCTGCTCATCGCCATGCAGAACAAGAAGAAGGAGGAGGAGGAGCGCGAGAGGCTGCGACGCATCGAGGAGGAGATGGAGCGGGAGAAGCAGAGGAGGGAGGAGGACGAGCAGCGCCGCAAGCAGGACGAGGACGACCGGAAGCTGTGAGTGTTGAGAAACTCAATGAAGAGCCACTTGTCTGCCTTTGTTTCGACCCGGCAAAAATTGCTGCAGTGGACAGAAGCACGCCGTGTCCACTCATCTCAGGGATTTACATCATGACACCACGAGGATTTACTTTTATACACCAGCGGGTTTGTTGCTTCTTTACAGCTTCAGTTATCATCACAAGAGGTAAGAAGTCAAACGTCTCAGCCTCACAGGCACCACATGAAGAGTTCACCCGCTCACCTTCAACATGATGTCATCTCATGTGACAGACTTGTTTTACTTGATTCAGTATTCAGATGGAGCAGCAGCAGCTCTGTGTCCTGAGAGGGAGCGGCAGTGCTCTGTGAACGGAGTCTGGTGTGTTTGTAGAGATCAGAACAGCTTCAGTGTCTGACAGCAAAGAGGAGAAGACATTCTAAATACAGCGTTGACTGAAACGGAGAGACTCTTTAAAACACGTCCACAGCAGAACATCACTTTGCTCTCGTGCTGGTTCTCCTGTCTGTTCTGTGAACTCATCTCCTGCAGTAGAACCCTGACTGTGGAGGAGAACCTCACACACACACACTACAGAACATCACTGCTGCCCCTTTAAGGGACTTCCAGATCCTCTTTGTGCAGCTCTGCAGTATAACGGCATGTCAGAATGAAGGAGATCTGTCGCTTCGGTCTCAGTGTTCTGGTTCTGGTTCTGGTTCCTTCATGTGAGGGTCCGGTGAGGTGAATCCCGGATCGCGTCGGTTATGTGACGTCCTCTTCCTGAGAAGTCTTGGAGGAGGACTGATGGGGACCATTGTGTTCGTCACAAACCACTGCCCGCTAATGTAAGGCATTAGAGATGACTCCACTTTATGGTCCACTTTGTCTTCCCTTCGGGCTCCTCCGCTCGCAAGTTATGAAGTCCCACGATCCAGCTGGAGGTCACAGACTGGAGGTCGTGGTTGGAGCATTTAGAAGATAAAAGTCCCGACACGCCGAGTTCAATTCCTCTTCGATCTCCCCCATTCGGGACTGCAGAGGAAATGATGTCAGAGCGTCTGGTTTCATGTCAGCGCACGACAGAAATCAAAAGGCAAAGAGCCGAGAAGCCAGCTGAAAGGGACAGTGGAGATGGAGAAGAGGTTCTCCTCCACAGTCAGGGTTCTACTGCAGGAGATGAGTTCATAGAACCAGACAGGAGAACATGTGATCTCTACAAACACACCAGACTCCTTCCATAGAACACTGACTCCACCTCTCAGAGCACAGGAGCTGCTGTCGGCTGCTCCTCCATCTCTTACTGCGTGTTTGTCATTCAGTGTCTGTTGGTTCAGATTCACTGAAATTATAGTTAAAAAAAAGTCAAACTTCATGTTTATACATTTATTTGGGGAATTGCCAAAATATCTTCTGCTCATGGAGAAACGCTGAGTCTGACACTGGTAGCAGTCAGAGAGGAGGAAGAAGAAGAAGAAGAAGTGCTCTCACTGCACTCGTCCGTCTTTATTTGTCTGTCTCAGTCTCCTTCGCTTCCTTAATTCATCTGCATGTCTTTTGTCTTCGTCTCGTCTGTTCCTTTCTCTCTTTCTCTGAATGATTTCCTGTCTTTGTTTTCCTTATTTCATCTTCTTCCCTCTTTCTGTTTTTCTTCCCTCCATCAGGAAATCCGAGATGGAGCAGAAGAGGAAGCAGGAAGAGGAGGAGAGGAAGAGGAGGGAGGAGGAGGAGAGGAAGATGCAGGTGGGTTCTGGTGGTTCAGCAGATGGTTCTCTGGGAGGATGTAGAGCTCTGAGGGGGGAACTCGTGAAGGATGCGTCGCGGTCGCTGATAGCAACATCAGTTGTGCATCACTTTGCAACCGCCATCATCTCAACGCGTTGCTCGATGTCGGAGCGCAGACGCAGCCAGAGCGCAGGAGTGCAGTTCCTCCTTCTGTTTGCAGATGGGGAGAAATGCAAGAGATGTATTTGTCTCCATATAATTACCTCATTTTCTTCAGGTGTTTTTCTCTCATGTATTTTATTTTTTATGCATTTAAATTTGTGTTCATCCAAACACACCACACACACACACACACACACACAGACACACACAGACTAGGCCTGTCAGACAAATGAGTCTGTTGTTGTTGGTTAGTCTGTTGTTGTTGGTTAGTCTGTTGTTGTTGGTTAGTCTGTTGTTGTTGGTTAGTCTGTTGTTGAAGGTTAGTCTGTTGTTGTTGGTTAGTCTGTTGTTGAAGGTTAGTCTGTTGTTGAAGGTTAGTCTGTTGTTGTTGGTTAGTCTGTTGTTGAAGGTTAGTCTGTTGTTGTTGGTTAGTCTGTTGTTGAAGGTTAGTCTGTTGTTGTTGGTTAGTCTGTTGTTGTTGGTTAGTCTGTTGTTGTTGGTTAGTCTGTTGTTGTTGGTTAGTCTGTTGTTGAAGGTTAGTCTGTTGTTGTTGGTTAGTCTGTTGTTGAAGGTTAGTCTGTTGTTGAAGGTTAGTCTGTTGTTGAAGGTTAGTCTGTTGTTGAAGGTTAGTCTGTTGTTGTTGGTTAGTCTGTTGTTGAAGGTTAGTCTGTTGTTGTTGGTTAGTCTGTTGTTGAAGGTTAGTCTGTCGTAGTAAGAAAAGGCTCCGTGATATCTTCTTCATGTGTCCGTGACTACAGACAGACTTCTGCTTTAGTTTGTGGTGTTTTAACTTTGCCGATTGGAGACGAGCGCTGAATCTTTCCTCAAACAAATACCGCAGTGTTTACAGGTTTGTCTTTGTTTAAATGTGGTTATATGAATATGTGGGTATATGGATATATAAACCGGTGTATCGTCTGCATATTGATTGAAACTTATTTAGTTGCTCTCCATAACGTATCAGTAAGAATCTGAGTAATGTGGTAAAACCGTCCAAAACTTGTCAAAGTCACATGACAGGTGATGATGTCATGTTGCAAATCACAGGTTTTTACTGCAGAGTATTCAGAAAAAGAAAACATGTGAAGTCTCAAGTGTGTCCAGATGTGTGAAGTCGAATAACCATCCTCGAGTGAAGACGGACGTTTGAAGAGTAAAAACAATTTGAAGAAGTGAGACCTCTGTAGGCTACATCAGCTACGTCAGCTACATCAGCTACATTAGTTACATTACCTACATTAGCTACATCAGCTACATTAGTTACATTAGCTACATCAGCTACATTAGTTACATTACCTACATTAGCTACATCAGCTACATTAGTTACATTACCTACATTAGCTACATCAGCTACATTAGTTGTGTGGGACCAGTCAATCACAGCCCACATTGAAACAAAACACCGTGTTGTTGTTGTTGTTGTTGTTTTGTGACTCAAACTCATGGTTTGTGAGTGCAGCTGCAAACATCTGCACTTCGGGGGACATCTGCATTTGTAAACAGCTGGCCTGTAGAACAGTCAGAGCTGTGAGATTTATTAACGAGACGACGTTCGTAAAGTGAGCCGAGGACGCAGCAGCCGGATGTCTCCGGTGCAGCCGGCTGATATATTTCACACCTGCAGGTGGTAGACGGCGCTTCTCCGACACTTCCAGCACGTGAACATATGTCAACGGCGGCTCTCCAGGTGGTGCAGCAGGCAGTTAAAAACCAACTCTTTTCAGGTGGAGATGGAGCTGCAGCTGCAGGCGGAGCGGGAGGAGGACGCCTCTCGGCAGACCGTCCTGGAGCAGGAGAGGAGGGACAGGGAGCTGGCGCTGAGGATCGCCCAGAGCGAGTCGGAGCTCATCCCAGAGGAGGCGCAGAGCGACGCCGGCCTGCGCAGGTAACCAGCTGTGAGCGGTTTGACACGTTGAGGCCGTCGTAGTGAGCAGGAACCGCATCATCCTGCCTCCTTAGGCTCGAGGACGTTTTAGTCATGAGCATAAAAAACAGGAGTCGTGGTTCCCGAGGTGAGTGTTAGAACCCTGCAACGGGTCAAAGGTTAATGGTTCTCCACTGTGGGAGATGTGGGAACTGAATGTGGGTTCTGTTGTGTTGGTTTCTTGTCTTTAATGCATTATAAACATACTTATACTGTACTTATAGCACTCTTTAACCCTCTGAACCTGCAGGCGGGATGGAAAAGCATGTTTTCTTTGTAGACAGTTGGCAAAACGACACCGTTTATCACAACCAGAAGCTGTAAAAAAGTCATTACCGTCAGATGGACAGATTTCCCGCCTCATGTAAGACAAACGCTTCCATCAGAAACGAAGCTACTCAGCTTAGGATTGTGATATTTCATCAAAAACATTTTATTCTTCATGTTCTCATTTAAAATCGAGGGGAGGGGGGAGAGGAGAGGAGAGGCTGTTAAAATGTGAATAGTTTAATATTCATGACATATGGAGCCTCCATGTTTTTCTAACATCAGTAACACTTGTGGACATTTGGAGACATGTTGAATATATAGATTCCATTGTTTTCCAATTTTTGTAAAATAGATATTCAGCGTTTCTTTCATTTTTTTTAAATGATTGATGTCATCATAACTGTGTTGTTCTGCACTACAGACGTGTTCTAGTTCTCTCTACTTCTACTCATGATGGTTCTGTTTCATAGAGGAGCAGAACTTTATGTTGCAGTGAAAAATGCCCCAAAACTGCTTGAGGTTCAGAGGGTTGAGTACAGTTATAAGCACTTCTAACGCTCATTTATAAAGTATCTAACGCTCATTTATAAAGTATCTAACGCTCATTTATAAAGTATCTAACGATCATTTATACAGTATCTAACGATCATTTATAAAGTATCTAACGCTCATTTATACAGTATCTAACGATCATTTATAAAGTATCTAACGATCATTTATAAAGTATCTAACGCTCATTTATAAAGTATCTAACGATCATTTATAAAGTATCTAACGATCATTTATAAAGTATCTAACGCTCATTTATAAAGTATCTAACGCTCATTTATAAAGTATCTAACGATCATTTATAAAGTATCTAACGATCATTTATACAGTATCTAACGCTCATTTATAAAGTATCTAACGCTCATTTATAAAGTATCTAACGATCATTTATACAGTATCTAACGATCATTTATAAAGTATCTAACGCTCATTTATACAGTATCTAACGATCATTTATAAAGTATCTGACGATCATTTATAAAGTATCTAACGCTCATTTATAAAGTATCTAACGCTCATTTATAAAGTATCTAACGATCATTTATAAAGTATCTAACGATCATTTATACAGTATCTAACGCTCATTTATAAAGTATCTAACGCTCATTTATAAAGTATCTAACGATCATTTATACAGTATCTAACGATCATTTATAAAGTATCTAACGCTCATTTATACAGTATCTGACGATCATTTATAAAGTATCTGACGATCATTTATAAAGTATCTAACGCTCATTTATAAAGTATCTAACGCTCATTTATAAAGTATCTAACGATCATTTATACAGTATCTAACGATCATTTATAAAGTATCTAACGCTCATTTATACAGTATCTAACGATCATTTATAAAGTATCTAACGATCATTTATAAAGTATCTAACGATCATTTATAAAGTATCTAACGATCATTTATACAGTATCTAACGCTCATTTATAAAGTATCTAACGCTCATTTATAAAGTATCTAACGATCATTTATAAAGTATCTAACGCTCATTTATAAAGTATCTAACGCTCATTTATAAAGTATCTAACGATCATTTATAAAGTATCTAACGCTCATTTATAAAGTATCTAACGATCATTTATAAAGTATCTAACGATCATTTATAAAGTATCTAACGCTCATTTATAAAGTATCTAACGCTCATTTATACAGTATCTTAACGCTCGTTAACCCTTTGTGTTCTGCTCTCTCACGGTGCGGTACGTCTGCTGTGATGTTTGACTCTGTGAGTTCAACATTCTCTCGCTGTGGAAATCAAAGGAACACGCTGAATGTTTCATGACGCAGACGCCTAACTGTTGATGACGCGTCAGCGTCAGACGGGCTGGAGAGCAGTCGCGTCTTTGCTTCTTCTCAACAGCTTCCTGTCTCTGTGGTTTGAATCCGTCTCTCCGTGTTTAACCGGCTTCTTCTTCTTTCTTTTGTTTTTTCCTCTCAGTAACGGCTCCTCAGTTCCATCGTCCCCAGAGAGAGCAGCGTAAGACCCGGCGATTCATGAGCCCTTTAATTTAACCCCCGATCCCCCGATCCCCCTTTAACCCCAACAAGCCTGCATGCTGTAACAATCCGCCAGCCGAGCGCACACCCCGAGCCCAACACTTTGGTAGAAGCCACTCCTGTTTCTGCCATCTTTCATTCAACTAGAAGAACCTGTAACTGTCCAATGTTTTTGATTTATTGCACCGACAGACAGTGATTGTGACCAGAAAGCTGATCTGGACCCGTTTTTATCAAACATGTGAGGAGAAATCTCTAATAATAATAATCATAATAATAATAATCATATGACTCGGTCTCACTGCTAGCAAAGCGTGGGAGTGACATTTAAAGACAACGCTGTAATTTATATGTTCGACATGTGCTGTAAATAGATGTTGGTGCCTGAGAGTAGATGACATCACCCTTCATGTAAAAGTTGACTTCATCAGCATGCAAACAGACTGTTGCTCGGCTCTAAACTCGCTTCAGTCTCGCCTGGTCTGGTTTGACCAGAAGTTAAAATAAAAATACTGCAAAACTAAAAACATTCGAAGGCTTTATGTTTTATTAGAACCTGTGAAATACATGAGAAAATAAATATCTAAATAAATATCTAAAAAGAAACACAAGGTGATGAGGCCGAACAAACACATGAAAACTCTTAATTATTGTTATTCTATTGAAACGATGATAATATTCCGCACTAATTGAAGCACATGCGCAACAGATATCAGTGATGCAAATCAATAAGAACATAAACTGAGATTATTAAATTGAAACGTATTCAGACAGAAATGTCAAACTGAATACTTCACTTAACGTGTTTGCTACAGATCTACATGAATCTGATTTATTATTATTGTTCAATGCAAAACACTGTCACCATTAACCAACGTTGGAGATTCAAGAACATTTCCAGATCTTTATCTTTATTCACTTTACCGGAGTCCTCTGCTGTTTGATGAACCCGGGTCGTGTCTGATCATAAACGATCTCCTCCTTCCTCCTGCTGCTGCTGATTCATTTTGTGTTTTTATTGTTCAGTGTCGCTGCGTCTCATAATCCTGCAATCTTCTGTTTGCAGCTCCGCTGGAACCACAGTGCTCAAGAGCTTGACCATGTAGGTTCACCTCTCGGCACCCAGCACCCCGACACCTTCAGGGACCAGACGCAGTCTGTGTTTCTGAGCTTCATGCAGAGCGTCTCTCCTGAGCTCTGCTAACCGCAGCGCTGCATCCTGAGATGTTCAAAGTTCTCCGCGTCTGTTTTTTTAGTTTGTTTTTTCCGCCTCCGCCTCCCTCGCTCTTCTCCCTGCAGCGACTCGCGTAACCGAGTCGCTCTGACAGTTCTAGGACTCGATGCTGGGCGTAGTAGAGTTCACGTTGCTCACGTCGAGCAGCTCTCTTCTTCTCTCTGGTTTATTTTGCAGTGTTTATGAAATGTTTTTTCTCTCACACGAGCAGAGAAAACATCCTCAGAATGCAACTTATTATTGTTCACTTATTCTACTCATAAAACATCTCGACAGACTCTCTTCATAGACGGAATAATTTAAGATGTCGAACATTTAAACCATTTAAAGAGTCAGGAGAACAGACTGACCTTAAAGATAACGTCTCCATGTTCCTTTCCTCTTTCTCTCTTTTCTTCATCCTCCTCTTCCTCTTTTCTCTCCTTCTCCTTCATCACGACTCCTTTTAGAAATCACCTGTTCATGCTACTGAATGCTTCTGTGTAATATGCTAATTAAGTCCACAAAGTGCTGCAAAGTAACACACAGTGAAGTCTTCAGGTATTTATCTATTTAATTATTTATTTAATTTAATTATTTATGCATCTATTTACCAGAGACGGTGCACATTAATCAACACGAAAGTTTGTTTTCATCTGTAGTCCCTGAGCAGGTTATTAAAATGAAGTGTCCTAATATTATCAGTACAATGTTACAGCAAACACTATAGTACAACACAATAGTATTCAGTACGATTCAATACTTAAATGCATTACTGAAGTAGCAGATTTGTAAAAACGAGTGTTTAGATTCCTTCTTTCCACACGTTGTGAACAGATGAGTTTATTAAATATTATGTTAAACATCCAAAGTAGTCGCTCCACGTTAAAAAGATACAAATGTTTTTGGTGGAATTACATTTTTTCTCAAAACATTTTCTTTTGCAAATTAGCAGTTTTTAGTTTCTGCTTGTCGACTGTTGAACCTTTTTTCTCACATTTTGTATTTCTTCTTCTTCGTCTTCTTCTTCTTCTTCGTCACTCTCATATATCCTTTTGTTCCTCCTTTCCTTCTCTTCTCTCCTCATCTCCTCCTTCCTCATGTCCTGTATCTGCTCTGAGTATTTCTGTGCAGTACTTTGTATACTACCTGATCCAACATTTTACTAACATTTAAAAACGCTGACGTCGTGCTTTTTAGGGAGGAAATGGCGAAAGAAATGACCGCGCTGCTGGCGAGGTGGGTACGAACCGTTCACACCAAATGAATCTCAATCAATCGATCGATCGCCTCCACGCACCCGACTCTGATCACATGACACGCAGAAATCCTCACCGTTGATTTTCTTCTTGATCTAACTGAAGAATTCTGATGAGCAGTTTGATATCCGCTGCAGGTTTCTCGTGCTCTTCTTCTTCATTTTAATCTTTATCTGAATGCACATTTCGTCTCATTGACGTCGACCTGCAGACGTCTGCCGGGTGAAGAACCTGCTCGTTGAATGTTTAGCTCCAACCTGATTCAGTGTTTATAGAAGAACTGTTATCGACTGTAAAGATGAAGTTTACAGAGTTACTGAGAAGTCTGATCAATAATCCTCAATACGCACTTCCTGCTAAACCAGACCGAATCTGTGTGGTTTAGTTTATTCTGTTGTTTTCTAATGTGATCAGCCATTTATTTGCATTCTCTCTAGAAGCACATTCAGTAGAGAACAGGACTTGGGTTGAAGTCGTCTGATCTGCTTCTGACTTCTGGATGTTTCAGTGTAAAAGAAAACGGAACATGTTGGTGTTTCAACACTAGATTTAAGGAGATTAATAATGTTCTTAGAGCTCGTTAGGAAGTTAAACGTCATAATTCATCTCTAATATCTGTTTTATATTCATGTGAAAACATCTCCTTCAAACTACTGGATTTATTCTAGTTCATCACCAAAACTACATTTTACAGACGACATGTGAACACATCATGATAACGTGATAATGAACCTTCAGCCAGTACTCATGTTCACTGAGCAGAGCCTGAAGGCATCATAGTGTACCTGAAGTGAACCTCCGTTGGTTAGCCGTTAGCGGTGCTGCTAACGTTGCTAGCTCTCCTCTGATTGGTTGTTTACTGTGACACATGATCAGAGACTAGAACACATGTTCTATGAGTTAATTCACCACTAACCGATATTGAGCTTTCTGTTATTGAATCCTTTCCAAACTCTGTTTTTAGTGCAGCTGTAGATGAGAGTGAAGGCAGCGCGGCATGCTGAGATATTGTTAACCCTTTAACGTCCCGTGAACTAGAAGCCTCAGTCACGCTCACAGAGCGTGCTCTCTTCTCCTCAGATTACTGCCGTGAATGAGTGATGTCATCGCCCCAGAGACACCCAATAGGATTAGAGAACCAGCGGGGTCCCGCCTCCCAATTTCCCCGGTGTTCTTAATCCCGGTCACGGATTAAAAAGGCGTTATTTTGACTCCTGGCGACTGAGACGGCATGCGTTTTAACAATGATCTCAAAGCCTCTACAGTTCTATTGTAGCCATCTTTCTTTTTCCTTCTTCTACTACGATGCTGCTGATCGATCTCCCCGCTTGTTCCTCGCTTTCACCTTAACGTCTGCAGCCGATGCTAATCCTGCCGTATTACACCTGTGGTTCTTATTCCTCTCAGGTCGGGTGGAGTTTACTGTAAGAGGAACTACTTTAGAGCTGCCTTTAACAACACATACCTGACGTAGAAATATGAAATGTAGAACAGGATTAATGGTGTTTGTTGGAGTCGGTAGGTGTGAAACTAACATTGGGCATTAAATCAAATGAAACTATTTGTTGTACTTCTATCTGTAAACTTCACCCATCTAGTTCTTACTAAATTAAAACATAACTTGCAAATCCTTTTTTTGACATGAATTCAGATTGAAGCGAATGACCCCGTCCTCTTACGTTCCCCTTGCTGCCGTTTTTTTCCCACAATGCAGTGCTGGCAGGATATTTGTTTGCTGACTTCTCCGGTGCCCCCCCTTGTCTTGTTTTCCTGTGTTAGAGGTCCACTGGTCCAGGCCACCAAGGCTGCTGCCGGGGCCAAGAAGTACGAGCTGAGCAAGTGGAAGTACGCCGAGCTGCGGGACGCCATCAATACCTCGTGTGGTGAGTGTCGCCGAGTCATCGCCAACATGGCGCCGATGGCATTTACCCCAAAATAAACACCGGAAAACCCTGCAATCTTCTGAAGGACCCGCAACAAATACAGCAATCTTTTACACCTCTCTTCAGTTATTGTCGCGCTTTAAACAGGCCGGTTGGAACACTATGACATGGAATCTATCATTTGTCTTGGTCCCCAGAGGAAGGTTTCAAATACCTTTGCTGACAACATGACCTTTGCTGTTGCACCACTATTAAGCCAAAATGTTCCCTTGAAGCTCCATGACAAGTTATCTCTCAATAGCCACAGTTCTATTAACTTTGTTATGAGGGTTCATTGTCCCCAGAAGATGAGTCCTAACAACGGTCTCACTGCTTGACCGTTCCTTGCAGCCCCAGCCTAATTGTAAGCTCTGCAGGCTTGATATTTAATAATCTTATCTTTAAATGATTATCGTGGAGCTCATTATTGCTCTCCAGAGGATGAACCTCTTTGATCCCTATGATCCAACTTCAAAGTTTACCAACATAGACATGTTGAAAAACTACAAACTAAAGAATTAGATTTCCTCAGGCGATTAACTAACATCAGAACAAAATTCTCACTTGTACGCATAACATATCTGAGCATATTCATGCTTCCCAGAGGATGAACCCTTTGATTTTGGGCACTTTGTAAACTTTCCTCGCGCACCACTCTCAAGTGAAAATGTCAACTTTGTCCACAAGATATCTCCAAATATAACAGGGAGGTTGTTATGAAACCTGATCACACTCCTGCTCCCCAGAGGATGAACTGGTTGAGTTTGAATGACCCGCAATAGCCTCTGATCCGGTCCAGACCTTCGGTCCATGGCACGGTATCTTGAAAAACAAATGACCAGACCTCCTTCAAATCTGCTGTGTATATTCTTGATCAACAGAGGTTGATCCCCAGAGCATTAACCCTTTCATTTGGGGCCACTCATTAATTATATTCTATTAATTATGATATATCACGATATCTAACTGGCAGTTAGCCATGAAAGTTGTTGATCACGTTCCAGCTCCACAGAGGATGAACCCATGCGCTTCATGTTGTCATCCTCTCACTGTAAGGCCGTTAAAATGTATTTCAGCCTCGTTGAATGGCCACTTCTCTCATGTGGGAGTGAATCGCCGCTCGAGCGGAGAACTCTTTGGACAAAACCTCCCGTGATGGTACCTCGTTGTATTGCCTTCAAAGTGAATATGACGACAGCAGATGGTGTCATCGTGACGATGAGAACTACTGAACCTCGGTGCTGACATTCAGAAAGTAGATGAAGGTCTGATTCAGCGTGAAGGTGCTAAATGTAGCATTTTAGTGTTATTGAGTCATTAGCAGTCGTTTTGTATCATCCGGCGTACAGCGCTGATGTTTACGTGTGTGACATGCATCTACTGGATGGATGAGTCTAGCGCCACCATCAGCTCAAACAATAATGGATTCATCACTGTGTTGTGCTGAGGCTTCAGGCAGCTTTGGACAGTCGGGCTAGATTGTTCCGGTCTTTATGCTAAGCTAACTCGCCTGTAGCTTCTTATCCAGACGTCAAAACGGACAAACTGTTACTTTGACACATTTGTAGTGAAGTATTTGTTTCACACTGTGGTCAGTGACGGATGTCGATACTTCTTCAGCAGCATAAGCTCACCGTGATGACAGTGGATGTGTTCATATGCTTTCATGATGGAGGTGAAGAGAACATCTCCACCTCTTCCTTCTGTTTCGCCCTCATAATGTGGAGCTTAACCCGGAGCTGACCCGTCCTCATCCCCGCCGCTGGAAGCGTGAAGGACGAACACACACACACACACACACACACACACACACACACACACACACACACACACACACACACACACACACACACACACACCTCGCCTCCCAGACAGACGGGCAGATTGAATGCTGATGATCTGCAGAATGGAATGTAACAGAGCGACGAGGGGGCTGTTGACATCTGGTTTCGATCCTGCAGTGGTTTCTGCTCTGCACGCTAAATTCTAAAGTGTTTTTTATTTTATTTTTTTAATATTTTGTCTGCCTCTTCCTTCAGGTTACCTGAGCACTCAGTGTGCATTCAGCATCTCATTGTTCACTGTTGGATGATGCATTGCATGTTTTCAGTCCCGTTTGTTCTCTGCAGACATCGAGCTGCTGGCCGCCTGCAGAGAGGAGTTCCACCGCCGGCTCAAGGTTTACCACGCCTGGAAGTCAAAGAACAAGAAGAGAAACACGGAGACGGAGCAGCGAGCGCCCAAATCCATCACCGACTACGGTACGACGTCATGCGCTTTACTGCACTGAGGGTTTAATCACAGGTTCGACTTCATGCATCAGGATCGCACCACCGATGGGCTTTAATGGAAGATTTAATGTTCGTTTTTCTTCCATAAATACCTGTTCATATTCTATCTGAGATTATGTTCTTTTCTTGTTGTATCCCATCTCTCTTTTCTTTCTCTTCTCGCTCATCCTTTCTTTCCTCATGTGTGATGAAGTGGCTCATGCGTTGCGTCACAGAAACGTGTCTTCACGTGTCTTTGGCGTCTTGAACGTGGATGTAAAGTATGAGCTCTGCCCGTTAGTCTGCCGGTGACCTGAACAAACCGACTCTCACCTCGCCGCCCGCCGTCAGGTTGTCATGACGACAGAGAGCTCTTGTACGGAGCCGTCTATTGTGCTCAGACTGCTGATTGGACCCCACACACACACACACACACACACACACACACACATCCTTCACCGCTCTGCTGCTGTCTGACGGATACGCGTGTTCATACCTGAGGTGTGAGTCTGACTCGGGACCTTTCAACCAATCGTCTTATAGAGTCAAGAGCAGTCGGTCATCAGAGGCCAGACATGTTTGATTCTTCATCGTTTCACTAACAGACGGCCCAGACTCCAGTGATTCATCCTCTCACAGCACAGGAGCTGCTGCCTCACTCAACCCGACGTCTACGTCACCAATAACGTTCAGAGATACACGAACAGAAGCTGTCCAGGTTCTGTTCGAGGGAAGTCCTTCACAGACGGACCGAGGACGCAGTCGTCGTGACGTCACTCGTTGGTTTGTGGATGTTTTGAAGCCTCGAGTTTTGCTTTTTGGCCGTCGCCATCTTGTTTTTTTGCAACCAGTGAACAGGAAGTGACCATATCTGGACTGAGGAGTGACGTAGATGCCGTATAAGTCTCTGGTGTTGACCTGTCAGTCACCGTGTAGCCCCGCCCTAAAGCATCCCCTGCTTTATGGTCTGTGTGACTCTAAATGGACCATCATGTACTAAATGAACATCATGCTGTATTGAAGAAGACTTGAAACTAGAGATTGAGACATAAACTCATGTTTACAATGTTTACCAATGATGACTTCCTGTTGGACGACAGAAATACGTCGTCCATACAGCTCCCTGTGCTCACTGACTTCCTGTCTCTCAGCTCATTGGTTCCTGTTGAAGACTTAAATCTGTTAGAACACAAATGCATAGTTTAATTTGTTGGGGACTATTTTCAGCGGCGGATGAATCCACTCTCTGCTCTCGTGAGTGTTCGTGAGTGATTGAGTCAGATTAAACTCCAGAGTGTTCGTGGTGATGACCGAACAGAGAGGCTCATTCGTGTGTTTAGTCGATGCACACAATACTTATGATTTATCGACAGGAATACAAACATCGAACATCCCCAGAATCATCAGTTAAAGAATCTACTGAGCGCTCGTCTTACTTTCAGAAAGTTGTTGCTTCATTTTCACACATTTCCACCTCTGAAGTAGAACTCTATGTCCAGCGCTCGGTAGATTCTAGACATTAAAGTAGAACTCTATGTCCAGCGCTCAGTAGATTCTAGACATTAAAGTAGAACTCTATGTCCAGTATTCCAGTAACGCGCTGAAGAGTAAATGTTCAGACGTAGAATACATTTCATTCTCTGTGCTTCGTCATTTGGTCTGACCTCGTGATGAATAACACGATGCCGCTCATAGCTCAGTCATCATCTCTGGTCAGCAGCGCGTCTGTCCGAGTCCTCGTCTCACTTTGTTGCATCACTTCCTGTCGCTGTACGTCCGTGTGTGTAAAACCTGCATGTTTACTTTCAGATCGCTCTCCTCCTGTGAACACAGCATGTAAGTGGTCCTCCAGTGTGTGATGCTAACTAACAGCAGAGCTACACCCACCCCCCCCACCATCACCTCCACCTTATTAACCCCCCCTCCCCCCCTCCCAACATGGCAGAGGGCTGCTCCTCACTGGGTCACTGGTTTCCTCTGGTTTGTGCTCAGCTTGATGAGTTTCCCTTCAGGTGGCGGTGGCCTTTCTAGTGATGGGGGGGGGGGGGGGGGGAGATAGCATAGCATAGCATCACTCTTACAGGAGTGTGACGGGAGGAAGAGGAGAGACGGTGTTGAAGGTTTCTGCCTCCAGTGCTACCAGACTACCATGAGGGTCAGTGTGAGGATGGAGCTGCTGGGAGATTAAACCTGCTGATGATGCAAGAAAATGACCAAATTTAATGTTTCATTCAGAATTAATGTTGTTTAGAAAAAGCCTCGTAAAGATTGTTTGGACTCGTGAACTCTACTGAAACATTAATGTAACTATGAGAGTCAAACTCACTCATCTTTATCTCGCTGCTATCAAAGCATTCAAAACGATGAATAATAGTAAGAATAATGATAATAATAATAACAGTAATAATGAGGATTTCAGTCTTTTTGGTACCGGCGGGCCTCGTCGGTACCGGCGGGCCTCGTGGTACCGGCGGGCCCCGTTGGTACCGGCGGGCCTCGGTGGTACCGGCGGGCCTCCTTGGTACCGGCGGGCCTCGGTGGTACCGGCGGGCCTCGTTGGTACCGGCGGGCCTCGGTGGTACCGGCGGGCCTCGTTGGTACCGGCGGGCCTCGGTGGTACCGGCGGGCCTCGGTGGTACCGGCGGGCCTCGGTGGTACCGGCGGGCCCCGTTGGTACCGGCGGGCCTCCTTGGCACCGGCGGGCCTCGGTGGTACCGGCGGGCCTCCTTGGTTTGGTGCGGGCGTCGTTGGTACCGGCGGGCCTCCTTGGTACCGGCGGGCGTCGTTGGTACCGGCGGGCCTCCTTGGCACCGGCGGGCCTCCTTGGCACCGGCGGGCCTCCTTGGCACCAGCGGGCCCCGTTGGTACCGGCGGGCCTCCTTGGCACCGGCGGGCCCCGTTGGTACCGGCGGGCCTCCTTGGCACCGGCGGGCCTCGGTGGTACCGTCGGGCCTCCTTGGTACCGGCGGGCCTCGGTGGTACCGGCGGGCCCCGTTGGTACCGGCGGGCCTCCTTGGCACCGGCGGGCCCCGTTGGTACCGGCGGGCCTCGGTGGTACCGGCGGGCCCCGTTGGTACCGGCGGGCCTCGGTGGTACCGTCGGGCCTCCTTGGTACCGGCGGGCCTCCTTGGCACCGGCGGGCCCCGTTGGTACCGGCGGGCCTCCTTGGCACCGGCGGGCCCCGTTGGTACCGGCGGGCCTCGTCCTCCTCATCGGGCCTGAAAGCTGTCTGTCTCTCTGTAGCAGCAAACAGGAAGTACAACAAGCAGCAGAAGATTCTATCAGCGTTCACTGATTGATTGAAAGGAGCAGAAACAGAAACCTGATTTCTCTTTGTTGGGGAACTCTTCTGGGTTTTCGTTCCTCCTTTCTAAACGTAGTGGGGGGGGGGGGCAGTCCTTTTTACCCTCCCTGGTGTTTGGGCAACACTTTGCTGGTGACGGTGAAACAGAAGAGTTGCTTCATAGTTTGCTGATGCGGCAAAAAGACTCATTTTAACGAGTTGAATCAGTTTTAACACGTGAAAGAAGATTTCTCTGGTTTCATCGCGGAGCAGCTGAACCATGAACTAAAGAAAGAAAAGCGCTTCTGTTGGCGTAATAATTAATGTAATAAACAGACAATCCTTCAACAAGCTGGACCGATGTGGAAACAAGAGAATCTCGTGTGCTCAGATTATTCAAATGAATCATTATTAAAATGAGTCTTTAATTAAAACACTCTTCTGTAGATAATAATGTGTTTTATGTTTCATGAGAATGCAAACCCTCTTCATGAGCATCTGGCACGCTTCATGCCCCCCCCCCCCCCCCCCCCTCTAAACCCACTGAGGGGGGGGGGGGGGGGGGGGGTCATTAGGTCATTATTGAACCCTGACCTGAGGTCAGCAGCGGGCTCAGTGTCTACATGCAGAGAGGAGTGATGAGCGGAGCATGCTGGAGCTGACGGGTTCCATGTTTTATTATTTTACAGCCTTATTCCTGTTAATCGCTCCTGTTGTTCTCTATTAACAGCACAAACACGTCAGATATCTAACGATCCCACGAGCGAGAAGATGAGCTCGTTAATTAACACGCGTCTCGTTTTGAGGCAGCGAATCGAGAGAAATATATGATCAACTTTCCTCTTGTTTCCTGTCTTTATGCTAAGCTAAGCTAACTGCACTAATTTAGAATTTCCAACTATCTGGCATCCCTGAAACGCAGCACACTGAGTTTCCCTGAAGGGCTCAAAGTCTCTGAGTTCAGCTCAGGTGATGAACAGGAGTAAGGCTGAAGGTTCCACGTCCTCCCCTTCCAGGCCGCATGTAAAGATGGCCGCTGACTCCCGCTGTCGTCCGAGTAACGACGTCTCACGCTTTGGTTTGTTTTGCATCCAATGAACAGCCCAGCAGAACCCGGCCCCGCCCATCCCGGCGCGGCAGTACGAGGTGGCGATGAACCGGCAGCAGCGCTACTTCCGCATCCCGTTCATCCGGCCGGGCGACCAGTACAAAGACCCCCAGAACAAGAAGAAGGGCTGGTGGTACGCACACTTCGACGGGCCCTGGATCGCCCGGCAGATGGAGCTGCACCCCGATAAACACCCCATCGTCCTGGTGGCAGGTCAGTGCGGACACAAGCTTCTCTCAAGAAACCGGTGGAGGGGGGAAGGGAGGAGGGAAGGAAGTAGGGAGTGAGGGAGGAAGGAAGTAGGGAGTGAGGGAGGAAGGAAGTAGGGAGTGAGGGAGGAAGGAAGTAAGGAAGGAGGGAAGGAGGGAGTGAGGGAGGAAGGAAGTAAGGAAGGAGGGAGTGAGGGAGGAAGGAAGTAAGGAAGGAGGGAAGGAAGGAGGAAGGAAGGAAGGAGGAAGGAAGGAGGGAAGGAAGGGTAGAAGGAGGGAGGGAAGGAAGGATGGAAGGTAGGAGAGAGGGAAGGAAGGGTAGAAGGAGGGAGGGAAGGAAGGATGGAAGGTAGGAGAGAGGGAAGGAAGGAAGGATGGAAGGAGGGAGGGAAGGAAGGATGGAAGGTAGGAGAGAGGGAAGGAGGGAAGGAGTAAGGAAGGAGGGAAGGAAGGAGGGAAGGAAGGAAGGAGGGAAGGAAGGAAGGAGGGAAGGAAGGAAGGAAGGAGGGAGGAAGGAAGGAGGGAAGGAAGGAAGGAGGGAAGGAAGGAGGGAGGGAAGGAAGGAGGGAGGGAGGAAGGAAGGAAGGAAGGGTAGAAGGAGGGAGGGAGGGAAGGAAGGATGGAAGGTAGGAGAGAGGGAAGGAAGGGTAGAAGGAGGGAGGGAAGGAAGGATGGAAGGTAGGAGAGAGGGAAGGAAGGATGGAAGGTAGGAGAGAGGGAAGGAAGGATGGAAGGAAGGAAGGAGGGAAGGAGTGAGGGAGGAAGGAAGGAGTAAGGAAGGAAGGAGGGAGGAAGGAAGGAAGGAGGGAGGGAGGGAGGGAAGGAAGGGTAGAAGGAGGGAGGGAGGGAAGGGTAGAAGGAGGGAGGGAGGGAGGGAAGGAAGGGTAGAAGGAGGGAGGGAGGGAAGGGTAGAAGGAGGGAGGAAGGAGGGAGGAAGGAAGGAAGGAAGGAGGGAAGGAAGGGTAGGAGGGAGGGAAGGAAGGAGAGAGGGAAGGAAGGGTAGAAGGAGGGAGGGAAGGTAGGAGAGAGGGAAGGAAGGATGGAAGGTAGGAGAGAGGGAAGGAAGGGTGGAAGGAGGGAGGGAAGGAAGGGTGGAAGGAGGGAGGGAGGGAAGGAAGGATGGAAGGTAGGAGAGAGGAAAGGAAGGGTAGGAGAGAGGGAAGGAAGGGTAGAAGGAGGGAGAAGGAAGGGTGGAAGGAGGGAAGGAGAGAGAGGGGAGGGAGAGGGAAGGAAGGAGAGAGAGGGAAGGAAGGAAGGAGAGAGAGGGAAGGAAGGAGGGAAGGAAGGAAGGAAGGAGAGAGGGAAGGAAGGAAGGAAGGAAGGGTAGAAGGAGGGAGAGGGAAGGAAGGAAGGAGAGGGAAGGAAGGGTAGAAGGAGGGAGAAGGAAGGGTGGAAGGAGGGAGGGAGGGAAGGAGAGAGAGGGGAAGGAGAGAGAGGGGAGGGAGAGGGAAGGAAGGAAGGAGAGAGAGAGGGGAGGGAGAGGGAAGGAAGGAAGGAGAGAGAGAGGGAAGGAAGGAGGGAAGGAAGGAAGGAAGGGTAGAAGGAGGGAGAGGGAAGGAAGGAGAGGGAAAGAAGGAAGGAGAGGGTAGAAGGAGAGGGAAGGAAGGAAGGAGGGAAGGGTAGAAGGAGGGAGAGGGAAGGAAGGGTAGAAGGAGAGAGAGGGAAGGAAGGAAGGGTAGAAGGAGAGAGAGGGACGGAAGGAAGGGTAGAAGGAGAGAGAGGGACGGAAGGAAGGGTAGAAGGAGAGAGAGGGACGGAAGGAAGGGTAGAAGGAGAGAGAGGGAAGGAAGGGTAGAAGGAGAAGTCGATACTCTGACAGAAAGAAATCAAAAGTGACACTTTAATAAACGTTTGACTTTGTGCAGCACGTTCATCATCATCATGATCATGATGATGATGATGATGATGAACGGGCCGGTCCTTCACTGGACGACGTGAGGCTCTTTGTTTTTGTGAGGAGTCGGACGTCTCCCACGATCCATGGATCAGGATTTGTGAAGATGTTCTGATGAGAACAGGACGGAGGCGGTGCAGCGAGTATTGATTCATGATGACGTAGTTTACGAGGACAGGCGAGGACATGGAGTTCTCTGCGTATTATATAGTTTCATAACCAGTAAACCGAAGCCGTCCCTTTGGTGCAGATCAAATGTTTATTCTTTATTGGAGAACATAATAAATCATAACTCGCTCCTTTAGCCTGGAGCTGCTGTAAATGTTTGACACCGAGCTGGAGAACGTTCCTCAGAGGAGACGCCGTCACAGAACACAACGTCAGAGCTCCCGTTGGTTCACTGCGAGGGTCACGGCCGTCTGTCCTGTTGAAACATGCGGTGTGTCGGTGCAGCAGCGTCCCACAGCAGCATGCGGCGGGCTAGCTGCGGCGGGCTAGCTGCGGCGGGCTAGCTGCGGCGGGCTAGCTGCGGGGGGCTAGCTGCGGGGGGCTAGCTGCGGGGGGCTAGCTGCGGGGGGCTAGCTGCGGGGGGACTAGCTGTGGGGGGCTAGCTGCGGGGGGACTAGCTGTGGGGGGCTAGCTGCGGGGGGCTAGCTGTGGGGGGCTAGCTGTGGGGGGCTAGCTGCCAACATTCTGTCCAACATTCTCCAATCCAACAAAGAGCATTACATCGTCTGTTACTTCAGATATTAAGACAGTAGAACTTCTCATTTACCTTATTATACTGTCAAAGTCGGTACCTGAGGTCCGTCCTATTTGCTGGAGCATAGCACGTTTCCATTGCATTGAAACCCTACGGGATGGTAGTGATTGTTCCAAGTATTAGTCAGACCCTTAAGGCTGCGAAACAAGAAAATCGAGTTATAGCTCCTGATATATAACATTTAAATTCATCATCATTAGTGACCGTGGTATGAGCTGGAGAATGCACTTTAATTAGGAGTTCATTCGTTCAAATGTCAAAGAATAGCATAACGTGTAAAATGACATTAAAAAGTCATAATATAGTTTGTCCTCAAATGTAATAAAATGATCGTTCACCTGTGTTATATCTTATATATAATCATGTGTTCCTCCGTCCTGCAGGGAAGGACGACATGGAGATGTGCGAGCTGAGTCTGGAGGAGACGGGTCTCTCCAGGAAGAGAGGAGCGGAGATCCTCCCGCGGCAGTTCGAGGAGTTCTGGGATCGGTGCGGCGGGACTCTGTACCTCCGCACCGCCATCGAGAGCCGGCAGGCGCGCCCCACCTACGCCACGGCCATGCTGCAGAGCGTGCTCAAGTAGACCGCTGCGGAGGGGGAGGGGCTTCTGTGCGGAGGGGGAGGGGCTTCTACACTTTAAAACAAAGGGACGACTGCAAACGCAGCGTGAGCGAAACCGCCCCGAGTTCTGCCTGCAGGGGCTTTCACGCCAACGAGTTCTCTCCGCTGTCCTTTTGTTTCTCCTCTCGTGTTTTACTTTCTCGCTGGCTTTTGGTTCTTCACATTGGGGGAGGGGCCACGTTTAGCATTGAACCCGATGCAGAAACATCCGAGGAGTTCTGTTCCGTGTTAACGACGAGGCCTTACTGCTACTGTAACACGGCTTTAAACGCCACAAGTAGGAATTTATTTTTCTTTCTTCAAAGCCCCCCCCCCAAAAAAACCCGTAATTGTTCTGTAATGATGCATTCCTGATTGTGACACTAGTGTCTCTGGCGTGTTGCTTCTCTAACCTGCTGTTTACATCGTGTCCGGTTCTCACAGGAATCGAATCAAACACTCGCTCACGGGTCGGCGTGAGTCACTGCTCTCCTTCAGTCACGTCTCGCGTCTCGATGCTTCTTTTCCTTTTGTCTTTCCACCCGAATGTAACCGGAGACCTCGCTGATTTCTTCTTGTGGTGATTAATGTGTGACGCTGATGAGATGGAACTTTGAGCCCTCGTTGGGTTTCTCTTTGTTTTTTGGCCGAGCAGTAATTCAGCTCACTGATGATGATTATTGTTATTATTATTATTATTGTTTGTCTGCGTTTATTAAGCGAAGCAGAACATGTGAAATAATTATGCAACTCCTCGCAGGCTGTTTGAGACCAGATCAGTGCTGCAACAATAAACAGAATAATATCTGTACCATCTCTTCAAATCTGATCTTTTTACACAAGGAAACATTTGCCAATGCGGTGATTCACGTGTTTATTGTGATTCATCTTAAAAGAATCTGTTTCAGGATGTCATGTGATCTCAGTGTTTAAATCTCATTAACTGAACTGGAACGCTGAATATCTTCTGTGCAGATGTTTCCACGTTTATTTATGGAAAGAACAGTTTCTATTTCAACCAGAAGCAATAAATCAGACGAAGCTACGAGGAGAAACGAACTCTTCCTGTGACGGCGACGTAGAACGTGTAAAGACAATCTGCCGTGACCGTTACTCAGCCGAGGTCGCCATGTTTGTTCCTGAGCTTTCTCCTGCTGTGGACGCTCTCCTCCGCACAACAAAGACTCAGCTCGTCTTGTTCAAACAGCATTAACATGCAGGGAAGCAGCGCTGCGGCCGGCGGTCCAGATAACGGGAGAAGACTCGCTGCTCTTCAGGCCTGAAGGCGTCTCCGCGTCCTGACAAAGGGCTGAAGAGACGCTGGTCTGCTGCTCCAGGTGACGCAACCTGTCGCATCAAAGACGAGCAGAAACAGAACTCTCTCCAGAGATCCGGTTCGGCTCGACTCGGATCAGAAGCGGTGATTTCCTGTCTGTTAATGCTGCCCTCTGCCCACATTAAGACCTCAGGATTGGGTTTGTAACTGCTGAGTGATGAACGGTGAATATATTGCTTCTCCAATGTATCATGAAAATGTCTCCACACGTCACAATCATTCCTCCTCGGGAAGCGCTGCCTTCGGCCACCGTCACTTTTCTAACGCTGATCTAACGGATGAATAAAAGATTCCATGATTCTCTCGCCTCCTTTCACTTCATGCTGCGCAATACGAATGAATGAATGAATGAAGAACCCCACGTCTATTATTCAACAGTTTGTATTTGAACTATTCGACTGACTGAACATTGAAATGACAATTTAACACTTTAAACAGGAAACGATCCAAATGACAGAAAAGCAGCAATAAACATTTGTGAATCAGTTTTGTCCATTTACATGAAATATACAAGAGCAGGTGACGACGGTAGATCTGTACATAGAGCCGGCTCCCTGCCACACCCGAGAGCTTTGACCTCAAGTTCACTACACAAACACGAGGCAGCAAACGTTTGTAGTCCACGACGAAGAGGTGTGCTCCTCTTCATCGCCGCTGCAGACGACGTCCTGGAGGAGGAAGTCCTCTGACGGGACGCTCCGAAGAGTAAAGTCTGTCCTGAAAGATCTTCAGCGCCATTTTCTGGTTCATAACTGAGGCGGCGACGAGTCCCGAATCCCTGCTGCTGAGTCCTGAGTCCTTGAGTCCTTGAGTCATTGAGTCTGAAAGAGAGAAATGTATGAAAACGATCAGTTCATTAGACGTGGAGACCAGAGTCACAGTGTGTAACTGTTTCTTTAAAAGTCTGTAGACTCATTAAATCACTTTCACATTCCAGCAAATGTAATAAAAAGTTGTAAATATTAAAAAGTACATATAAAATAAATCTGTTATAAAAAGTCATAATACAGTACGAACATTTTCAAAGGAATCTAAAATGTCAAACGTCAGACGTAGTTTAGTTTGGATAATATTTCATAAAGACCAGCGCTGTCTGTCATTTGGAGCTTCATAGAGTGAAACGTCTGCATGAGGAGCGGCGATGCTTCAGTGTTTGTTTCACGCGATGCTTCAGTGTTTGTTTCACGCGATGCTTCAGTGTTTGTTTCACGCGATGCTTCAGTGTCTGTTTCACGCGATGCTTCAGTGTCTGTTTCACGCGATGCCTCAGTGTTTGTTTCACGCGATGCTTCAGTGTTTGCTTCACGCGACGCCTCAGTGTTTGTTTCACGCGATGCCTGTGTTTCACGCAATGCTTCAGTGTTTGTTTCATGCGATGCTTCAGTGTTTGTTTCACGCGATGCCTCAGCGTTTGTTTCACGCGACGCCTCAGTGTTTGTTTCACGCGATGCTTCAGTGTTTTTTTCACGCGATGCTTCAGTGTCTGTTTCACGCAATGCTTCAGTGTTTGTTTCACGCGATGCTTCAGTGTTTTTTTCACGCGATGCTTCAGTGTCTGTTTCACGCAATGCTTCAGTGTTTGTTTCACGTGATGCTTCAGTGTCTGTTTCACGCAATGCTTCAGTGTTTGTTTCACGCGATGCTTCAGTGTTTGTTTCACGCGATGCTTCAGTGTTTGTTTCACGTGATGCTTCAGTGTCTGTTTCACGCAATGCTTCAGTGTTTGTTTCACGCGATGCTTCAGTGTCTGTTTCACGCAATGCTTCAGTGTTTGTTTCACGCGATGCTTCAGCGTTTGTTTCACGCGATGCTTCGGCGTTTGTTTCACGCGATGCTTCGGCGTTTGTTTGATGTGAAGCTGCAGGTTTTCTCTGCAGCATCAGATCACACCGGCTCCTCGCTCAGCTTCACAGTAAAGCTGAAGCCTTGCTGCGCCGTCCTCTCCAGCAGGAGCATGATCGCACACGTGGGGATTCAAAGGGAACGACCTTGCTACCTTCTCTAGGATTCTCAGGCGACATCCGATCCGATATGTTTCCTTAACTGGCCCGGCAGGAAGAAGCCGTCTTTGTATCTGTGGAAAGAGAAACGGATGAAGGTGTGAAAGTGCAGCTACAGCAACTCTTCTTCACGAGCACTGAAGAATCCACAGACA
The DNA here is from genome assembly GCA_028022725.1 of Lycodopsis pacificus. Lineage (NCBI taxonomy): Eukaryota > Metazoa > Chordata > Actinopteri > Perciformes > Zoarcidae > Lycodopsis > Lycodopsis pacificus. Next base: position 1,302,604 of record CM051705.1, on the reverse strand, counting down.
TGGATTCAGAGAGAAGATCTCACAGAAAACCTGAACATGCTGCAGATGTGCTGGACTACAGCAGAGCGGAAGAGAAGAGAGAGAGAGAGAGAATCCTCAGGGTAGAAAATAAATGACGTATTCAGCTGAAACATTAGTGGAAATACACAAAACTACAGAAATACACAATCCGTAAACAAAAGTATGTATTTTTAATTTCCAGCCAGCTGATCAACAACATCCGTCCGTCCATCCATCCGTCCATCCATCCGTCCGTCCCACAGCAACAGGAAATCCAGAGCGGACGGAGACATCACAGCCCCGCCCACCATTGTGATTGACAGGTTACCTCTGATGAGGAAGCACCAGCTCTAGTTCAAGCTCAAGCGTGGGTAATGTGGGGAACCGATCACAGCGTTCCTTTCTTACCTGCACACGGCTCCACGTCCGGGGAGAACGTGGCAGTCGCCTCCTCGGCAGTAGTCGGGCTTCAGGACGCACAGGCTCTGGCAGGGCAGGCCGTCCACCGACAGGAAGCCCGGCTCGCACTGACACCGGGCCTCCTTCGCCCGGCCGCTCACCACGCAGCGGGAGAACTCCTCGCACGCCAGGAACCTGCAGGCGTCGGCCTGATCGGCTGCAGAGGAGGAGAGGAAAAGAACCAGAGAATATAACATCAGTACCCATGAAGCAACCTGCTCTCTGTCCACGAGGTGCTGAGGAGCACTTTGGTTTGAATGAGACCCTCAGCTTCTGGGTCGGCGTTGAGATGTTCAGATTCAGCCTCCGGCTTCCGGGACGAAACGTCAGAAGCACTCAATAAAAAGAGCACGAGGCCACGACGAGTGGTCAGTGTTTGACTGTGTAACTGTACATCCATATCCATATATATATATATATATATATATATATATACATACATACATATACATATATATATATATATATATATATATATACATACATACATATACATACATATATACATATATATATATATATAGACGTATATATATATATATATATACATATATATATATATATATATACGTATATATATATATAGACGTATATATATATATATATATACATATATATATATATATACGTATATATATATATACATATATATATATATATACGTATATATATATATATATATATATATATATATATATATATATATACATATATATATATATATATATATATATATACATATATATATATATATATATGTATATGTTCCAATGTGGGTGTGTTTCGATATCTTTGGCATTACTGTGGTAATACTACATTTATATGAAGCATGAGGCGGCTGCATGTATTTTATCGCCGGCTGATTGTACGATGTGATTGTTTCAGAGTAAAGAGAACTTGAGCTGCTCAGGTTCTCTTCGTCTCTTCTTCTCTCCTGGCCTGCAGCGGTCCGTACATCCCGCTGAGCGCTGCTGGATTTCACATATCGAACTAATGAGTCTCTGCTCTCTGTGGAGATGAGTACGATCAAAGACGATAGAGTAGGAGAAGCAGACGCTATCAAGAGATGCTTCTGTTTTATCACACGCGTACAGAAGGAGTGTCATTATCGTCAGGTTTTCATCTTTCCGACGGTCCTTGAACGCATCATATGTGATGCTTTTTAGTTGGTCACTCTTGAGGATATTTGGAAACATGTTGGATTCATAGATTCCGCTGTTTTCCAATTTTTGTAAAATAAATGATGAAAGGAATTGAACTTGCGTTTCCCTCTTGAGTTACTGATTGATGGCATAACTGTGTTATTCTGCAGTGAAGACGTGTTCTCTCTACTTCTGCTCATCGTGGTTCTGTTTCACAGAGGAGCAGAACTTTATACTACAGAGAACAATGTGACGTGAACAGGAAGCGCCCCTGAAACTGGTTTGTGGGGCAGAGGGTCAGAGGGTCAGAGGCGGTACTGGACCTGGTTCCACGTCCAGAGAGCGGGTGTCGATCTGGATGTGCAGGTTCTTGGAGGCGGCGGAGCAGAACTCCTCCAGGACGCCGTGGACCGCCTCGGTGATGTTGTACGGCACCGACTTGGCGAACTTCAGCTTGCTGTTGACGACCACGCTGCCCTTCCGGAAGTTCATGATCTCCAGGTTCTTGAAGCCCGTCAGGTTGGCCTGCAGGTACGGGAGCAGCTGGAGGCACAAGCAGCAGAGCAGTACTGTGAATCCACCGCCGGCCCAAACTCATCCATTCTGACCCTCAAGGAGGCCGCGTGACAAGCCATGTACACACACATGTACACATGAACACACACATGTACACATGAACACACACATGTACACATGAACACACACATGTACACATGAACACACACATGTACACATGAACACACACATGTACACATGAACACACACATGTACACATGAACACACACATGTACACACACATGTACACACACATGTACACATGAACACACACATGTACACATGAACACACACATGTACACATGAATACACACATGTACACATGAATACACACATGTACACATGAACACACACATGTACACATGAACACACACATGTATACATGAATACACACATGTACACATGAACACACACATGTACACATGAATACACACATGTACACATGAATACACACATGTACACATGAACACACACATGTACACATGAATACACACATGTACACATGAATACACACATGTACACATGAATACACACATGTACACATGAACACACACATGTACACATGAATACACACATGTACACACACATGTACACATGAATACACACATGTACACATGAACACACACATGTATACATGAATACACACATGTACACACACATGTACACATGAACACACACATGTACACATGAACACACATGTACACATGAATACACACATGTACACACACATGTACACATGAACACACACATGTACACATGAACACACACATGTACACATGAATACACACATGTACACATGAACACACACATGTACACATGAATACACACATGTACACATGAATACACACATGTACACACACATGTACACATGAACACACACATGTACACATGAATACACACATGTACTCATGAATACACACAAGTATACATGAATACACACATGTACACATGAATACACACATGTACACATGAACACACACATGTACACATGAATACACACATGTATACATGAATACACACATGTACACATGAATACACACATGTACACATGAACACACACACATGTACACATGAACACACACACATGTACACATGAATACACACATGTACACATGAATACACACCATCTGATTCTGTGCTTCTCATGTGAAGGCCGAACATTTACTCATTTATTACTTTTCCCGCTTCTTTAAGTTATTTTTGTGTTTTTACTTCTGAATGTGTGTGTGTGTGTGTGTGTGTGAATGTGTGTGTGTTTGTGTGTGTGTGTGTGTGAATGTGTGTGTGTGTGTGTGTGAATGTGTGTGTGTGAATGTGTGTGTGTGTGTGTGTGTGTGTGTGTGTAGATGGTACATGCATTGATCAGCAGTACTGTCTGATGTCATGATGTTGTTCACTGCAGCAGAGCGCTGCTCTAACGAGGCTTCAAACTCGACGTCATGTCCACAACCCCCCCCCCCCCCCCCCCCCCCCCCCAGACCGCTGCATTCCTGCACAGCGAATAATTATCAATTCAGTTCCTCTAATTCCCACACGGCCGTTCATAATTACCTCTATTGATGCAGTCAGCGAATCTGTTCAGCGACATGAAAAGTAAAATCAATTCTGAGAATGTGGGTCTCACACACACACACACACGCACGCGCGCGTGCACACACACACTCACACACACACACTCACTCACTCACACTCACTCACTCACACAACCCTTTTGGGTTTTCTAGCGAGCGATATATAGTCCTGAGCCAAAGTATTCTATTCATGTGATAATTAACGAGTGTTGCAGCGTTTGGATTCTATTCTTTTGCGGCCGTCAGCGATGAACAGCAGCAGGCGCGAGGAGAGAAGAAGAAGAAGAAGAAGAAGAAGAAGAAGAAGAAGAAGAAGAAGAAGAAGAAGAAGAAGAAGAAGAAGAAGAAGAAGAAGAAGAAGAAGAAGAAGAAGAAGAAGAAGAAGAAGAAGAAGAAGAAGAAGAAGAAGAAGAAGAAGAAGAAGAAGAAGAAGAAGAAGAAGAAGAAGAAGAAGAAGAAGAAGAAGAAGAAGAGTTGTATTCTGTGATGACCCGTCTGGGGAGTTTTATTCACAATGGAGGAGCGTTTACAGCAGGAAGACGTAAATCAAACATCTTTCTTTCTTTTTGCGTTAAAGCTGAACTCTGTTCAACTTATTTTTTATGAATTATATTTTTATTTTATTGACATTCGGCATCAAACACATTCCCATAAATGAGGTTTAAATATTGTACGTTTGTCTGAAATGCCCCCATTTTAAGACAAACTGCAGAAATGTGCTGATATAAACTATTAGGGAGTTATCATTTCTGTATTTATCACATAATACAAAAACAAAGTGAGTCCCTGAGATGTTTGAGCCGATAGAAAGTCAAGTTACTTTGTGTAAAGTCTGGATGGATGCAAGTCAAGAGAAAGTTCTCACATTGATTTACATCACGTTACAAATGATCTTGCAGAAAGATGAAACGACTGTTTACGGCTTTTTCTGCAATCTTTACAACAATGAATGTAAATCGTGGAAGCAAACGCGTTTCTGGCTTTTAATGCAAGTCAATGGGACACACGCAGGAGCTCCTGAACACAATGCTGCTGCTGGGGTCGTGTGTGAATGTCTTCATTTGTTTGAATGTGCAGATGAACGGCGATGACTTGGACACACGCTGACTTCAGTGGGATTCTGCTCACGGTGAAAACATGTGCGGCGGCTCAGAGGAATATCTTCATGTTTATTTATCGAATGCTGACCGTTGCATCTTTCTTTGTGTAATGCCTGTGTTACGCTCACACCCGGGAGCTTGCTGGTAGCGCCACGACCCGTTAGCAGAGACCAGTGGGCCCAGTGGTCTACTGATGCATTACAGCGTTCAGAGAAGACAGACGGAAAGAAATCCACTGCAGGAAAGTCAATAAAGTACATTAAACCATTTCTGCAATAATAATAAATGTAATTTAAATCTAGCACGTATTCCAAGAAAGATGAAATTCATCACAACATTCTATATTTAAGTACATTGTGCAAATATTATATGTAAATATATCCATCAGTATAAACGGATGTTTTCATCGAGTTTTGCTGTTTACTTCATTTCATGAAGACTTTTCTCTGTTTGTTCTCCGTTTTCTTCAGGAGCTGCAGGTGACAGAGACGTCTGATCTGCAGGAGCTCAGCTTCTTCTTTAGGTGAGAAGCCAGTGGATTAGTTGCTGATCCAGATGTGTGAGGCTTCTAGTGAAATGCTAACATCAGGATGCTAACATGCTGATGTGTTACTGGTTGGTGTTCACCCTGTTCTCCGTCTATACCTGATGAGTTAGCGTGCTCATGTTTGCTAATGAGCAGGAAGCACTAAAGGCTGATGGAAAGGTATAGACGGAAGGTTAACGGGTCAGAAAGGTTATTAAAATGAGTCACGAGGGGACTGAGGGTTGAAATAATCACGTTCATACCCGCTCGATCGTTTTGAATTGTTCTTCAAACGTCCCCGAGTTCAGAGGGTTTCACTTCCAAAGAGAACGCAGCGCTGTCCTCTGGTGCTGATGGTTCACTGCTGTCCAGCATGGACTGCCTGCCTCATCTCATTCAGCCGAGTCATTGTTCCTACTGACACGAGGGCTGCAGCTTGAAATCATTCCTTCACTTCCTCTGTTCGTCACAAAGAAATGAAAACGTGTCCGTTCACCAGGCGGCAGAGCTGCAGGTCTGGACTCTGAGTTCTTCTGGGAAACTCGTTCAGAATGAAGACAAAGAGCGTTCCTGATTTTAACTGTCGAGTCATCATGAAATCAATAGAGGGACGTCCTCCCAACAGCTGAGCTGCTGTGAAATGTCACAAGAGCACCACGGCATCTTGGAGGGAAAACATAAATGACGGAGCCGGAGGAATATTCCGTCAATTGACAAGAAAGAAACTCACAAATTTAAGCAAAAGAAAGAGTGCATACTCGCTGAGATTATGGTAAAAAAATCTGAATAAAAGTTTGTTTTTTTTGTCAAGGAAGCACATCGGTTCATGTTTTAACCTCATCACGCACACACACACACACACACACTCTGCTGCTTGCCGTGCATTATTCCTGCACTGAACGACCCAATTAAATTATACTGAGCAGTTGGATTTAGCAATGACATTCTCATGCTTGTACTTCAGAATCACCATTTTATCATCCAGTCAATGACCCGATTCAGAAGAAAACAACACTCTGATTTCAGTTGTTTTCTGGTAGATTTACCACTTTAATTTTGTAGAATATCCCAATTATTATTATTAATTATTTTGACCTAAAATGACCTTATAAGCCACGGTAATGTACTGAGGTGAGAGGATCTGATTTTCTTCACAGATGACTGAGAGAACGTCAGAGGAGGTGACGAAGCAGCTTTCAAGTAGATGGAACCAGATTCAGAGGGGTTTGTAAATTCAGTTCATAGAGCGTGTGTTAAAAACACTGAGAAAAAAATATATAATAATAATTCAATTTCAAACATTTGTAGCTGCCATCACTTCAAGATCGACAGGTTTTAAAATACAGACTTCATACCAAACAATAACTTCATTTAATTAACGTCATCCATTAAACAACGAAACCATCTCAATGACTCAATTCCCCGAGGAAGGCCATGCGATGTGGTCGAAAGCTTTGAAAATAATAACTTATAATAATAGTTGTTTGGCAAAAATAACTCGTGGTCAAATCCATGTATGCCGTTAACCGTGTCCCTCCCAAAGGACGGCAGCACTGTGGAGAGTTTTAACACAAACGTGTGAAATAAAATCTCAAAGACCAACAAAAAACAAAGAAAGGATATCTGACAATAATCTCCCTTCAGAGCAGTCTGGCAGGCCAACAATGTCATGAACCTTTAAAACCGTAAGTCCACTGTACGCTGCTGCGGTTTGAACTAGTTTAAACGTTTGATTATCTTCACTGACATGTACATTGAGTTTCCTACTCACCACGGCTAACAAGGTGCTCTCCAGGGATCTGTACTCCGAGGACGTCTTGTTGAAGAGGTCCACGGAGAAGTCCATGTTGGTGACGCGCAGGCTGAAGAACACCACCAGCTCCCGGCCGCGGCTGGCCGTGGTCATGGAGGGCGTGGTCAGGTACCTCACCGGAGGCGGGGCCGTGGCGCTGACGGCTGGTTGGAAGCCACTCCCCTCGTCCGGCAGCAGCCGCTTGGCGTCCGTTGCCGCCACGTTGGTTTGATCCAACTCCACCGTCAGGTCCCGAACCGCCTCGTCAACAGCGTCTTCGGCAGCTGCCGGCGAGGCGGTTTGGCTTTCGCCTCCTTTCGGCGCCGCCTCTTCCAAGTCTTCGTCGATGACCGCGACCGTCGGCTCCAACGCCGACTCATCCTCCGAAGACTCCACGACCTCAAAGAGTCCAGAGTCTATGGTCGGGCCGGGTGCGGACACTTCGGACGTTGCTGAAGGTGTAGGGAAGGAGTCTGAAGCCGGTGCTGCCGTTACAGTAACGTCTCTTTCTGAGGGTGGTTCGCTTTGTTGCGTCTCCTCCGGCAAGTCTTCTGAGCCTTCAGTGCCCTCCGAGGTGTCGGGGTTGTCTGGATCTGTCACCTCTTTGAAACGTCGGGCAAAAAAAGGATAAATGATGTCATGAGCGCTTACAAAGGATTCCCACAATTGTACATAATATATTCAAACTGCTTCATGCTCCTTTTCCAGGTTGAATTCCCATTTTGTCATTGATTTAACAACTTAGATATTACTCTATAGTACTTCAAATGATCCATAAATCCTGTCTGATAATGAGAAAACACCGGTGCAGCATGTAACACAATATGTTTAGTACTGAACGGCTTGTGAAAATCAACTGGCGAGAAACCCTGAGCATAGAATATTTATATGTCACAGGATGTTTAATGATCTGCTTAAATGTCAGTGCTCAGCTCTATTCACATAGCTCACTGCCTTTCATCACATCATAGTTCATGTTCCTCACCTGCTACGCTATCAGAGGTTGTTTCAAACTGTGGATCATTCTTTGATGTTTCTGTCAGTGTGACGCTGTCAACATCCTCCTCCATGGAAAAGTCAGGTTCACCTCCATCTTCTTCAGAGGGCTGGATGTCGATCGGTACGAAGTTATCTTCCTCATCTGGCAGATGGTAGTCCGGTCTGACTGGTGGAAGGGACTCGTTATCTTCAATAATCTGAACAGTATCCTCTCCAAAGTGAAGATCCATGCCGTCCAGTGGGGAAAGGATTTTAATTGATTCGGCTGGTGGCTCAGTAACGTCTTCTTCTTCTGGTTCCGGTTCATACAGCTCAACTATCTCCTCTGAGGCATCAACTCCTACTTCCTCTTCTGATTCCGGCTCTGAAACATCGGGTAACTCTTCTGTGGGTGGTATAACATAAACCTCACCCGGTTCTGATGCTTCCTTTGGACTCTCAACTACCTCCCCTTGCTCCTCCACAGAAACATCAGAAACATCTTCTCCAGCTTCGGGTGGAAGTTGCGTTTCCGAATTGTCCGTGGGCTCTTTCTCTGGTACTGGGATCACTTCTTCCTCTTCTGCTTTTACGTTCTCAATTACATCCTTCTTTGGTTGGGTTACATCTTCTTCTTCTTCTTTCCCTGGTTCTGGAGCTATCTCTACAACCTCTACCACTTCCACTTCCTGTTCTCGTTCAGATAATGGTTCCAATTCGTCAACCGCACCTTCACCTGGCGCTGTAGCTTCGACAACTTCTTCATCTACTTCTGAAATCTCCACCACTTCCTCATCTGATTCTGGTTCTGGAACCTCAACGACCTCTTCTTCTTCTTCCTCCTCTACCGGTTCCACAACATCAACTGCCTCCACCTCATTTTCCAGTTCAGAAACTTCAGGTACTATTTCCTCAGAAACTTCAGGTACTATTTCCTCAGGAACTTCAGGTACTATTTCCTCAGGAACTTCAGGTTCTATTTCCTCAGGAACTTCAGGTACTATTTCCTCAGGAACTTCAGGTACTATTTCCTCAGGAACTTCCGGTTCTATTTCCTCAGGAACTTCCGGTACTATTTCCTCAGAAACATCAGGTACTATTTCCTCAGGAACTTCAGGTACTATTTCCTCAGAAACTTTAGGTACTATTTCCTCAGAAACTTCAGGTACTATTTCCTCAGGAACTTCCGGTTCTATTTCCTCAGGAACTTCCGGTACTATTTCCTCAGGAACTTCCGGTTCTATTTCCTCAGGAACTTCCGGTACTATTTCCTCAGGAACTTCAGGTACTATTTCCTCAGGAACCTCCGGTACTATTTCCTCAGGAACTTCCGGTTCTATTTCCTCAGGAACTTCCGGTACTATTTCCTCAGGAACTTCAGGTACTATTTCCTCAGGAACTTCAGGTACTATTTCCTCAGAAACTTTAGGTACTATTTCCTCAGAAACTTCAGGTACTATTTCCTCAGGAACTTCCGGTTCTATTTCCTCAGGAACTTCCGGTACTATTTCCTCAGGAACTTCCGGTTCTATTTCCTCAGGAACTTCCGGTTCTATTTCCTCAGGAACTTCCGGTACTATTTCCTCAGGAACTTCAGGTACTATTTCCTCAGGAACCTCCGGTACTATTTCCTCAGGAACTTCCGGTACTATTTCCTCAGGAACTTCCGGTACTATTTCCTCAGAAACTTCAGGTACTATTTCCTCAGGAACTTCCGGTTCTATTTCCTCAGGAACTTCCGGTTCTATTTCCTCAGGAACTTCCGGTACTATTTCCTCAGGAACTTCCGGTTCTATTTCCTCAGGAACTTCAGGTTCTATTTCCTCAGGAACTTCAGGTACTATTTCCTCAAGAACTTCAGGTTCAACTACCTCCTCTCCCTGTTCTAAGACCTCATCTTCTCTCTCAGTTTCTGCACCCGGGTGCAACACATCAAATATATCTTCTTCTGGCTCCTCGCTGACCTCACCTCTTACTTCAACTATTTCCTTTTCCGGTTGCAAAGCTTCCACTCCACCTTCCACTCTATCTTCATGCAAAATCTCAACCGCGCTGTCATCTGTTTCCGCCTCTGGTTTCGATTCTTCTGGTTCAGAAACCTCAACTGATTCTGAATCCTCGTCAACCTCCTTCTCTTCAAGTTCTGAAGCTACTACCTTGTCTTCATCTTCTACCAGAGACTCCTCAGGTACTTCTTCCTCTGGCTCTAAAACTTCAGGTACTTCATCCTCTGGCTCTGAAACTTCAGCTTCTTCTTCCTCTGGCTCTGAAACTTCAGCTTCTTCTTCCTCTGGCTCTAAAACTTCACGTACTTCTTCCTCTGGCTCTAAAACTTCAGGTACTTCATCCTCTGGCTCTGAAACTTCAGCTTCTTCTTCCTCTGGCTCTGAAACTTCAGCTTCTTCTTCCTCTGGCTCTAAAACTTCACGTACTTCTTCCTCTGGCTCTAAAACTTCACGTACTTCTTCCGCTGGCTCTAAAACTTCACGTACTTCTTCCTCTGGCTCTAAAACTTCACGTACTTCTTCCTCTGGCTCTAAAACTTCACGTACTTCTTCCGCTGGCTCTAAAACTTCACGTACTTCTTCCTCTGGCTCTAAAACTTCACGTACTTCTTCCTCTGACTGTAAAACTTCACGTACTTCTTCCTCTGACTCTAAAACTTCACGTACTTCTTCCGCCGGCTCTAAAACTTCACGTACTTCTTCCACTGGCTCTGAAACTTCAGGTACTTCTTCCTCTGGCTCTAAAACTTCACGTACTTCTTCCTCTGGCTCTAAAACTTCAGGTACTTCTTCCTCTGGCTCTAAAACTTCACGTACTTCTTCTTCTGGCTCTAAAACTTCACGTACTTCTTCCTCTGGCTCTAAAACTTCAAGTACTTCTTCCTCTGACTCTAAAACTTCACGTACATTTTCCGCTGGCTCTAAAACTTCACGTACTTCTTCCGCTGGCTCTAAAACTTCACGTACTTCTTCCTCTGGCTCTGAAACTTCACGTACTTCTTCCTCTGGCTCTGAAACTTCACGTACTTCTTCCTCTGGCTCTGAAACTTCACGTACTTCTTCCTCTGGCTCTAAAACTTCAGGTACTTCTTCCTCTGGCTCTAAAACTTCAGCTACTTCTTCCTCTGGCTCTAAAACTTCAGGTACTTCTTCCGCTGGCTCTGAAACTTCACGTACTTCTTCCTCTGACTCTGAAACTTCACGTACTTCTTCCTCTGACTCTAAAACTTCACGTACTTCTTCCTCTGACTCTAAAACTTCACGTACTTCTTCCGCTGGCTCTGAAACTTCACGTACTTCTTCCTCTGGCTCTAAAACTTCACGTACTTCTTCCTCTGACTCTAAAACTTCAGCTACTTCTTCCTCTGGCTCTAAAACTTCAGCTACTTCTTCCTCTGGCTCTAAAACTTCAGGTACTTCTTCCTCTGGCTCTGAAACTTCAGCTACTTCTTCCTCTGGCTCTAAAACTTCAGCTACTTCTTCCTCTGGCTCTAAAACTTCAGGTACTTCTTCCTCTGGCTCTAAAACTTCAGCTACTTCTTCCTCTGGCTCTAAAACTTCAGCTACTTCTTCCTCTGGCTCTAAAACTTCAGCTACTTCTTCCTCTGGCTCTAAAACTTCACGTACTTCTTCCTCTGGCTCTAAAACTTCACGTACTTCTTCCTCTGGCTCTAAAACTTCACGTACTTCTTCCTCTGGCTCTAAAACTTCACGTACTTCTTCCTCTGGCTCTAAAACTTCACGTACTTCTTCCTCTGGCTCTAAAACTTCACGTACTTCTTCCTCTGACTCTAAAACTTCACGTACTTCTTCCTCTGGCTCTAAAACTACAGCTTCTTCTTCCTCAGGTGTCGGCTGCAAAGGCTCAAGCGCTTCTTCATCGGGTTCCACCACCAACTCTCCTTCTGGTTCTAGCAATTCAACTTCACTTTCCAACTCGGAGCCGTCCTCTGGAAGAACGTTAACATCTTCGTCTTCTGGAGGGTTCACTGTTGGCCGAGCGGGCGGCTGGCCCGTGATGCCTGAAAGCGTTGTGGTTGGGAGTCCCACGCCGGACGGTTCCTCCTCAGCAGGAGCCGTCGTCAATACTATCTGTGCAGTCGGGGTAACGACGTGGAAACTGGGATTCTCCTCAACGGGCGTCAGGTCTTCCTCTGATATCAGGTTGGGAGACGGACTGCTATGTGGAGCGTCTGTCTCCAGCTGGAGAGTCACAGGAGGGGTCGGGCTGTAGTCCCTCACAAGTTCACCAGTTTCGTTGTGATGGATTGTTTCAATCTCATGCGTAATGATCGGCAATTCTTCTTCCTCCTCCTCCTTCTCCTCCTCCTCCTCGTTTGATGGCTGGGGCTCACTCACATGAATTGCCTCCGACTCCTCGGTAATATCCCCCGAGGCCGAGGAGCGATCGCTGCTCTCCGCCATCCCACCAGCCGCCGCCGCCGCCGTCGTCTCCTCAGCGGGGACGGCCGTGGGGTCGAGCAGAGTCACGAGGGCATTTCCCTTCTCCAAGGGGGGGAGGGGAACCCCCGGCCGAGGTTTGTCCGCTGCTGGCTCATCGGTGAACACTTCAAACTCGTTGTGTGAATCGGGCTCACTGGACTGTGGAGAGATGAACAGATGACGTGACTCCTGCATGAAGAGGATGCCTTATTTCAGTGACGTTGTAGTATTAAAACCTCACTTATATATTTAACTACCAAAGCTTGTGTTATTCAGGGTTGGTGTGAGTACATCTTTAGTATGCAGGGACATTCATGTCCTCATGATTTAATCAGAGGACGAATGTTTTTACGAGACATTCTCAGGAAGGTTTCCAGAAAGAATGATGAAGAATTTACAGGGGAAATGAGGACAGCGTGTTTTAATCAGGTCGAATTAGAAACATTGAAATGTAAATCAGCTTTCCCTTTTTCCCCTTTTAAATATTATACTATTTATTTAAATCATATTACAGGCTCCCTCCACATACTTAACATTTTGAATTCACCATACAAATACAACAAACTACAGTATATCTACATAGTAGTATAGTATACTATAGTATAGTATATATATATATATATATAGTATATAGCATCAGTAAAACCTCTCACCTCACTCACTACTTCAATCGTTGAGGTTGCCGTCAGTGCTGGCAGGAGGATCGCTTCTGTCAAAAAAAGGAAAATGTAACACAAAACATTTTTAATCTTGAGATGAATGAATTTAGATTAAATACAAATGTATTATTCACATTTGCCGACCAGCTTTCTGTGGACAGTTGAGGTCTATAACACCAAGGCATTTCAGATCGTTTTAATATGATGGAAATCCATTCACTGTGCTCTACATTCAGTAAAACGTGTTCATCTGTTCAGAAGAGGCACCTGGTTTGAAGTTAAGCGAGTCCAGATCGATCGGCAGCGACGCCTCCTCACGTAGAGCCTTGGTCACCATTTCTCTGAGGCCGGAGCTGACTGAAGACTCCGGGGCGCCGGTCACCGCTGCCGCCGCCTCGATTTGAGGCGAATTAATCTCAAAGACCAGCGAGTAATGCACCGAGACTCCTCCGGGCCTGAAAAGAAGAGGGTGTTATATGATGTCTGTGATGCAGAGCCCTGCTCCTTCCACACTAAGTACAGAACTACTGTTGTGATGGATGTTGTCCTGGGAAACGTTGATAATAACTTTGTATTAAAGGGGTTCTGACTCTCAGCGTGAGAGAGAGGACCTCCGCTTAACACAGCAGGTGACGACACAGGTAATCAGACGTCGTGTGGCGCTGCAGCGAAAGAACGCCACACTCACAATGTCAGGCATGAATATCTGTCATTTGAGACCGCATGAAAAGCTTCATCTATCTTCTGCACAGCGATCATCGAGAGAGAGAGAGAGAGATATGAATGGGCCATGATGTGAGAGTCCTTGCTTTTCTGTGAGAATTGATGAGTGCCAAACAAAAGCAGGTCTTCATCGGGTTAGCAGTGGTTCCTTACCTCAGCACCTCCACTGCACCACCGAGCTGAAGACGCAGGTCTGTCTGAAGCAGACCTGATTGTGTCTCGTGTCTGTAAACGCACCGTGTGTCCTGAGTGTTACTGACTTCGGATCCAGGTGAGGACGTCGACGTGGAGCATTGTTTGCTGTTGTCTTATAGAAGTCATTTCAAAGAGCAGCAGGTGGTGTCTGAACCTACTTCCATGCTTCACTTGCTGCCATATCACGTCGTCACCCAACATCTATTCCCAGCAGCTCCTCTTCGTTCTCGTTCTTCTGAGATGAAGGCGGCGGTGGAGCCATGTGGGTGCAGCCCACACGTGAACGGCTTCTTAACTTCTCAAAGCAGAGGAATGTGCCTTGAACTCTTCTTTCCGGGGAGTTCAACCTTCCCCTCGAATACAAGCAGAGCAGCTTCATTCTTTCCTTTTGTCTTTGTCTGCGTTACACCTCCGGTTTCAAAGATCTCTCTCTTCATTCATCTGTGTAGAGCGATGCGCTCTTTGGCTTCTTTATCCCGCCTCTTTGTCTGGATCCTTCTCCCACCTGACGTCTCCAACCCAACAGCTCCACCAATCAGTGCTTCTTCCGTTAACGGCGACTCCGAGGACTACTAGCGTGGACAGACTCTGCACTTCTCAGGAGCTCTGTGGCCTCTTTTATCTCACGGTGTTCATTTCTATGGCAGATGTTCTGTCTCGTTTGTTCTCAGTGTTTTTCATTAAAGCAGCTCTGATAAGTGCCTCGCACACTTCCTGCTGAGCTCGGTGGAGCCTTCAGCAGCTAAAGAGGCCGATGTTTCCCTCAGGAGGTGGTGGAGACCAAACAGAGCTAAGAGAGAGAACACTGGACTCATTGGCCTTAAAACCTAAACGATGACCTCAAAGATGTCAGAACTCATGTGAGGCCTTTCTGTAGGTTTGTCACTACACGCTTCCACATTATAATAAAGGCCTTTACACACCAGATGTGTGGCCAATAAACCTTTTATTGAAATGCTCGGGGGAATGTGTTCTCTGATAAACAGTTACTCAGTGTATATGTCTAGGGCTCTTATTGTGAAAGGTGAGGAAGGAAGGAGTGGATCTGTTTGACTTTGTCAAAGTTGAAGGGACTAATAAAGTTTGCGGTCTAGTGTCCACCAGGGGGCGACTCCTCTGGTTGTATAGAAGTCTATAGAAAATGACTCTACTTCTCTCTTGATTTATTCCCTCAGTAAACATTGTAAACATGAGTTTATGTCTCAATCTCTAGTTTCAAGTCTTCTTCAATACAGCATGATGTTCATTTAGTACATGATGGTCCATTTAGAGTCACACAGACCATGAAGCAGGGGATGCTTTAGGGCGGGGCTACACGCTGATTGACAGGTCTCTACCAGAGACGTATACGGCGTCTCTACGTCTCCTCCTCAGTCCTGATATGATCACTTCCTGTTCACTGGTTGATAAAAAACAAGATGGCGACGGCCGTAATCAAAGATGGCGACTGCGAAATCGCACTACTCGAGGCTTCAAACCATCAGTCCACAAACCGATGACTCACGTCCACTTCTTACCTTCAGTCTTTGGTTCCATTCAGCAGTTTGCCACTGCGTTAAAGAAAGAGGAAACAAACACCAACTGTTTTGGCTGAATGTACAAATGTTTTCTGCGTTATAATTAGTTGTCAACAGAAACATACTCTTCATTTCTCTTCTTCTTCTTCTTCTTCATTGCTGCAGTGGATAACAGCAGATCGTTCCACTGAATGCGTGTCTTTGTTCTGCGTGCTGGAGGAGTAACCTGTGAATCCTTCATCCGATCAGAGGACGAGCTCCCGCTGAGGTTCCGCCTCCGTGTTATTGGCCGTGACAGCGGCACACACCGGGGGGAAGGCAAACTAACGGGAGAGCAGCCCGACAATTACCGAATCCACAAGTGTTCCAGTCGCACTGCTCACCCGCCTCCTCCGATAAGGAGAGGAGAGCCGGAGAGCTTTGAGAGGAAGACTCCTGGTGTTCACGGCTAACGAGGAGCAGATTGACGGGACACGCGTCCTCTCGCCTCGCGGGTCACTCTGACATTTCCACTTCGTGCTGAAGTGTCTGCACAGCTTTGCGCAGACGAATCCTGCTTTCTGTGTCTGACTTGCATTTAAAAATGGAAAGCTGCACAGACACGCGTGAGAGGGAAGGTGTCACTTACCCGTCGGTGTCCTGCGTCTCGCTTGCATTGGGGAGAAGAAAAGAAGATGTAAGAGCTGGAAATCAAAACCAGTTCACAGCAAGAACAGCAGCAGAGTGAGGAAGAGCCAGAGATCACGACGTCGCTTCAGAGTCTACACGAAACATTATGTTTCACTTCAGCGTCTGAAGGCTTCTCTGACTGCGATCATGAACCATCAGTGGCAAGATAACAAGTCACAACGACCTGAATTACAGTGTACCGTCTCCGGCATCAGGCCGCGATGTCTTGACATGTTTCATTACATTTAGATTATTTAGTTGTTATTTAGTTGTCTCACTATGACAGCATATGAACAGGACGTGTAGTCATCCACCATCTGATGCTGTTAACATTGAAAGAAGAACTTCTGCTTCATCGCTGGTGGTGATGATCAACACGTTATGTTGTTCAGAATCCATTTCTAGAAACAGCCCTCGATATGTATATCTCCACATTGTCTTCATCATCATTGGAGTTTAATTGGCTGTGAATATAAAGGAAACATCTTCTCCTCAATGATCTTTCTTCACTCTGTCTTGTTAGTCGAGGCTAGAAACATCAACCTGCCTCTCCTCGCGTTCAGACCTCGTCCTCTCACATCTAATGAAATCTGACTCCGGCTCAGCGGACCAGCGGACCAGCTGATCAGCTGATCAGCTGATCAGCTGATTCACCACACGGCCCTGCTCATCCTCTGCACACTCGGATGTTTACTTCACGCTCAGGACTCACCTGATTCCCAGCACGTGGATGGCTTTATATCCTGGCAGTTTGTCGAACGCGTGCTGCATCTGCAGAGAGAAGAAGCAGCTTGTTTATCTTGAACTCTCGCTCCTCCGCAGAGGTTGATGTGATTAACGTCCAGCCGTCAACGGGAGCTGGTGAATAACCTGGAGGTTCACAGACGGGAGCGCATGAAGGAGAAAGCCTGGCTGACGTCCATCTTTGGGGCGAGTTAAGCACCCGGACGCTCTTACGACATAATCGTCTTTACGGCCTCTCGTCAGGTGACGTCCTGCTGCGGATCACCTGACACTCTGAAGCCTCCGGTGCTTTGTGTTTAACGGGTCTTTGGATGAGGAAATAACATCGAAGGGACTCCGCTCTTCTATTTGAGGGCCCTCGATTAAAAGTAAAACGCTGGCAGAAAGAGAGGATTGTGGGTAATCTTCTCCCTTCCTCTGGCCCTGACCTCTACGACCCTTCTGGTGTGACCTCCTCTGCTGTCAGGGACGGGGACTCATGGACGGGGACTCATGTGGACTGGGACTCATGTGGACGGGGACTCGCGTGGACGGGGACTCATGTGGACTGGGACTCATGTGGACGGGGACTCGCGTGGACGGGGACTCATGTGGACTGGGACTCATGTGGACGGGGACTCATGTGGACGGGGACTGTCGTTTACGTCTCATTATTATCAGAGAGAACGGCAGCTGACGTTTACTGCGTCCTCTGAGATTTGAATGCATCGTTGGCGACGTCGCCGCTGTGCCACAGCTAATTCAGCGCAAAGAACAAGAAGATCGACTTCCTGCAGCTGCCTCACCACCACCTGAGATGCATTTCCATGATTTGCTGTCAGCATCGCACTCAAACTGTCAACTTCATGTCAGCAACCAGGTCGAGGTCAGCTGTGCCGCCGTGGTGACATTTCCAAAGGGAAGCTTGGAACTTACCCCAAACCCCTGCACTGCTCTGTGAAATCTATTTCCTGTTCCATCGTGATTCAAACAGGTCGATCGTTTCGTAAAGCCACTTTCAAAAAAGACCCAATATTCAGCAGGATCGTCTAAAAGCAAAACCAAATCTACAGAACAATCAAAAAGATAAAATAATCATTAATCATTAAAGTTTGAACAGAAGAAAGTAGATGCACTCTAGAGTCCCACCTGGTCCTGCAGGTGGTGAGCCAGGTCGATGTACTGGGGGGAGTCTGGATCGTCCAGCAGCTCTCTGTAACCCGGATCCACCAGTTCGATGCTGAACTCCACCAACTGCTCCACCGGACTCTCAGGCACCACGTTAGGAAGCTCCGAGTCCTTCGGCAGAACAAGCACCAGTAAGTTCCACAGGAACAGGAACGAGGCGACAGTTCTGCTGCATGAACGACGTCTTCATCGAAGAACAAGTCTACGTGATTCTCAACGAGGAGTCTTCACAACATTTTGGCCTCGGCAGATGTGTCCAGCTGCCCTTCTAGCTCGCCTGCGTGTTCGTCCAGTTTGCTTTTAATAGTTTATTAGAAAATCACCAAAATCTAGTGAGAGGGTTTGAATGAAAACGTCTGGCCATGACCCAAGAAACAAAGGACTCGTTTTCCTTGTGGAGACTTTCAAAAGGATTTCTCAAAGCACCGCACCTACAGTATATATGTGGACGGTTGGTGGAGAAAGTAAACAGCCTGTCCACTAACTGAAGCCTGATGTCTGCTCTCTCATCCAGTCAGCAGACTGCCTTGAAATGAGGAAGGCCTTTAGAGTAGGAGGTGATGTCTCTTTTGTCTTATTATACCTGAGGTAAATCCCAGACGCCCTCATGGCCGGGGTGAATAACCCGTCAAGCACTTTTGGTTGCGAGCCAGAACGCGTCACACGGAAGTGGAAAAAAAACGCCATCAGAAGGACGACTGGATCGCAATCTTCAACGAAATACACGATATGAAAAGGAAATCACGTTTTCCTCAAGACTACGATTTTAATCAATATATAAAATACTGGAAAACATTACACACTGTGAGGGATGTAGCCGACTGTCTGAGCTGAAAACCTGCTTGAGATCGAGACCATGAACTCATGTTTACAATGTTTACTGAGGGAATAAATCAAGAGAGAAGTAGAGTCATTTTCTATAGACTTCTATACAACCAGAGGAGTCGCCCCCTGGTGGACACTAGAGAGAATGCATTGGTTTCACCCGGCAGAACCGGAGGTTGCCGCCTGCACCCCCCGTGTAAATGTGGTGCTTGCTGGTACCTCCGCTCCCTCCTCGACTGGCTGGGTCTGCACGAGGCCGGGGCTTGGAGAGGCACTGAGGAGGACGGCGGCGGCGGCGGCGCTGGTGAGAACCGGCGAGGTCGCTGACGGGCCGACGGTCTGAACATCTGCACCTAAAGTTACACCAGAGGGACAGTTTAACCAGAGTATCAGCAACAGAACTGTAACTGTAACACAGGCACACAAACATCAACATACATTTCACCGGTCACGCTCCAGAGACAGAGGTCATTACAGCACATATGAGAATTCAATAGCAACATGCATAATGACATGATGAATCCATTATGTTGCATCAGATACATGAAGAGTTCCGACCTGCTGTCTCATCGGGGATCCTCGGCGCACGAGTCGCCTCTTCTCTGCAGAACAAAAGGATTATGATATTCATCATTTCAGCCTTCATGAAACAACAACAATAAAATATATGTAAAATATACACGGATCTGTGGTTGTTTGATTTGTACAATGTTACAATGTCATCACATTAAATGTCTTAAAGTACATGTCGTCACGCTGCTGCCGGTACGAGACATCAGTCAGGTCCTCGTCTCGCCGCCGGGAGATAAGGAGTCGGGTCGCGTGTGCGTGAGTGAGCGCGTGCATCTCTGCGTCTGTCCACTACTGATCTGTCAATCATCATGTTTCAGGAGTCCAGGTACACGCTCAAGGACCTGTCGTCGTGCGTTACACTGCTCACTCACTCGTCTGTCAGTGGTTATGGGCACGATGAGGGATAAATCCGTCTACACGTTCTTAGGACCAAACCCACTCCTCCTCCTCTCTTCCACTTCTCCTCCCTCCTTTCTTAACCCTTTAACAGCCAGCTGCCTGCACAGAGCCTGCTACCGGATCATCAACATTACTGCAGATACTAAATATGTGGAAACAAGATGAGAGACAGCAATTCAATAACACATTGACCGTGCTCGTGCTCCCTCCTGCTGTGAGGCGGCAGTGTTAGTCAGACGGAGGATCTGCACCGACCGGCTGCACATGGCTCCATCTCACATCATTACTCTCTTCTTAACACCGGTCAGTCACACTTTGTATGAAAGGTGTCATTGAAACAAAGACTGAGCCCCCTCGTGTAATCGGGGTGAAGCTTCCAGTTTCTTCTTCTCTGTTTCCCTTCACTTCCTGTCATCTCTGTAATAAAGGAATGAGAACATGTCTGATGAACTCCAGTCTGAGTCTGTGTGTCTGCGCAGAGAGAGAAGCTTACCGTGATGGAGGCCTCCTGTCTCTCATCCGGTTCATCCTCTGCAACACAAACACACGCTTGAACTCTCAGTGATTGTCCACATGATGATGATGATGATGGTGATGATGATGGTGATGATGGTGATGGTGATGGTGATGGTGTTTGTGATAATGCTGATGTCAGTGGACGGTCGTTGTCTGTGCTGCTTTTAGATCGATGACAGATTGGACGCCTGATGAATGGATTCGTTCAGTGAGTTCGTTCTTTACACTCTGGACTTTGCGTAAACACAATTATGTGCTAATTGCTTGTTTGATGATAATACGTTTAGCTGCAGTCGCCTCTGGAGTCTTGAGGGAGTTTTACAGCCTTCAGACCGTAAAACTCATTAAATCTCCACCGTGTAAATATAGACATGTGTTTGTTAACGAGAAGATAAAGCAGACACATGTTGACAGTGAGTGTTTTGCAGGACAACTCGTTTGTAATCTCTCAGCTGTGACGAAACGTCTGGAAGCGCTTCCTGTTGGTATTTGCTGAGGCGGCGGATCTGTTTCTTTGTGTTTCGGGGTTCTCACCCTGTGAATCATGCTCATGTGCTCCTCGGAGGCGCTGAAGTTTTTGGCGAGGTCGGAGATGCAGAGCGCCTCGTGTTGACACACGTGAACCCACTTCTGGTACTCCGTCGTCCCGGGGATCCTGTCGAAGAAGATCCTGAACGCCTCCCACACGGCATCCTGACAAACTGACCCCACACACACACACACACACACACGCACGCACACACGCACGCACACACGCACGCACACACATGCACACACACACACACACGCACGCACGCACGCACGCACGCACGCACGCACGCACGCACACACGCACGCACACACGCACACACGCACGCACACACGCACGCACGCACACACGCACACACACACACACACACACACACAGCCTCCTGTGAACACACTGCAGAAAGTCACTAACAATCTGCTCTGCAAACTACAGAGTCAAACGTCAACTGTCTCTGAATTTGATTTCCAGCTCAGATCCAGATGTTTGTCTTTGTCAACAAATTGTCGACAGATTTTTGTTTGATCGTTTGGCAACAAACAAGTGAAACAAATAAAAAGTTGATCAAAAGGTATTTTGTGCACAGAACAAAATCCAGGTGGGTAAATGTAGAAGCATGTGGTGAGAGACGTGTTTCATAAAACAACAGCAGCGTCATAACTTCAGAGAAAAGTGAAGAAGACTGAAAAACTTTGTGTCACTTTCCACATTAAAAAGGACTTGACCGTTGTTGTATTTGATGTTGAGTTCTTTATCAGCTCTAAGACACAGTTATGATGATACATTTAAATATGAAGGCATATCTGATCATAACTTTCGTAGAATTTAGGAGAAATCGAGAGACGCAAATAGAGAAAGTAGTAAAATGTGTTTTCTTTCCTCTATTCTGAAAGAAGACGTGTTGTGAGAAGACAAGATGACAGACGAGAAGAATCAAAGAGTGCTGAACAGAATGAAGCCGTCAGAGGACCAGCAGAAGTCTCTCTGACATTACACCAGAGCAAACTGTAATGCAGCGAGTAGCATGAACATTCATTCATTCATTCATTCATTCATTCATTCATTCACACTGTGAGCTCACACAACAATAATTAAAACTGTCAAAGTGCTGTTATCACAATAACGGCACATTTAGTGCCTGTATTACTTCTGTCTACTCTGATCTCACTTCTTTGACAAAGTGAATGTTGAAATGGACACATTCTATTCTTCCTTCTGTTCTTCATTTTATTCCATTTTCTTCATAGAATGTGATACAGAATCTATAATTGTGGGTTGGATCTATAATTTTAACTTCTTCTCAAAAATATCTGGGAAGAAAAGTCTGAAATGAGTTTTTGTTTTCGTGTCACATCTGGTGAGAAACAGTCGGAGCTCAAGCAGCAATTGTGGTATTTTGTTTGTCTCAGGTAACTCTGGCTTATTGACAGCGAGGAGGAAACTGAACTGCTGATTCATGTGCAATGTCTCTAGTTAATGAACACGAACATTATATCAACTCTCTGACTGGATTTGAACCGGAGCGTCTCCTCTCTCCTCTCTCCGTCTCATGAAACTGACTCCAGTATAATCTCTGCAATGCTTTTCATTGGCTCCTTGGTGTCGGGATGTCCTTGAATGCACCGCCACTAAAAGTTTACAAGACTGTCGAACACCAACAAAACCTGCTGCTGGAGTTAAATCAGCCAGAAGAACAGAAATCCTCCGCTCGTCAACGAAGAGCATCCATCAATCTGCTCCTGATGTGTGCTTTGGGAAGCTGTAGTTCAGCCGCCTGTGCATGACTCTTCCATGTTAAGTGCTAACGTCTGACTGTGTGGGGTCGTACCTCTGAGCTGGTAATACCCCTGGTGGCTGGCCAGCACTTCACTCAGGGTCTCTTGGGGGCAGATTTTCACTCCGGCGTGTAAGAACACCGACCTCTTGGGCCGCCGTCGCTGCACTTGGAACCCCGAACCTTCCGTTTGCGTGGACGTCTTCAGCAGCTCCAGCAGGCGCACGGTGGAGCCGCCGGACGCCGCTTTCAGCTCCGCGTCCCTCCGCCCGACGCCGACCTCTGGACATGGAAACAAGACACGGAAATAGAAAAGACTTGAGAGTCGGACCGGATCCTGGACTGAGCCGAATCCTCCCGCTCAGAGACACACATGGGTTTACGACAAAAAAGAACAAGAACGCCAGAAGACTTAGGAAGCATTTGAAAACAGTTGCAAATTGGATTTGGAGTTGTTTTCTGTGACTTCATCTTCTGCAAACCCCACCCGTCTGGTACAGGCAGCTGAAATCAAACAGTATTTGGGGACTATGTGTTGAAGGCGTGCTGCTAAAAGCACATTACTTATTGAATACACAAAGACAGACCAGCTGCTGTAGCCCTGTGTGAGGTGTTGTTCCCGCTGCGTCACATTTAATAAACAGTTATTTCAAACATCAGGTTCAATCCGACCTCACAGCCAATCAGCACAAGTGTTCTTTGATTTAACGCTGACTCGTGATTGGCCCACTACAGCAGCAGCTACCGCCCATACAGCCACGATCACCCGGAGCAGCGCCGGCGGCTAGCGGCTAGCGGCTAGCGGCTAGCGGCTAGCGGCCAGCTAACGGTGCTAACAGCGCACACAACGGCAACAGTGCTGGGCATATATTGGTGGTGGTGTCGCGTGTGTTTCTTTAAAGGATACCCAACTCTTAACTGACTTCTACGCGCCAAAGTGACTGTTCTCCAGCGAGGCGCGGTGTTTGTTCCTTTAACTTGTTATCTGCGGCCAATGAGGTCGTGTTTTCACTTTGTTTGTTTGTTTGTCAGCAAGATTACGGAAAGAACTACCGGCCTGATCTCCATCAAACTGGGTGGACGTGCGTAGCGTGGGCCAGAGAAGAACCCATTGAATCTTTGGAGCGGCTACATGATTAACATTCACTTGTGCAAACGGCCTGAGTGGAGCTCTGCACCCTCTTGAGTTCTCGACTCATAACCAGCAGCAGTTATGAGAGTTTCTCTCCCTTCATCTGTACTTGTTGTTTGTTAATAGAAACCTATTTTCAGCATTTTCCAACCTCTGCTAGAGCGCCTTGTGTGCTGTGGACCTTTGATGCAGCGACACATGACATAAGAAGGAAAGAACACTTAAGAAATACACTTTGACCTTTTACAACACATGAAGCACATGAATTATGAAACTCTTTCTCGACATGAATCTGTTATAAGAGCAGCGTCTGTGTTTCGTGCTCAGAGTGGAGTTTGTGGTTATACATCTCTGCCTGCCAGGCAGGGTTCGGGGTTCGCTCTCCCTCCTTGTGCCCACTTGTCCTAAAAATAAAAGCGCTCGCTGCACCTGAAGGGTGCTGCAGCAAAAAGCATCCACCAAACAACAGTGCGCCGCACGTATAAACGCTGTTGATCGGCACAATCTGGCGGATGTATTTAGGGCGCATTAAGTGTCGTAATTCAACCAGCCTGCTTATCGCCGCTTAATAAGAAATGTTTCGTGAAGTGAAGGACGAACGTCACAGGCAGGATGTTTCTGTTTATTTATAATATTCAGATTTTATAAAACAGGAAACTAACAACCTCTCTCTCTCTCTCTCTCTCTCTCTCTCTCTCTCTCTCTCTCTCTCTGTCTCTCGCTCTCTCTCTCTCTCTCTCTCTCTCTGTCTCTCTCTCTCTCTCTCTCTCTCTCTCTCTCTCTCTCCCTGTCCCTGTCTCTGTCTCTCTCTCTCGCTCTCTCTCTCTGTCTCTGTCTCTCTCTCTCCCTGTCTCTGTCTCTCTGTCTCTCTCTCTCTCTCTCTCTCTCTCTGTTTCTCTCTCTCTCTCTCTCTCTCTGTCTCTCTCTCTCTCTCTCTCTCTGTCTCTCTCTCTCTCTCTCTCTCTCTCTGTCTCTCTCTCTCTCTCTCTCTCTCTCTGTCTCTCTCTCTCTCTCTCTCTCTGTCTCTCTCTCTCTCTCTCTCTCTCTCTGTCTGGCACCTTCACTGTAATTCAAATTGTCAAGCTGTCACCAAGCTGGCAATGACTGTCGTAAAGCGCGGCTATCATCCGCTCCCCATTTGCATTGTGGGAATATTGTGTTTGCGCGTATTCGTGATCCGGCGCACAGATCTCACTCTGGACGAGTGACCAAAGGACCAAAGGACCAAAGAGGAAAGGGATTTTCTCAACTTCTCTCTGTTTTCTCCTGCATTCCAAACAGACTCTTTTTTGTGGCCTTCGGGTGAAGAGTGCAACAGCCAAGTCCTTACGCAGCCCTCATAGGCTTTGCTTTGCATTGTAACCAAGTTTAGTGAGACTACCGATCTTTAAATCCTTGTGTCTGCTCTTATCTGTTGAGAATG